>JARFIW010001081.1:5602500-5930000 GCA_036346225.1 Platerodrilus igneus
ACTAAAGGCTTGATATTTAATACTGTCCCTAATCATGAAGCAATTTTTCTTTGAACTGTCCAGGTATGAACTAAGAAGTGACAGAGGAGGATTTGGAGTATTTTGTTTGAAATTCTAAATACCATAGGGATTACGAGAAACTAGTCACCATACAATTTATCAAAATTGTGTTTGGTACTTGGCAACTGAAGAAATATTAACTGACTTTCGTCCTGGAAAGTGAGGCACAACTAATAGCACGTCGGTGTTCGAGTAAACCGTTTGTATGAACTACGCGAAATTCAATAACAACATAATTAACATCTTTCAGTCAATAGTTATCTACAGTTTCAATTTATTACTTCTATAATGCACAATTCTGTGTCGGACAACATTCCTAAACCATTTTTTCACTTAATTTTGTAGTTACCTCATTGGTTTTTGGAAATGTGACATAAAATAGAGACTATAATACAGTAGTTGCCAGACCGATACAATAAGATATAGTGGAATTCTAGGAAATTTATGAGTTTTGATACTACCACGACATCAGTGTTTACGTGTATTATCTTAAAAAGATTAGAATTTCTAAAAATAAGTCGGGAATCTCAAAAATTAATAGCCTAAACCTAAGAAGATCCTCCGTGAGTAATGAGTGATAAATTGGGTTGTGCAAGCTAGAGTTAAATCTGTTTATTCTTCCAAGAGCAACAAACCAAATCAGCAATTAAAGATTTTCTTGCTAATTTTCATGCATTTTCGATGTTTTTAGAACATCGCCAAATTTTATAGCTCTACCAGACGAGATGATAAAGGTAAGATTGATTAAATCTGCTCCAACCAGATGAAACATCAAAAAAAGACACGTTAAAGCTACGTATTCCAACAAAATTCATAATCAATTGCTTGGAAGAAATATATAAAATACAATAAGATAATTTTACTTTACACCAATCTACATTAATCTACAATTATAGAAATATGGGAATATACCAAAAAGTTAACTGCAAGTGCCTGTAAACTGATATCATACCCATGTGATGCGGTGATGACGCAATGTTTTAAACCATGGTTAATAGGTGGATAGAAAAACCTAATGACGAAATAAATAACTGCATTTACACCTGATAATTATTATAAACAACTACAGGTGTTGGTTTTGCAATATTCTCAACAAATGTTGATTGTACGAAGGGATTTATTGGAAAACTATTAATTCGGCAAATGTCTAAATCTTAAGTGATCTTGGTAGCCGTCAGGTTGCTTAACCCCCCCCTTCACATACCACTAAATATCGGTGATATAGGGTATATATTTAGAAAACAATAGAAGGGGACAGAGCTGTATATAACAAGACAGAGCAGCTTCTATGTTCGAAGACAACAAACATATAAACAAGGAAAAATTGTTGAAAGCATATGTGTGGAGCACAACACTGTACGACTGTGAAATAGAGGCAGTAGGAGAAGCAGACAGTCAAAGATAGAAGCCTTTTGGAATGTTGTGCTTCAAATGTATAATGATGATAGCATGGACAGACAAAGTTTATCACAAAGGGGTTATAGAAATAGTAGGGGAACAAGGATATCTGTGGAAAAAAATAGGAGAAACAGAAGGATAGGACACGTTCTAAGGCATTTGAGGAATAGTGCGAGATATATTACAAGCAGAGATACGAAAAAAGAGAGGTAGAGGCAGACCTAGATCAGACTATTGCACGCAGTTAGTAAAATATGCAGACTGTGGGAATATCAAAGAAATGTGTAGGTTAGATCAGAATAGAAAACAATGGGGTAGGCATCTAACCAGTTCCAGAACTGAAGACCTAATGATGATGATAAATAGATGGATATAGCAAAACCGGACGGCGAAAATCACATGAATTGTAAGAACTTTTACGGAACTACAGAAATATACTAAATGCCGGCAAACTGATACTGCTGGCGTTAAGCTAACAAATTTTTAAGAAAGATATGATAGCGGAAAGAGCCGACAAAAAACACATTAAGTAGGCAGAGCTATTGAAGAATGATAGAAATATATTAGAAAGTTGGCAGGAATGCGTAGAACTTGCGTTCCGCACACTAAGTTTAAATAATGATTAAAGAATGAATAAAGACCGTAGGAGTGAACAAAATCCAGAAAAATCGTTAGAACTATTGGCAAACTATAGGAATATACCTAAAAATTGCCATGCAGTGTCGGAGAATCGATTCTTTACATTATGTTGCAGCATATTCATTAGTTTAAAAAGTGTAAAAACTTTGGAATAGTCAACGGCACCCATGAATTGTTAGCACTATTAAAAAGGTATTGGCATATACCAAAAAGTTAACTTGAAATTCCGACAAACTGATTCATGTGATGCTGGCGCCTACTTCGAAAAATGTTCAAAAATGGATATATACCGTAGTTATCGACAAACTAATATGAGTCGATATAGAACTATTGTAAAGCTATAAGAATACACAAAAGAATTTCGCAGTTTTAAAAATGATTAAAAATAGACAAAGATGGAATAGTCGACGGACCTCCCAGGAATCGTTACACTTATACATTAATCTTATAATGTCTTGCAGACGAGAAGTTTGAAAATGTTTAAGATATGAATTAAATCTGGAATAGTCGATGGATTTCACACATAAATAGGAAAAATTATTGTAGAAGTATATAAAAAGTTGATTGGAGATACCGGTGTCGCTTTTAACATCATTCCCACTGTTTTACATTTGGTTGAACATTTCCAAATTTATAACGTTCGGTCAGAATATAAAATGGAAAAAAATATGGTTCTTCTCTGGTACTTCTCGATTCCCTCTATTCCCAAAACAATTATACAACTGAAAATACACACTGGTTGAAGGAGGGGATTTTACAGGAGAAACTAACTTCTAACATCTAACATCTATTGCACTAATATCAAACTCTGACAGTATGGAAGGCGCGACAAATTTTAGAGGAGAGCCACATTTCACTAGACAGATGTGCTACATTGCGCCTATCCTTGAGACACATTTTACACGAGGGACTGATTTTACTAAACTTGAATTAATGTAAAACGTCGACAGTAGGGATTGCACATTCTACAGGGGAAACTAAAATACTAACATAGAACAAATTAATATCAAACGCAACAATAGCAAAAGGGGCAAAGTTTACTAAACACAAGAAGACTAATGCCTCTATACTGAAATGACACATTTTAGAGGGGGGATCAAATTTACTAACATCAAATATCAAATGTTTTTCCATACGCTTATAAATCAAACTAGTGTTAATTGTACGAAGAATAATAATTTTATTCCATTATATTAAAAATTTATCGTCAACATTGACAACTGCGAATAATATTTATTTTGTTTATTGACAGGGCGCGTTCCACCAAAGAGTGAATATGTGCTGAACACGCAGGCAGCCAAATCTTATGGCGGCTAGATTTTATTTTCATAAATCATAGGAACTATATTTTATTATTGCCTATTCCGGTGAAAATTTAATGCACCATCTGTACTTGACAGTCCCGGTCTTTGCACAATAGCACAGGGCACTGAATTGGAATTAATCAAGGCGGGGTCAGTGTAGACTGTTGTCAAGCATTTCAGGTTTAGACTTCACAAATGTTTATGACGATATACCTAATAAAAGGACATTGATTACGGTTACATCGTGTTAATGTGCATGTTTTATGTAAGTGTCAATTATACGATTTCATTTCGTTGTTAACGTTTAGACCACTCTGAGGAGCTGTAACAACAGCGAAACCAGTCCTTGGTTGTTTTTCATTCACAAATTGTTAACAAATAGAACTGATGTATTAGTTAATAAGATGAAATTATGATTTACGCATACAAGTACAAAGTGGTAGTTTACAGGTACAGAGTCAATCGCTGACCATATACTTTATTTTTTAATTACTAAATAGTTTTGAAGTACAAAAGACTGTTATAATTTCATCGTGTTAACTGATTTGCAAAAGTTAAAAATCAATTTGCCTTTTGCAACTACCTATTATACTTGTACTCAATAGTTGTCTATATGAATGACGTCAAAACTTGACTGAGTCAGATAGAATTGATAAAAATGCTAAACGTAATTGAAAATTAGGTTGAATTATGGTGGTCTAGGCGATTTAAATTTGTCCATCGATCTAATTCAACAACAGATTTCGGTGACTCAATATAGGTAAACGCATCAGAGTACCGATTGGAAGGTTACAGGTATAGATCCTGCCCGTGTTCTTATTAATTACTAGCTGGATTTGTATCCAATCTTTCTGTAGTACCTAAATACTGTTTTACTGTGCTGCAGACCACTTTTTCGAAGAAGTGTTGAGGTATTTCTTTTGATCTATACCAATAAGAAATACTGCCGTTCTAATACCAGGTTAGTTATCGTGAATTATTGCACTGCTTATATCATTATCTACAGACTTAGATCTTACGCCAGCTACGGTGTGACTTAATGGCGCATTTATTGCTTTTGTTGAATACTTAACTCCTTTGAAATCCATAGAGTTACCCGCGAACTCATGGTCGCTTTCTTTATCCCATTCTGGTTTTAGGTTATGTTAATCCGGTGAACTGTTTGCAGTCATTGCATTACACATGTTGTTGGCTTATCTAGATATCCCATAGAAAGTAGAACCTCGCCATCTGGTACATCTGAGGCTTTGTGCATATTCTTGCAGTTCATTATTATTTTAAAATTTTAAAAGAAGAGGCTCGCTATACATTAAGTATGACCAAAAGAGCTTCTATAAATAATAATGTAATGCCATTCGTGACTTATTATCTTCTAGCACGATTGGTAGCTCATTCTAGCGGAACGCATCCCACGCGTGGAAAATCTCAAAATTGTAAAAAATATTTGATGATACAATGACATTTGCAATTTCTATACTTGTAACTCGTATTCATCAAAAGCTAAGAATATTGCGCAACAAACTGCTATGCAATTTGTACACTTTCTCATTATGATTAAATTGTCTGTTGAAGGAAACTCGAGTTCTAATTAAACTTGTCGAGAAGTGCATTATTTTGTCATTTAAATTTACATTTTCATTTTTCTCCGGCTGTACAACACTTGGGTTATTACGGAAAAGAACATGATATCCACCTACCTTGAAGCAACTAAAGAAACGAGAAGCAATAATGTTATATATTAATTATTCAAATACAATACAAATCGAAAAAGACGCTTTACGGTTCAGGAAAACAATCATAAATTTTATTATCAACTTACGTAGAACAGCTTGTTGCACAAGTATAACATATCAAACCTCTCTCTTTTATAACTTAAAGCAGTTTCATCGTAAATATAAAGAACAATGGATTTTTGTGCTCAATTTTCAGTCGCATCTAGTATAAAAGCTTTCTCTGGAAAGTCTTTCTCAAGCGCACAAAAATTGAACACTACTCGCTGGCTGTCAATAAAGACAAGGATCCTAAATAAATTTTGTGGCCTTAAAAGTCGTTTTATTCTGAGGTTTTCTTACTTTCCAATGGATAAATTTTCAATATTGTAGCGTTTTAACGGAAACCAATATTGAAAGGATCTATCAATATGTTGTAAACCTGTTCGTGAACTGATAAACACTACTTATCTATTATGTGGTAAATGCGGGTACATAGAATGCATTACCCTCACTCTGAAATCTGCAAGTCATCCCTTGTAGTTGGAATTTCGTGAAATACGTGAAATTTTGCTTTTAGTTGTCAATGAATCTATCACTAACTCCAACAGTAAATCCATGTTTTTTAATCTTGTTCTTCAATCCATTATATGCTCTATAATCTATTTAAGCATTTCCCTTTTCTTAAATCTGTTTGTCAAAGTACATGGTTATAAAATACAAGATTTTGTTTTTATTAATATTGTTGAATCTGCTAAACGAAAACCAATTGGAATTGGATTGTTCACGGACAATAAACTATGCAACCGCTAAATTATAACCGAAATTGCCTACCACTCTGAAGTCTTAAAATCAGTTCGATTCGAATTTTTTTGGTTGGTTGGTTCTAGATGAATAAAATAGAATTTAATTGACTTTTTAAAGTCTTGGAATCATTGGCATAATCAACTGCTACTTTCGAGCAAAATCTGTCAACAGAAACTTCATAAAATTTGGTTTAAATTAATTAGGGTTATATTTTTCGCTATTTACCAATAGTAAATGCAAATAAGAGTGCTTCTTTGCTTTAGAGAATTTAAAATCAACGGCTATAGAAAACGTTTTACCTTTGCCCAGAACATATTAGAGGCCACTAGTATTATTGGAAAACAGAAGTTTTGAGTTTCGTACTAAAGGTTTGATATTTAATACTAACCCTGAGCATGAACTGTCCAGGTGTAAACTAAGAAATGACAGAAAAATTTAGAGTATTTTGTTTAAAATACGAATTGTGTCCTAGTGATTACGAAAAACTAGTCAACTTACGAGTTATCAAACCTTTGTTTGGTACTCGTACATGGCGACAGAAGAAATAATAATTAACTCTCGTCATTGAAGCTAAAGTCAATTAATATCTGCGTTGGTATTTTAGCTGACCTTTGGTACGAACAACGGAACTTTCAATAGCGAGATAACTAACATCTTTCAGTCAAATAGTTGAATAAGTTCCAGTTTTTTACTGCTATAATACACAATTTTGTATCGTACGACAAGTTTAATTCATTTTTACTTAATTTTGGAATTATGTAATGAATAATTTGTCTGGCATTGGAAAAGTAATTTGGGCATAGTGAACAGAAATGAATTTAACATCGTTGGTTATTTTGCAAAAAGAAAAGCTAATGACCGGTTTCGCTGTTATTGCAGCTCGCCAGACTGGCGCATTTCTTTTTGAAAAAGATCCAACAAAGTTCTTGAATTATACAGTTAGTTGGAAACGTATTAGTTTCCATTGACCAACTTCCTCTTTTAGCATTGGGTGTAATGCTTTCTTAGAAGGTCCGCCAGTGTTAAGTAGTTAATCGGCCATTCATTTGTTTATTTGTAGTGATGTTATTGGTTTTAGAACTGCGACATGAAATAGAGACTATAATGCAGTAGTTGTCCTGATCGAAGCAATAAGATCATTGGTAAGCATTATTCTTGGAAATTTTTGAGTTTTGCTTCTACCATAGCATGCATGTTAACGTGTATTATCTTAAAAGAATTACAATTTCTAAAAATAAATCGGAAGCTTCAAAAAATTAATGACCCAAAGTAAGTGATAAGTGATAAATTGAACTGTGTAAGCTATAGTTAAATGTTTATCCTTCAGAAACATCTGTACACTGCTTTTCTCACAAGTTTAATTTGATTCATTAAAAAAAGAGTAAGACAAAATAAGCAAGTAAAAATTTGCTTGCTAATCTTCATGCATTTTTGATGTTTTTGAAATATCACCAAATTTTATAGCTGCACTAAATGATATGGTAAAGGTAAGATTGCCTAAATCTGCTCCTACTAGATTAAACGTCAATACAGAATATATTGAAGTTGCGTATTCCGACAAAGTTTATTTAATCAATTACTTGAAAGAAATAATTAAAATGGATTGTGACAATTTTACTTTACACCAAGCTGGTATCGTTACAATTAAACTAGGTTATTTAACTACAATAAATATGAAATACCAACGCATCATAGACGGTTCGTATAGCTGAACAATTTTTGAAACGTGAAAACAAACATTAGTAGTGTATTTAGTTACGAATCACCCCCTCATTTCCTCCAGAATCCCTCATTTCCTCACTCATCTGGACCAAAAAGTTTTCTTCGACTAACCATTTTTCATCTTTCGAGATAAATATATCTTAAATTTTTTATCTTTCGAGATAAATGAGCATCCACATTTCCTCCCACGTGATAAACCTATTTTTAAGATTTTTTACCGCTAACATTCTGGACCAAAAAGTTTTCTTCGACTAGCCATTTTTTTATCTTTCATCTGAACCAGATAGTTTTCCTCGTCTAGCCAATGCATCTTTCGAGATAAACCTATCTTGTTTGGTATCAATTAATATTAGATTTTCTCAGGTACCCGAATCTTTAGGAATTTTTAGATTGCATCACCCCAAGGAGCTACCCCATTTTAAGATTTTTACCTATAGCGACTTTTGAGCGTTCTTATAAATTTTCTTAGTCATGCAATACATCTTGTTAGCTTAGAATTTTATTGCAGAATCTGTAAACAGATTTAAAATCGGACTACTCCTTACAAAGTTACACTTTAAAGCTCTCAAACCTCTAAAATTTTTGCTCGTATATATTTAACTCCATTTTTAAAACCTTTTTCGCTATCCAAGATATATGCTTTAACCAAACAGTTAGAGGTAGTAACACAAAAATTAAGCACACAAAATTTTAATAATTTATTCACAGTTTAATAAACTAATTACAATTTTTACAAAGTATAACATTATTTCCTGTGTGTAGCCGAATCCAAGTAGTTTAACCTGTAACAAAAAAGAGATTAATGTGTTGTTTAAATAGCCCTGTAATAAAAAGAGATTAATGTAAAAAAAAGAGGAAACGTGTTTTCGGTCAATAAGACATATTGTTAGATTAACAATATGTTTTACCGTCCAGCGACACCACGTGGAGGTAAACACATGTCGCCGGGAACAAAGGAATTATTAAGGATGGGGGAGGGTAGATATGCTTATAACTAACTTATATACTATATATACACAATAAAATATAAACAACTATCTTATATCTTTATGCCCCCATGCGTAGGTTGATATGCTTCCGGGGATGACGTAACGCTTGTCATCTGCGCCCGATAAACTAATTTTATTAATTAATTGGGTGTACAAAACGTGTTTTTACTCCGGATTGATACCATCGTATTCATGAGGGCATCTCTATTATTAATAACAACATCCTAAAACTATCTACACTAATCCCCGCCACCACATTACGACTAACACCCTTAATTTTCTTAACAATGTCTTTCTCACTAATAATGCAGTAGGACTTAGCCCTACTACCTACAAATTCAACACCAAATCCCCACAAAACTCGTCTTTAAATTTCCCACAACTTTTTTGTTCACACGCGGTATATTGTACTTATTGTTTGGAGGGTAATCACTTGTATCAAAATGCTCAATGTTTGCACTAATGTCACTATACAAGTCTTCAGTTTGCACACTATACACTAAGAGTCTGTATCTGTATAAAGCAGGGACAATCTGGGACCATACACAGGAACCATAGTACTGTAGTGAAAGTCGTACATTAGCGTTTTGGAGAGATCTAAAATTGACAATCCTGCATAAATCGGTTGTCGTACTTCACTTTTACACGATTCATCTGTATAATCGCCAGATTTTCCCCAACACTAAGCAACTGTTAAAGTTTGGTCGAGCAATTAGCTTGTTCGCGCACAACCATTTACCAGAAGCATCCCACCGGGTCACGATTTTCACATCTACACGTTTGTCCACGTTCTCCATAGTCTTCCGAACACCGCATTATTCATTAATTTATAAAGTCTTTCTCAAATGCGTTTTTCGCCGACATCCTCAACCCGGTGTTAAGGTCGATATACGCCTTCAACCATGGAGACTGAGTAAACTCTAAAACCCGGTGGATTGCTTTTAGTTTTAGACCGTATCGCATACACTGTTGCAAATTCCGATAATGAATAATATAGTTTTCTTTTCCGACAGAGTTGCTAACAATTTAGGTGTCTTTGATTTGGGCGATGGAGGTACCATGTTTTCAGGACAGAAGGGTAGATCGTTGTGGGAATGGTGTAGATGTTCGGGGTACTCAGATCAACTTCTAGAATATAACCTTTCTCGTTGGTTTCAGGTATATTCAAAATTAGTTCTTTTAGGAGAGCAATCTTTCTAGCATCCATCCATCTAAAATCACCAATGGGCAGGTGCTGTCTCATTGCCCACCCATAAAGATTATTAGCATCCAGATATGCTAGGTACTTGGATGGCTCGTCAGGGTTGTAATTCTCCATATACCTATTATTCGCTCTAGCATATCGTTGGCTGCATTGAGTCAAGCCTCCCTGATTCCGGCCTTAATAAAATTATGCATGCTAATATCCATCAACAGCTCCAGTTTTACACCAGTATGCTTAAGCATCGCATCCCAGCTCAAACTTGGAGCTGTCAGGTACTGGCATGGATCCAGATCATACGTCTGCTTGCATACAGAGCGGAAGTTTTCAAAAATATCTGCAAGTAGTAGCACATCGGTTTTCAGGTATAAATCGCTATACTCCCCAAGCGTGCAAATGCCAAACGTATTCCACACCTTCCGTGCGTGCTCGTAGTCCGCATCGCTGATATCCGTAGATGTTAAATTATTAAAAGGTTTCTTTCGGTGGTAATGATGTCTCGTTCAGTACTACAGCATCGGTGATATAGTTGTATGGAAAAACGCCTTTCCGCGTCAACAACCCAAACTCTTGCTCATCGGGGTAGTATTTGCGAGTTTCCACAAACTGAGTAGTATCAAGATTCTGACTCAACTTGTCCAACGATGAAGCCATGAATCTTAACGAGTCTATAAACCTGAGCTGTATCGCTGTATTGTCAGATCCTTCAGGCTCGCCATCACACTCCTCTGGTTGTTCACCATATAACCTCATATTTTTAGTGAACGATACGAAGCGCTCCTTATTATTAGGGATTACAGTGATCCTCTCTTTATCATACCCCAACTCCTTCACAATAAAATGGCTATCATGCCCGCCTAAATTGTGAAATACAACAGGGATGAAATGAGGTACCCTGTACTTTATATTGCATTGCGGGTGTGCAGCGGGCAAAGCGACCAGTCAAGTGGTCGTGATCCTAACTCTTTCACTCCCAAGAGGGTTTTACAAATTCCGCAATCCACTGTCATATGAAACAACAACTCATCTAGGGGTTCCATTGGAAGCATGGGGTGTTTGTTTTAAAATTTCACCCAGTCGTCGAGCTTCTTCTTCCATCTTCTGCATAAACACTTTGGCAGCCTCAGGTCCCTGTACAGCTCAAACTTGTTAAACGAGTCATCGTATGAACATTTTATGTAGTATGCAAGCTGTACGGCTTGTGCTCCTGGATGCTATTCGTGAACGAAGAAGATGTATCTGGAGTAGCAGTACTAATAGGTTTTAGCACCGACTCGAAATCAGCGTATATCACAAACGGTACGGTCATTTGTTTGTGAATATTAACAAATTCCAGCACATTTAGCTGCAGTCGGCATTGTAGTCACAATATGATTGCATTCATGCTCTGTATGTCGGTGTAACTCCTCCTCCGAACGAAAATATATTAAACATCCATCGCATAACAGTTTGAGTCCTGTGCGGGACAACTGTGTTCTAACCAATCCGCTTAAATTGTTGATCAAACAAAAATGTTCCTTTCCGTCTTTCTGAACATATAACAAATTTACGTGCCGATCCCTCTTGCGTGCTGTGAAGTGAAGCGGTCCCACAATCGACTTGCCTTCTATACCAAAAACATTAATGCTTATAGCATTCTGCTTCTCGAACCGGGCTATGTCTTTTATGGGCATCGGGAATTGCAGTCCTGTTAAATTGAGAATGGTGCTGTAATGGGGGTAGCTACCGATCCTTTGCGGATTATGAGCACCGGGGTAGAGCGCAGCCACAACACACCAGGCAAAGCAAGCGTTGTCCTCATTTTCTATATTAATAACAGCTCTGGTGTTTCGAACCCATTTGGGGAGCTCGATGTACGAAGACCCACGCAAAGGGTTGTACTTGTTTACATTAATCTCCAAGTACAACGCCTGTTTAAGACTCCATCCTAAAACTTACAAATTAGAAAAAAATCAATAATTGTAGAAACTAACCAGAATCACGCTCCTGGAACTCCTCAGACTTTGCCGACATTACCTCCACAAAGGAATTGTAGATCTCCCCTAGGTTACTGGAGGAGGTGATCACAACATTTCGAGTGTTGAAAGATTTAACATCTTCAACACTGTCCATCTTGGTGTAACCACCAAACACCTCCAAGTTAACCTTGAGGGATAAGTGATCTTTTAATTTCTCACCAACTAATTTGATGAACCTCTCTTTCTGCTGACGCAAAAATTCTGAGATGTCTAGAAATAATTAGATTAAACACTCATTCAATGTTTTGAAAGTATACATACCACTAGTATTAGCATTTTTAATTCTGTATGTAGCTACTCTTGTTTTAAAAGCGGTAGCTACAACCTCTACGCCTCCATCCAAGACACGACTTGCATTAGTCTTGTGAGTGTTGGAGCGCTGGTGGGCTGCCATGTTAGCCACATCCACACCACACTCTTCGCATCTTCGCAACCTCTTGGGGGCAGGTTCCTCAACTGTTGGTGCAGCAGGTCGCTTGACCCCGGATGGACCTGCAACGGGGACAACCACACCATGCTTGGCATCCTTGTGCCGTTTCAAGTTGTCCCTCCGCGAGAAGGATGCCGGGCACACATCGCAAACAAAAAGGCCGGTGGATTTCGATGCAACGTCATGCTGCTGCAGCAGATGCCTCTTCAAATTATCACCCCTCGAGAAGACAACCCCACAGACGTTACAGGTAAAAGAAGCCATTTTCTATAAAGAAATTAAAACTGGTCAAAGACTTTTAACAGTTGTAACTAGTCGAAGACTAAACAGAAACTAAATCATATTGCATTGCACGATGCTTTTATACACATCATAATTAAGATCGTATAATAATTAGGTAGTTTACTTTTAAAAACCCAGCGTCGTTTAACCTTGAGTAACATTCCAAACTAGTCTAATCACGTCGGTAAAAATTAATTTGCTTCTTGCTTACGCACTACAACTATAATTATAGGATGTATCACTTTAACTTTCACTTCTACTCTAATTGTTTACAGACATTTCGAGCCTGGAATTTTTTTAAAAGAAAACATTAATGAAGAAGGCAAAGGTCACCTTTCACAATAAACCTTAGAAAGTTTGGGTGATTTCGGTAACAAGGACAGCTCAAATCGTATAAAATACGAGCACGATTCCTCTATGTTCAGTACAAAATACAGCATAAAAGTAGATACAATGATATCCATTAAAGACGGTATAGTAATGTTTCAGCGGAGTTTGAGTGATGCTAGGATTAATATCGAACGTGGTTATATTTATGGTGATGATGTCGGATCATGTTATGACGACTCCAGGTGGATAAAGTTGCAACAAGCATGGACTGTTTGTGATCAATTCAATCGGAATCAAATAAATTACCATGAATTATTGGATAAATTTGAAGAATTAAATTTATTGAGAGACTTTATGGAATGCTTTTTGAGTTATATAGAAAATTATAATTGTAAAAGTTTTGTATGTGTATTTTATGGTAAATTTATAAATAAAAATGTTAATATAATTCGAATATTTATCATTCTAAGTCACCTGAGTACAATTTACGCATGCGCAACAACAATTCTGAAACATTTAAAAGGAGGAGCTGCATAGGATTCCTTCTCAGTCATCTCAGTGAAATCAGTGCAAAGCAATGGAGTCTGTAGATGTTAATGATGCACAAGTTTTGTATACCGAAAATCTGATTAATAAGTTTACGTATAGTTTAAGTGAATTGGGTGAACACCCTCATAATGTGGAAATTGGGTTTGTTATAAACCAGAGAATAAAACCCGTATTACGATTGGTGTGTAAAGAAATATTGTGGCAACCATGTTCTGGAATTGACATACGAAAATTGGTTAGCATTTACAAATTTTCAAGTGGAATTTCAAATCAACGTATTTTCTCGTGACGTGCTAAACACTCGATTAAATGGTGCACCCGAAACGGAAGATCTACACATACAACTAGGAGGTCCGTTCTTTATCACTCTGTCACCAGTGTCTGAATCAACCGAGAACGAAACGTTCCAGTTAAAAATAATAATGGGTGATAGCTCGATAGTTATAAATGAATTGGAGTGCCGTAAAATATTCCATATGCGAGAGTTGTTTGAGTATCAACTTAAACAGTTGGAAAGTCGTGACTTCCCAGCATTATACAGCGAATTAGTAGGGTTTGTTGCTAATTCTAATTTAAATGATTGTGATCGGTTTAATACTATGACTGAAGGGAGAAACGAATTAAAATCTTGATTGAAGGCGAAGTTCGAATTGGCAATATTTTATTCTACAACGAATTGAATCAGAGCGCACTAAATGCATTGGAGCTGGTTATATGTTTTCCGGATATATTTGTGCAAGATGTGATGCGTACAAGAACATTAGTGGAAATGTTTAGACGTTTAAATTTGTCGGAATCTGAAGATTCTGGTTATAGTGATAACTAGAAAGAGTATTTTATAAAAGACAGCCCAAGAGACGTGGATGTAAATGTATTGTTATTGTAAATATATTGTAAATTTTTTTGAACAAGTATAAATAGACTCGTTGTTGTTTATTTATTTAGTATAGTTTGAGATTTTTTTGAGTAAACACATGATTATCTGTTCTGGAGAGGGTTTAATCAACAGCGCTATAAACAGGTTACCGTTTGAGCTGCATATTCCAGGTTATCAGTACTGCGGTCCTGGTACAAAGTTGGATGAACGCTTAGCAAGAGGTGATCCTGGAATAAACGAATTGGATAAATTGTGTAAAGACCACGACATTGCATACTCCAAGTACCCCGACGATCTTCCAGCCAGACACCGAGCAGATAAAATTTTAGAAGAAGAAGCCTGGGGGAGAGTTAAGTCTAAAAACGCAAAGTTTGGGGAAAAAGCTGCAGCTTGGTTTGTGACAAACGCTATGAAAACGAAGAGAAAAATGGGTATGGGCTTAAAGAAGAAAATAAGTTTCAAAAGTGGATTCTTAAAAAAACACGATCCGCAATAAACCGAGTTGGTTTCGACAACTTGAAAAAGCTGTTAGATGTTGGTATTCTAATTGGTAAAAAATCATAAAAGGAGCCGGTGGAAGAAACAAAATTAAAGTCCCACGTATTATACCCGTTCCACAGAAAGGAGGTTTTCTACCATTGATTCCGATATTCGCTGGACTAAGTGCCCTAGGGGCACTAACAGGTGGTGCTGCAGGGATAGCTAAAGCAGTAAATGATGTCAAGACAGCCAACGAACAGCTTAAGGAGAGCGAACGACACAACAGATCTATGGAAGCCATTACCGTTGGGAAAAAGGAAATGGAATGTTTCTAAAACCATACAAAAAGGCACAGCATTATTCTTGAAACCGTACAAACAGGGCGTGGCATTGTAAAAAGTATCAAAAACTAAGCAAGTTACCTCGAAGAGCTCTCACCGATGTAGATATAAGGAAACACGCATCTAACATTCCTCATTTTCGTGGTGTCTTTTCTAGAGATCAGTTACAGAAGATTACACCGCGTGTCAACGAATCGGGGTGATTAATTTGGATACCACCAAAGGTTCGGGTACACATTGGGTGGGGTACCGAAAACGCGGAAATAGCGTGTATTACTACGATTCGTTTGGAGACTTGAGACCGCCGGAAGAAGTAAAGAGATATTTTCGAGGTTGTAAAATTTACTACAACAGTGTAACGGAGCAGACTTACAACACATACAATTGTGGGCATTTAGTGTTAAAGTTTCTTAGTGACAATGGGTAAAACAGTGAACGTGTTCGGGTATGGTAATGTCATATCGACGGGATCCATTTACCCACTAATTAAATTGAAACAGGACAGTGAATATGCTTTGGGCCTAGTGGGATTGTATACCTGTAACACTGTGCAGAACATACATTTAGGAAACAACATATTATACTTTAACGATCCAGAGCACCGCAGAATAACCATTGAACCTGGATCATACGAATTAGAAGAAATAAATGCATATATACAGGATGTTTTCAAAAAATGGTTCAGTCAGAAGCCGGACATCAACGAGAACATTGAAAAATATTTTAAACTGAGCGCCAACAATAATACATTAAAGTGTTCTATACGAAGCAGTATACCGATTGATTTTGGGGCAAACCGTAAAACAATATTGGAAGCATCTTGGGGTTTACCAACCGCAAATTGGCTGCAGATACCGTACATATCGCTAATCAGCAAGTGAACATAATATCGGTCTCAAACATTTTGTGGAAACCAATATCACCAGCGGATCGTTCAGAAACAATTTTCTTACCCACAGCATATTTGAATTCAGTCTATCTGTACCACCCGGGTATAATCTGGAAAAGGAACCTAACCACGTCATATATTATCCGCTGAGCGTGACAGAAATTGATAATATTACAATCAGACTAGTCGATCATTTGGGTGAATTGGTAAACTTTTCCCGGAAACATACACCTGTGTGAGACTGGAAATAAAAAGTAGTTGAAAATGCCTATCGATTTTGTATATAAAGCACGCTACAACACCCCAGACGATTAGAAGTGAATACGGCGTCAAAGCGTCAAGTTGTCGAGAGACTTACAGCAGAAGAAATACGTTTCTTAAAATCTTTGGGATTAAAAGTTATAAATGATGGGAGGCAGAAGTAAACGCAGCTTAGATCTCCACGGTGATGAAAACGTTAAACTTGGAAGGCTTAAATATGAGGACGTGCCCAAATTGGATGTGTTTGGAGGTTATAAATTAGACGAACCATAATAAAGGAAGATTATTATACATATCTTCCCTTTACATTGAATGCAGAAAACAACGATAGAATTTCAATTGAAATCCAGAGCAGTGATAACATCACATACCCTCATGAAAGTTTTATATTTATAAAGGGTACCTATAAGCCTACGGAAACATTAAGGAAGCGTCAACAACTGGAGACCCGATTAGAGCAGCAGAACCAGACCTAAAGCTTACGAGTTTACTAGAAATGCACCATATTTTCTGTTTGAGGAAATTCAATACAAATTGGGTAATAATCAAATAATAGATGTCTGTCGAATCCTGGAATTACAAGAACTATTAAAGGTTTAGTATCCATGGAAGAATCAGAAACAAAATCTATTACACATACCGGGTGGAAACCCGATACCATATTCCAAGATGGACGGTTTAGTTGTGCTATACCGCTAAAACCATTTTTGGGTTTTTGAAGATTACAAGAAAACTATCGTCAACATGCCTCAAGAGCTGATTTTAATCAGATCCAAGTCGGACGTAAATTGCTACAAGTCGATTGGAAATACAGTAACGTTCAAAATACAACGTATTTCATGGAGGTTCCGCATATAACATTAAGCGACTTCGCCAAGGCGTCGCTGCTTTCGGAAATGCAAAATCAATCATCTATAATGGTTGCATTCAGAAAATGGGAACTACACGAATTACCGTCTCTAACACAATCAAAGTCGCAAGTATGGAGAATTAAAGTATCGAACGAAACAGAGAAGGCTCGGTGGATATTACTAGCGCTGCAAAATGGAAAATATGATAAGAAAGAAGAAAATGCTACAAGCTTTACGAATGCCAATATAACCAATGTCAAAGTGTTTTAAACTCTCAGATGTTCCCTCAAGGTCGATTAAATTTGGACTTCGAGCAGAATGACTACTTGCCAGCGTACCTGTCTTATGCATCTTTTATGGAAAAATACTATCCGAACAAATCGTCAAATAAATGTTTAATGGACTACAACAGGTTTAAGGAATCACCTGTCTTTGTAATCGACTGTCGTCATCAATTTGAAAGCATCAAGGATGCAACTGTTGATGTAAGAATGGAATTAGAAGCTTCAAGAAATTTTGAACCGTCGATGAAGGCTTATGCTTTAATTATACATGACTCTATGTTTGAATATAATCCGTTTACGGAAATTGTTAATAGATTTATTCACAATTAAATATTTTGTATATATATTTTAATAAAATTGTATAAAATCTATGTTGTTTTAATATTAATAAGATTTTTGGTGATCCAAGACAGTTTCTCACGTACTCGGTGTACACCTAAGCACGCCTGTGCCCATGGGTACCCTGCGCGTGCACACCCTGCCCATGCGCGCCCCTGCGCGTGCACACCTACCCATGCTGGTATATAAGGGAATATTATTTTCAATTTGAATCAGTTTAAACTTATATTTGAAAGATGTACACCAAGTAATCTTTAGAGACAGCAGTTAGTGAAATACAAAAGGGTATAAGTGTTAACTCTGCAAGTAGGTTATATGGTATACCCAGAAGAACGTTAAGCAGGCATTTGGATCTCCGTAAACCTCAAAAGAAGAATGGTGCTCCTAGGTCGGAAAATGTGAGAGACACGGGTGATGCTATACAAGAAGTTAAAATACCTATACAGAATTATGATAACTTTGCTATTGCTAGTGCAAGAAAGGATGGTAAACATGGTTCCATTGTTCCCGTCTAACATACGAGCTATCTTCGCGGGACCATCGAGTTGTGGGAAGACTAACGCTTTAATATCTCCGATCTGCACGAGAACGGCCTTAGATTCCAAAATGTCTATGTATTTTCGAAAAGTTTATATCAACCGAAATACGAATTGTTAAGAAACGTTTTGCACCATTAAAAGAAGAAATTGGATACCATGAGTTTGAAAATTACGATGATTTGATCGAACCCGGAGATATCAAAGAAGATTCAATTATGGTTTTCGATGATATACCTGTAAACGAGCAAAGTAAAATCACTCAATTTTTCTCGTTCGGCCGACATAAAGCAATAGATTCGTTCTATCTATGTCAAACTTACGCTAGTGCCTTAAAACATAGACTCAGAGATAACGCCAATGTAATCGCATTATGGAAACAGGATGATACAAACCTTCGCCATATCTTTTCGGATCATATAAGTGGTGACATGACATATCCGAAATTTAAAGAAATGTGTTTACAGTGTTGGGGTGACTCAAAACATAATTTTATAACTGTTGTGAAAGATTTTGATTTGGATAATGGTCGATATAGGAAGAATTTCGACGAGTATATAAATATTTGACATTATTCAAAAAAGTTAGTTCTCATCCAAAGTTTCATGATGACGGACGTTAACAATTTTATTGCGAATAAACGCAGTCTTCATCTTATGCAGGATGCTGTACGAAAAAGTTTGTAGCGTACAAAAGGAGACGCTACATCTCAGCAAAAATTCAAAGAGGTGCACAAACAATTGATTGATCCCTTGCAAATAACCGCTTCCCAGTTGCAATCGATCACCGAAAAATTCCCATACCTACAACAAAGGTTAAAGTCGAAAGACATGGACGTACCTATAAAGAAAATTAAACAACTCGTTCCAGAAGAACCGTTCCATCTTTACTATGCGGATGTGTTAGCTAGAGACGAAGACGAAAATATTGACAAATCAATTTATGGAGTAAAGTATAATGCGGAAACCGATACATGGAGTTTGTGGAAAAGTGTATTGGTAATTAACCCGAAACTAGCGATATAACATTAAACAATGTGATATATCCAGGTACGAAGGGTTTATACAACCTGCTGGTTTACAAAGACATCAGCCCCGAAGATGGTGATTTCAATTTGCATGAAGATTTGCCGAATTACTTGGAAATGATCAAATCTGCATCGATTTTGAGAAGAAAGTTTAACCCATTTGCGGTGCACGATTTAAGCGGATTTCAACAAATAACAAAAGTTTAACAAATATGTGCAAAAATATCTCACCGAATTTCGGAGGAATCCCGAAAGAAAACAGCCAAAGAGAAGAAAACAGTCTAAGGGGGCGGGTTTATGCTTTTCTAACCGGTTTTACAAAAGTTTAAATTCAAAGCCGGTGCAATATGTCTACTGGAATAATGTACATGAACTTGTAGATCGGCTGAGATTGTTGAACGCATCCAACCGAGCTGGAAATACAAGCGAGGAAAACATTAACGAGATGGTGTCCATAATAGAAGAGTTGAGAGAAGAAGGTATAATACAGTGAGCTCAGTAAATAATTACACAGTTTTAAAATGCCTATCGACCGCTTCGGACGTTCAGAGCGTAAAGATGCTGATATTCGGCGCGGTCCTCCAGGTCGAGGATTTGTGCTAACGTTGGATGGTGATGGGTACGATATGCAGCAAAGAAGGTTAGTGAATTCATCAGACCCGAAAGAAGATGGTGATTGTGTTAATCAGAGAAGCACTATAGTATTCAAGTCTGGAGAAGAAACAATTAGTTTTCGTAAAAGAAGGCTAGTTGATGTAATGGATCCTAAAGAAGATAGTGATTGTGTTAATAAGAAATCTGTAATCAAGCTCGTGAATCAAGCCTTTTCATACTGTCTAAAAGTTCTGATGATATACAACGTAAAGATAAAGCCTTCAATGCAAGAAACCAGCGTATCGCAATGCTTGCTCAACCAGTTGAGCCATCTGATGCAGTTAATAAACAATATGTAAATGAAAAATTGGATAAGCTTGTATCTGACTTTAAAACGTTTATACAGTTTTTATTAATTTGACTGCAACTTCTGAGACAAATGAGAAGGAGCTCGGTCTTGCAATAGCATCGATTTACGAGGCGTCACCAGCAGCTATAAAAACAAATACTACAAACCAAAGCTTCAGTTTATGTCAAAGGTGCAATTGGATAAAGATAACCCTATTAATTTAGCAACAGTGTTAAGCAAAAATGAGTAAAGAAATCATCGTTAAGGAATTATTTAAACCTGCAAGAAAAATTTTCAGCGTCGTCATACAAATCTGAAACATGTGAAACGTGATCTTATCCAATCGGACTTGTGCGAAATGCAGCCTTACTCGCGTGTGAACAATGGGTACAGATATATTATAATAGCAGTGGACTGTTTCACAAAATATGCTTTAGCTGAACCTTTAAAAATAAAACTGGATCAGAAGTTACAAATGCTATGAAAAAATATTGGACAAAATGCTGCAAGGAGAAAATAACTTAAAAATCAATCTACAAACGGATTTTGGGAAAGAGTACTACAACCACTGGTTTAAAAATCTTATGCAAAAATGTAAGATAAACCATTACTCTACGTATTCCGCAATCAAAGCTAGCATGGTTGAGCGGTTGATTAGAACAATCAAAAACAAATTGTACAGAAGATTTTACTTGCAAGGCAGTCATAAATGGGTGAATATTTTGCCTAAGGTTATGGAAGAATACAATAATACACCGCATCGGGCTATTAACATGACACCTATGGAAGCAGAAGAACATCCGGAAAGAATAAAACTTTACACCGCTAACAGTGTTTCTAAAAGTTACAAGAAGTTGTATAAGGTTGGAGACATTGTACGTATATCAAAATATAAAGCAGTATTCGATCGAGGATTTCACCCAAACTGGAGTACAGAACTATTCAAAATTGTTAAAGTACAAAAACGAGACCGACAACCTATCTGCTACAAGATTTGGAAGGTCGGCCAATTCTAGGTGCTTTTTACGGCGATGAAATTCAGCTCACAGCAGCACCCGACACGTACTTAGTGGAAAAAGTTTTACGGAAACGGAAGCACGGACGCGAATTATTAGTGTCGTGGTTGGGGATGGTAAAAGTTGGATTAAGAAAACAGACTTGCTTTAGTATCATCCAGATAATTACCTGGATGAAAAAATCATAAAGAGGGAGTAAAGTCCCTTAACTGGATATATAGGAGAGATTTGCTTAGAACCCCATTCCCATCTGTGATTTGAAGCAGGAAGCATGTGTTTCATAATCGATTTACAAGGATATCAATACAAAACTAGTGATTTCTATTGCAAGGAGATTGCCATTTTGGATGTAGCGAATAATGTAATATGGCATGAGATACTGGACATGGCTGTGGAGTATAACACCCTAAGTGATGATTTCAAAAGCAAGTTCGGTGGTTAAAGCAAAGAATCCATGGGCTTAGCTGGGATGGACAGTCCACAAGTGGATATACAAATGTAGGCGATTTGCTGAAAGAAGTCATACCCCCATGCTACTATCTATGTTAAAGGCGAACAGAAAAGACAGTTACTTTCAAAATATTTATCAAACAACATTTTAAACATGGAAAGTGTTTCTCACTTCCAAAGCTCAAAGAATTAAGAAGATTCGGTGATAGGTACAATCACTGTTTAAACCATTGTTTGAATAATTTAAGCTGTTCTAAAGAAAACGTATTGTTATTGAGGCCTTTTGTTAATGTATTAAATTTTAATAAAATATTTTGTAGAATTGTTTTTATTCTAGCAAAAGCATACCTTTAAAATTTGGAAAAATATATTTGTAAAACAGCGCATTACTTTGGAAAAATTAATGTTTTAAAATACAAAGAACCAATAACCGAATACATAATAATTGGTGTTTGCAAATAAATTCAGTTCTACTTTAATAAAAAATGTAAACTTACCTTAAATCTTCCTTCAAAACTTTCCACAAAATAACTACCGGAAACAACGGTTTAAAATTTCGACGGGCTTTACACAAAAGCGTGCGAAACTAATAGAATTTTTCTAAAACCACGCGTTATATACGTTTTGAATCCGTTAATTATACTACTAAATGAGGTTTGTATTTTCCGTAAATACGCGCTGGTTCTTGTGTGAATCCTCGGCAATTATATCTCGATTTCAAATGCACAAACATAATTAATAGAAACTCCAAGAAAAGAAATTATAAACAGCTTTTCACATGATCGGTAAGAATTTAAAATATTTGCCGAATTACAAATAAATACAAATGAATTAAGGCTACGTTGGAAGTTTCCGGAATTTGCGTTATAATGCTTCTACCGCGTCACGTAAGGTAATTTAGGTAATAAGACCCATTTACTTTCACTCTGATTATTATTGAACAGTACTTAATCTGGTTTATTACATTTGTTAATTCTGAAATTTAGGTAGTTAATGATGTCATACACAAAATTTCTAATTAACTTTGTTGTTATCTAGCGAAAGTTGTAGAATCATTTTCAATTACGAATGCATTCTTCTTTCATTACAGGAGAAATTCGATAGATTTCATACCAGCAAAATGCGCTTTCTTAATTATTAACCAAGCGATCCTTACAGCAAAAGTCGACCTTGCCATTTCTACATTATTGTTAAGCATGCATTGGAATTTTTGGATGCGGTAATTTCTTGTTTAAAATAACTTAGTTAAATAAAGTGTAATTTAAAATTCATAAATGATTGTATAGTCAGTTATTACAATTGAAAACACATTCAGGGAATAATTTATTTGCTCTATATATTTTACAGTAGCGTTTCCGGACAAAACTTTCTGCTTTTAATTAATTAAAAGCATGCAAGTTTCTGGCATATATTCCTAAATAGAAAATAAGTAGTTGATGTACCGTTGAATGGAGTTCATCCTTGTTTACACAAATATCAGATCCTGCGAACTAGCGTCTTTGTTAATATTATTTAAAAAAATCAATACGTTAGATGGATAAGGTGTTCAGTGGCGGCTATTTTATCAATAAATTTTATTTAATATGTTTAGTTTTATTTTCAACACCAAAATTCTAAGGTTCACAAAACAATTTCTACAACCGGTTTTAAAGACGTTGAAAAGAGCTAGCCGCGGAGATCTGAAAATTAGAAATAAAAAGATTCGGGTAGCTGAGAAAAATCTAATATTAATTGATACCAAACATGATAGGTTTATCTCGAAAGATGCATTGGCTAGACGAGGAAAACTATTTGTTAGTATTGCTTATAGAGCAAAGGCGAAATTTAGAGGTTTGAGAGCTTTAAAGTGTAACTTTGTAAGGAGTAGTCCGATTTTAAATCTGTTTACAGATTCTGCAATAAAATTCTAAGCTAACAAGATGTATTGCATGACTAAGAAAATTTATAAGAACGCTCAAAAGTCGCTATAGGTAAAAAATCTTAAAATGGGGGTAGCTCCCTTGGGGGTGATGCAATCTAAAAAATTCCTAAAGATTCGGGTACCTGAGAAAAATCTAATATTAATTGATACCAAACAAGATAGGTTTATCTCGAAAGATGCATTGGCTAGACGAGGAAAACTATTTGGTTCAGATGAAAGATAAAAAAATGGCTAGTCGAAGAAAACTTTTTGGTCCAGAATGTTAGCGGTAAAAAATCTTAAAAATAGGTTTATCACGTGGGAGGAAATGTGGATGCTCATTTATCTCGAAAGATAAAAAATTTAAGATATATTTATCTCGAAAGATGAAAAATGGTTAGTCGAAGAAAACTTTTTGGTCCAGATGAGTGAGGAAATGAGGGATTCTGGAGGAAATGAGGGGGTGATTCGTAACTAAATACACTACTAACATTTATTAAAACAGGATATAAAGTGTAAAATGTAGAAAATATTCAAACTACGTGATAGTACGGAACAAATTCCCTCCTGTCAAAATCTAAATATTGGAGTAGGAAATAAAAGCAGTGGACCAAACGCTGCAATAACAGTACGGACGAAAAGGAAACTCTTATTAGACAACAAAACAGGACCAACAAGAAAAATAAATACCAAAAAAAATCTATTCGGTTCGAAGCCCAAAGTAGTAGATAAAGCTTGGAATTTAGAAAACTGTAGGAAAAGGAAAAGTATATGGTAGCATTCAACGAAAGTGAAGATGGATGACATCAATACTGCAAAAGTCATCGAACGACGGATGTATCTTAGAAAGAAACCTAACAATCTCCAACCTCAAGAAAAGCAGTGATTTAAAGCAAAAAACAGAACTGAGGAAGTAAACCTAAAACCTTAAGAAAACATTACGATCAAGACTCAAAGTATGCTAAGGAATTAAAAGAAAGCCTGGACACAATCTGTGCTTCAAGCTGTGATAACCATGAATCGCCCAAAAAGTATAATCAAGAAAAAGAAAAACTAGATAGACCAAAGAATCGACTTACTCGCAAATTTCGGAGAAAACAAGAAAGACCTAAGAAGCATGCCACAGGAAGCGATTAGAAAAGGAAATTAAGTCAAGTAGGAGGAGCAACAACAAGTAAAATCAGTCAAAGATAAGGGAAATGAGTACGAGGAGTTTAGGAAAGAACGGGTACGTGATCCGAGTAGAAAACACAAATAAATGAAACAGTGGAGTTATGCTTGTGCATGTGTGCGTGTGTCTATGCTAGTATGTGTGTGCGATCGTGCGTATATATGCTCTATAGAGAGCGCGTTAGACCACTTTGGTCGCCTCTCACGATCTTACAACAGGCAGGCTGTGAGGTGATTCTAATCCGAACCTACTCAGGAATGAATGCCAAAGTGAAACTGAGTCATCCTGAGAAATTAGAACGAAAACGGACAACAATGTTTACGACTCTTGATTCGCCACAAAGAAAGTAGTGAAACATCAAGGGAATTAGGATCATCAGGATGGACGAGTTTATAGTCCAAAGACTATAAACCAAATACCTAAGAGTGTGTCGGAAGGATCGACGAGTTAACAGGTCCAGGGAGAAACAATTTTGCGGATTCAGAAGTGGTCAAGGAATTTAAAGGTGAGTTTGGCGTTAAAATTACGTGAAGCGTCCGAGAGGGCAAAACTACGGCGCTAAATAGGCTCTCCATTTGTCAATGATAGGATGGTTTAGCTCTAGGAGCAAGTAAGCCACACGCAGGTAACTTTTCAACCTTTTGAGCAGCACAAACAGTATGTCAGATATAGCGAACGACGACACCTCTAAGACAGGGCCAGTAGTAGGTTTGGAGGAGATAAGTAAAAGGTTTTGTCACGCCACAATGACCAGAAGCAGGAAAATTGTGGTGAAGGGATTTATCACATGGGTCCACTGTTCAGATGGTACAACGATTTTCCAATCGTCCTGGGAATCGACAGCGAATGAAGTCTTTTGACGGCGAAAAAGGAAATTATTCACCACGGACCAAGATGGATAAGGTCGACAATATTTAGAAATTCTTGAAGCATAGTATTATACCAGGGGTCAGAAGCTGAATGAGTGACTTCAAGGGAAGATATAATGGAGATTCAGTCAAGTTCGAGAACGGAAACAGAACAAGAAAATGTATCGAGGACAACATGATCGTTGCTTTTACGGTGGATAACCAAGACATTGTATTGCTGGAGACGACGCGACCAACGAGTTAAACGTCCGGGTGCATTTTGGAATTTATTCAACCATATGAGAGAAAAATGGTCTGTGAGAATGGTGAAATGACTGCCATCGATATGCGGGCGGAGCTTCTCTATTGTCCAGAACTGCAAAATACTCTTTCTCCGTAACAAAGTAATACCATTAGGGCTTGGAAAGTGAACGACTGATGTAACTAACAGCTTTCTCGCCTTCTGAGGTGTTCTGACTCAGAATCGCACCTACGCCAAAATGGGAAGTATTGGTTTGAATAGAAGAACGCAACGAAAAGTCGCGATAGGAAAGGATTGGGGCGGAAACCAAACGTTGTTGCTAGAAGGAAACGTAGACTGACACACAGGTGCTTAGAGAAAGATACATTCTTGTGAATAAAGTCAGTAAGTGGCGCAGTAAGAGTAGCAAAATTTGGAATAAAACGTATATACCAACTGGCCATATCAATCAATGCGTCGTCGTGGATCAATGTAGTAAGCGTAAGACTACGGATCCCAAGGTTCTGGATTCAAATCCCGACACGGCCGACTGCTTGAAAAATGACAGGTGAGCATTCTTCACAAAAATTACGCCCTCGTTCGGATGAGAGGTTAAATGGAGGTCCCGTGTGTGAGTGTTGTCACGCACGTTAAAGATCCCTACCTTGCCTGGAACAGCAAGGGTTCGGCAAAATTCTAAAATTTCCAGGCAACAAAAAACTCGCCTCCTGGCCAATGTAGTACCTTCTGGTGGAGCATTGGAAATATAAATGCACGGCCATATCAATCAGACGACGGACTTTAGAAACATTGGAACAAGGTGGGATATTAAAGATAGCAGAAACTTTTGAGGGTCGACATGTAGCTCATTTCGGTTAACAACATAACCAACGTAACGGAGTTTGAATAAATCGAAATGACATTTATCTTGACGAAGGGTAAGACCAGCGGAAAGGAGACGGAGAGGACTAAGTTGAAGACTCGGCGATGAACGTCGAAGGAAAACGTAACTATGATGACATCGTCAAGATATGCGTAGCAAAACTGCTCTAGGTCCAGAACCGATGACCTGATCGATAAGTCGTTGAAAAGTGGCAGGCAAATTATGGAGGCCAAAAGGCATTCCACAAAATTGATAAAGGCCTCTCTAGGGTACGGTGAAAACAGTAATGGGTTTTTATCAGGAGACAGAGGAATTTGCCGGTTGGTGGAATGGATATCTTAAAAAATAAACGAGCATCGCAAAGACGGGCAACAATAGTGGAAACAAAAGGAAAGAGATAAGCATCTTTCTGAGTTACTTGGTTGACTATGCCTCTCTGGGTTACGGTGAAAGCAGTAATGGGTTCTAAATCATGAGGTAGGGGAACTTGCCAATACCCGGAACGAACATATAAAGAAGAAAGGAAACGAGCATTGCAGAGGTCAAGAATAGTGGAAATATGAGGAAGGGGTGGTCATTCTTCTGGGTGACTTCGTCGACCGTACGAAAGTCGATGTAGAACAAAAGAGTCGTCTTTTTTTAAGAAGACAATGGGACTCGACCGCGGGCTGGTAGACGGTTGCACAACTCTAAAACGTAGCATATCGTCCAGCTCTGAATGAGAAATTTTAGTGTAGGTGAAAGAGTGTAATACCGTTATTTGATAGGTTCTGCGAAGGGGCGATAATGATGCTGAACTTGAGTGATTCAATAAGACCAGTAGGCTGGTGAGTAAATGTAGTAGGTATTAAAAAATCTATGTGATGCTGTTGATCAGAACAAGTTCTGAGGCAATATGGGTGGGGGTACGGGTAATGGTGGCTAAAGGGAAAGAGAAGCAAAAGTCCATAAGATGTCGCGAAAATTAGGGACAAATTGTACCTATTTCCAAAAGTCCATACTGAGAACTGGCTGATGAGACACTTCAGAAATGAGCAGAACTTACAGCGCAATAACGGAATTTCGAGAGTAATGGGAAGTAAAACGAAAACAAGAATTCTACATTTAGAACAATTAGCAAAACTACAGAAAACGAGAAAGGAGGTATGAAAAGTTAAGTTAAAAAATGCAAACAGGGCCAACCGAGACCACCAAGAACAGTATGAATGGCTCCGAAGTCAAGTAGACCAGTAAAAGTAATATTAAAAATTTGTATTTGTAAATACCGACGTTTGTCGCCACGAACATTAGCACATATGAAATCTAAGAGAAGGAGGACTTCATCATCAAGTTCAATAAAAGGAAAACCTGGGGTAAGAATAAGAATATAGTCTGCGTCTCGGTTCGGAGACGCAACTTTCGGTTTAAAGAATTTTTACAGTTAGGACAGCTGCGTCTGGTAAATCCCTTACTCCCACAACCATACCAACGTATTACTTGGGGACGAATACAATGTGTCGAAATGTAACCAGTTTGATCGCAATTGTAACACGTGGTCTGACTAATGGTAGTAAATACACGAGTAGGTGTAGGAACCGAAAAAGGTTAAGCCTAGTATGGGTGTTGGGCGAATTTTGAAAGCATTAGCTTTAGTAGGTGCGGAGGGTTCCAAAGCAAAATCCTGATCGACCTCTGAGCATTTATCTTGACTAGGGGGTACATAACTATAACCGTGAACTTCCTGGTGTTCTAATTTTAAACATTCCCTTCCCAGTTCTTGCACACGATTTCACAAGTAGATGACGAGCTTAAATAAAGTGGGAATTAGATTACGAGAAACGACATCAAGTTGAACATGTCAGACATCCATGATAGGCATTCAACAATAACCTCAAAAGGATCTTGGGTTCGTTTTAAGATATCGTTAAACAAATGACGTTTATAATCCGGTGGTTCAAAATGTTGTGTAGTTAAAGTAGACAAATACCTTTAGTCAGAAAACCTGTGATAATTACAGCGATAACACAACAAAGTTTTCTACTCTAGATAGTCCACAGCGGACTGAAATAATCCACGCTACATATCGAGTGCTGTATAATTCTTCGAACTTTTCTAAAAAATTATTTGCCGAAATCATATTCAGGTCGCCAGAAAATTTCAATACTGGTTGACTGTAATGGGGGGTGGGAAAAAAGTAGAATTCTGTCTAGGAACCGGTTTAGGTTCCCCGTCCGATTTTGACTCGGAAGTGAGTAACGGAGGTTCAGTCGAACCGACATTAGATGTGAGCAAGATTAGAAATAGCTACGGGCGTCTCTGACAAAGTAGTAACGTGGCAAAATTTTTTATTTTAATGTCAAAAGCACTACGGAGATTAGCCAAAGTAAATAGTAATTGGCAATAGGCATTCCGTTCCGTCTCTGTTGGAGATATTTTAGTACAACGACGTTTCATGTGTAGCCACAAGGAACTAACCCATTTAAACGTACGTAAAGATTTGAATCGCCAAACTCGACGAGGGATTGTTGCAGCTCTTGGATAAAAGTTGTAACCACTTCTTGTTGGAAAGCGAAATCAGATTCTATAGAAATAGAAGGAAATTCTTTCTTTCGCTTCCATATGGTAGACGCTCTGCACCGACTTGCGTAATATATCCACATTGGTCTCTGAATCAAAGCCACAAGAACCTAGTTCATATTGGAGCTCGGTTTTTCGCAAATGGTTAACGTAAATATGCTGATGCGCCATCATGAACAAAAATAACAAAAGAAGTAAAAAGTAAGTGAATCCTACCGCAATCCAGCAAGACGGGACAAAATAATCAAAGTAACAACGCCAAAGACCAAAACTCAAAAAAACTCAAAATTAAAATTAACAAAAATTCATCAGGAACAAAGGAACAAATTAAAATATATCCGAAACAGAACAATTTAATTCAAGATAGAAGTATTAGGAAAATCGAACGTATACCAAGGTCTATCAAATCACAAAAAAGAATTAAATTCCAATAAAAGAATCACTAGCAGTACCAAAACAAAAACATTAAGTATAGAGATACAAGTAAGTAAAATAGACAGCCAATGTTTCGAGTTTAGAATTATTGATAAAAATGCAAGCCCCATTATCTTGTGTAAAACAGAAAATGAGAAATTTCTAAGCGGTGGATAAAAAATTTTAAAAATCTTATACCTAAATACAGATACAGGAATATCAACACGGAACTGAAGATGACCCATGTAACGGTGTGAAGCGTAGGGTATAGAAAATCGACTCTTACGTGAGGCACTAAATTGGTTACACGTAAGACGGAGCCGGTCAGGAAGAGAAGAAAAAATCAGTAACGGAATGTTTATCCGAATAGCGATAACAGACAAAGTAAGAATGAAAATAAATGCCACCCTAACACGGTCAGAGATGAGAGCTAAAAACGAAACAAAAAAAAACAACTCAATTCGCAGTTTAAAGAAAACAATTGGTATATGTACAACATATACATGTCAACAAAATTCCAGAATGCTCAACACAATAATATACAACTCTCAACTAATAACACGGAAAAATAAACAGAAGCGTTATGTGCTTTAGTGCAGCATGTCTATACATATGTGACCCCTAACACATGCCAATAAAAAATATATATAATATAAATATGACAAGAGTCTTACCTACTTACTTACTGCGTTGACTTTAATAAGCTCGCCCCAATGGAATATACTAAACCTAAAACACAAAATAATTATTTGCAATCAACAAACCAACACCAATAATTAAACCCAATAATTAAACCCAAGCAAACCAAACGCTCAAAATATATAGAGCCACTTCAACAAACGTATTATAAAATTATTTTCTAAAAATACTCACCTAAAACCCACTATAGAATACAAAAACTTTGAGCATATTGCTAGCACTCAAAGATAACACAGCAGCTTTGTTTAACTATAATTAAACTAGGTCATTTAACTGCAATAAATATTGAATACTAACGTATCACAGATGGCTCGTGTAACTGAGCAATTTTCCAAACGTGAAAACAAACATATATTAAAACAGAAATATTCAAACTACGAAATGGAATGTTACAAGTTTATAAGGTTACAGTTCTTTTGATACGGTATTCATACTGCAGTTTGGTATTGGCTATGTTTTGATTTTCATGAAAAACTTCTGAAACTTGAATATCATGCACCGCTGATGTTTCGGGTCCGCAAAAATCATATATAGACCCTGCTCTTTCAAATTTACTGCCTAAATTTCGGTACGCCTTTATTTGACGAGGACCTGCTCTCCAACTAATTTCTTTACAAAATTTCAATAAAACTGTATGCATCTTTGAAAGTGTGTACGTTGCAAACGCCTAGAAAAACAATTATATTTTAACAAAATGGCTACTTTTTACAATTAAGACAAACTAGGAATTTAAAAATAATGTTTATACTAGCACTGCCACACTCCACCTCCTCCTTATTAATTTCAAGTTCTTACAAGTTGCTTTTTAATTGAAAAATTGGTTTGTGATTACGATATTCATATATGACTATGATATGCATCACAATTCCTTATTCATAGATATGTAAAACAATTAATATTAGTATTGACGTACGTCTTAATATCACTTCTGGAATGAAATGGTATAATCCGCGGAAATTTCTCCGTCTTTTGTAAAAGGCGGCAAACTGGAAAATGTAATTGGAAAAAAACATTCTCTATTAAGAACAAAAATTATGTATCCTAGAAAGAATTAATCGGAATAACGATAACTTATTTTTAATTGAAGTAAGGGGAAAATATAAAACTGCGGCAATTGAAAAAATAAACAAAAATGTAGAATTAGACAATACGACAAATGGATTTTATAAACAGACTAAACAATAATGAATACATGATGATTGTGAAGAAATTGAAACGCCATTAAATAATCAATACTCCACAAAAAATTTAAAACGTTTGTAAAAGATGTAATACTGAAAAATAAAAAGCATAACCTTATTAAAAACAAAAGATGGAATGTGAGAAGAATATTCTAGTATCAAATTTTCAAAAATACAAAACTGTTAGGTTAGGAAAAACCCTACTAACAAATCAGTGTCAATAAAGTTAATTAGATCTGGTAACAAACCCAAAATATGCTACATATATAAAATAAATGTAATAGAGTACATAGGCGTGCAGCTTAGAGATGGAAACTCAGACTTGTAACAAATTGGAAATAAGTGTAACTAAAAGAAAAGGAGCGTTAAATTAGGATTTAGACATAAAAATATACAAAATTAAAAACAGGTGTGCGATATAGTAAGCACGATAGTAAAGTAAAGTAATGGTAAATGTAGGATTAGAATGACTAGAAGCGTAAACGAATCACGTTACATAAGGTGCTTAATTAATGAAGAAAAACTTGTAATGTATTCTTTTTACGCAGTTACACTTTGCTTATTAATCTAAAATAATATCGCAATAAAATAAAAATATAATTTATAAATTTTTGATCACTAAAAATAATTCATAAAATTTACAATAGCATATATGCTCCTCCCCTTTATAGGTCTAAGTTCCTACAATAAGCTTCCTCGAGTTGTCATTTCGTGGCACTTTTCTATCAGCGTCTGAACCGGTAACCTGCTATCAGCGGCATAGAAAGTCAAGATGTTAGACAGGCACATGGCCTGTAATATGGTCCGCAAGAGGATAGAATTGTTTTAACCTTCGTTGCGGAATGTGGTTCTTGGCAGTTGTAGCGTGCAGATTTCATTTTGTGTTCCACCTGTAGCTGCTCAATCGATTCCTGCTGGCCGAAGTATTAGAGGTTCCCCCATCATTAAAACATGCAATATCAAGGATACAGATAATATCAAGGATACAGTTAATATCAAGGATACAGTTAATATCAAAGATACAGTTAATATTAAGGATGCAGATAATATCAAGGAATTAATATCGTAATTGTCGTATATAATGCTGAAAAGAAAATTTAGTTTGAGATTCGAAATACAAGAAATTTATAGGATGTACTTAAGGAGAAATTGGTTTGGTTAAATAATGTTTTGTTCAGAAGATTTCTCATAGTTCCAGTGGTAAATTCATTCGTAATCACGTGTTTCCTCTTTGTGCATCGCAGATGTTTATGGAATATCCCACATCTGATGTCATAGTTCAATTTCTTTTGGTCGCACTGTACTTCGACACGTGAGTGATACTTAGTCTTTAATCACATTTATAATTATTTAAAAGTTTTACGAAAGATAGAAGGTTGAAGCTTTACTTTGATTTAAGTAACTTAAAAATTATTTAGTAAAAGAAAGATTTCGTTATAAATTTGTAACCTTGCAAAATTTTTAAAGATGGCTATGCAGTTTGCTTATTGTAATTATTTCACAAACAGATAGCGTTAACTACACTGAAAAGTTGTTATTGACATATGTCAAAAATATCTAATTATCCAATTTAAATATCACTTGTTATTTTACTCTAATTTAAAAATATATTTAGCAATTTTGAGGTCATGTACTTTGATTCTTAAACATCGTCATGATTCTTTTTATACATATTAAGTAAAACTAACTCTGTGTTGAAAGATGCAATTTTATGAGAACTTAAATAATTAAATTTAATTGTGAAGTCAACGTAGTACTACAGATGGCTAAAGATTAATATATGTAATATGAATTATTAAAAGAGCTCAAACTTTTTAGTAAATTTATTCAGAAATATTCCATTTAGAGATCTTTATATTTTTTTGAATACAAAACCATATTAATTTTCTGTTCTATAAACATATTAAATAAACCAGATTATGTTAAAACAAATCAAGTGAATTTTATTGAATAGAATCCGTTTTTGCATAACTCTTTTATTATTAAAAAATTCAAGTAAGATTTATTGGTCATTCATGAGCAAACATTGAGTGTAATGATAACAAATACCCTGGGTGTATACTTTTGGAACTTAAATTCTATTATTTTATTTTTGGTAAATATTTTTGAGGACACAAACGGTGTCCATGTTGTGCATTTGTTTGTTCACAGGTTAAGTCGAGACATCTGTATGACATCTGGTAATTGAGATTTTGGTAAGTGCTTTACAAAGGTGAAATTCAGGTTTTGTGGCTATATTAGTGGTATAGATTTAAGGTTTCCGCATTCCCCTAATACAAGCACATATAATTTTTGTAGGTTGTTGTATTGAAAAATACGGTGGCGCTCATTGTCTATATTTTTGGTCATTTGACAACCCATGATCTCATGATCTACCCAGAGCTAACACTCTACTAGCCGTTTATGTCTAAAGAGTTTTTCTTCCAACTTTACCTTGGGCTTTCATTGTTAATAAGAAATTCTCGACCTTGTGATATCAGGTAAGGGTTTATGTTTTATGGTGGTCCAATTTACTATCTGATACTCACGAAGGAATAAGTTTTTGTTTTTCAATCTATGTTAGAAGCATTCAAAATATGCTACTATAGAAAAATAGTGATAATCAGGTAGAGTGTTAAAAGAGAGTAGAATAGAATTATTATCAGATAGCGAGTGACGTCATTTGCGCAATAGGTTCAAATAAACTTCAAAGTCAAGATTCAGCATGTTACAGTACGACCTAGAAATATCCTGCTAGCATTATAATTTTAATACGTGGACACGAATACCTAGTTTATTACGTAAAATAAAATAATATTTAGAAGGTCCCCGTTCACGCTGACAATATCTAGATATGCATAAATTCACGAAATAAATCCAGATCATCATATACAATCAGAGCTTTTACTTGTTCTTATGGATAAATAATTATAGGTTCATAGTTTTTGTTCTGTAAAGATTTTCTATGGCAAGAGTGAACATACTCAGCTGATCGCAATAGTGTATGTAAATATCATTGTCATTCTTGCTTTACTTCTTTCTTGACGCTTGTAGAAAATAGGTTTAATAAACGCAATGATTATGTTGTGATATAAATTGGAGTTTTTTAAAATGGGAAAGCCCGGCACAAAGAGAAACTTTAAGTAATTATAATATTTCGTTTTGTGCATTTTTTTTATTACTGAGATGTTCTAGTTCCTTTTTTTGTTTTGATTATTAATATGGCGCCACCTCGAGCAGGTTTTTCAAGGTTTCCCGCCTTACAATGATAATGCTACTACAATGATAGAATTTTAGAAATGATTTATATAAATCGAAATATTACTAGTGTAATTAAAGGAAGCCGTGGTTTGATAGTCATATTTTGAGGTACAAAGGATTAGTTAGCAACTGATAAAGAGCAAAGTGGAAAGATCATATATACTGTATAGACTAAATGTAGAAATAAATTTGCAAGGTACGATATCCTACTCAGAATAGGAAACTTGTAGTATTATGATTTGTGAGACAAGAGGCAAATCGAGAAAGTGAATACAGCTCATTAAATGTAGACTTCTCGCATATCGAATAAAAGCTTTCTAGTTCAAATACTTGATTTTATCAATCATGCATTTCGTGTTTTAATTCTTCTCCTTAATTAGGTCCTTTAAACATTACTGGTTTATGAACTGTACTTATGTTCCACGTAATGATACATTTCTCACTCTTAATGCACAAAGATGTTTCAAGTTACCCTTATTAAAAGCACGTAAGAACACGATTCATTTCTACTTTACGCGATTATCTTGTTCTGCGCAGGAAATTCTAGTTGTAATTAAACTCCTTAAGTGGAGCGTAATTACCACTTTGTTTTATTTTACTGTGTCTTTCTCTAATTGTCTGTTTTATTGCGTTTCTATTTCATTGTACAGGGAAACTGTTACGTGACAACTAGCATTTAATATTCAAATATCACGGAATTAAAAGTTTTGAAAATTGTATTCAAATAAAGGGTTTTTTGTTTTTTAGACACCAATCTTTTCCTTAATTTAAAATAGTAGGTACACTCAGGCCTCTGGTTACACAATTTAATTTTACAAAATAAGATCTCAGCGCTTAGTATTATTAGTATAACAGCATTAATATGTCCTCAGCAGATTTTTCTATTATGCTAGACCGTTAGCAGCTTTTCAAATTCTGGGGATTGTCAATTCCTGTTAAATATTGCAGACTACTTAGACTTAATTGACAAACAAAGCATTTAAAAGCTGAAAACCGCTTTTATACTCGAATAAAATTACCGTGTTCCTAACATGCCTTATAGACTGTGTAACGCGGAGAGGATGGTCTCGAGTAGAGCCTAATTTCACTCAACTATAAATCGAAAACTTACACCTCAACTCTAAAACCACTTGAGTAGAGGAAACAATGACTCTGGCTACGATGACGTCATCGACCACACCTATTTTGAGATAATTAACCCGTGGTTTTTTTGCAGTGTTTCTGATTGCACCCGTTTTGGAGACATTAACTTTGATGTATTTTGTTTACCTTATTGGACGCCAATTTGAAATTATTTAGCCTAATTTTCCGGCGTTTAGTTAATAACACCATCGGATACACATATTTTGAGGGTTATTTACCTTTGATTTTTGGCATTTTTTTAAGATAACGTGCTGCACCAAGTCATTAGTAACGTAATATGCATCCATTAACCTTTGTTCTAACTATTGAATCCTGCTTCGATCAGCAATAGCTAGCTCTGTTTCCTCGCCTGCTTTGAGTAAAAAGCAGAACCCACTTTTTGGGCAGTGACCCGTAGGTCTCAGCATCTTATCATCGGGTAGTGATCTTTATAGGAATTCGTTGGATTTTATCGATGCTGTGGCTTCCTATCGTTTTGGCCTTCCCCTGAGCTAATCCTTCAGGGTATTCGTTCGTATTATTGGACGTTTGTCTTACTTGCCGACCAATTAGTCAACTATCGTCCTTTGGCATTAATACAGTAATTGAAGTGGGAATTGCAGTTTGGTTCATTGTAGCTTACGAGGAACAACTTCCAATATTTATATAAATCTAAGTAAGAGATTCTTTTTCATCATTATCGAAAAATCACATTGTAATTGTAATATATTTGTTAATAATATGATAACTTATTAACAAGAATTTTACACAGATATTGAAATTATTACTAACTTTCGTAATAATTCTTAAAGTCAAACTACAAGTTTGAGTTATTAGTAAGAAACTTGACGTTAATCTCGACTTTGCTTGCTACTAGAGTTGGGTGACCATTCAGGAACGAAAAATCTGTTTTTTCTATTTGGTCTCTGTAACTAAAGCAACACCAGCATGCCAGATCACAATCCCTTACTACAGATTTACAATCAATACCATATTTAATTTGTTATTGGGAAATGAATATTGCTTTCTGCACTACAGTGTACAGATAAATTGATTAAACAAAAGTAATATCCTACTAATAAGTCCTTCTTTTCCCACTAAATGTTTCTGATAAATATGTTTAACAAGTTGAGTTATTTGTGTTTTACCGATTGGTCTGCACCTCAGATAATTACTGTACCACATTGTCGAAGATAATTCGCATATTCGCTATTTTTACTAATCGCTTTTCTTACTGAACCAGCTTTAGTTACTTTAGCATGTCGCTATACAACTTAAAGCTGCATGCTTGCCTCACTTATCAGTGATAATCGGTTTCCATTTAAAAACGAGAATGCGTTCAACTCTTTAGTTAAAACAGAACACCAAAAGTGTAATATAGGACTATGCACTATTGATGGACGATTGTTGGGTGAGGTAAAGAATGGATCCCACGGTAAAACTAATAGCAGAAATAAAAGCTTTCCGGTTTTAGAAATTGTAGGTTATTTGCTCGAAACTCGTCGGGATGAAAGTTTTCTATTTTTGGGTTAAGTGATGTTAATCCCATAGTTAAAATACCACCAGCAATGAAGTCTTCACGAAAGCTTTAAAAATAAGCACAAGCAAAGTAGCACTAAAAATTAATAATGTCGTAGCAAGTGCTACTCGTAAATTCCGCACAATAAACGTCGCTGTTGTCATTTTCCACCGTTATGATACAATAAATAGGTTGCTAGTTCAACAATCAGGAAACTCTCGTTTATGTGTTATAACGTTTGACCTATTCTCTCCTAAATTTGCGCGCTCTAAGAGTTCTTGAAGTAGTTAAAGATAGGGCAATGCGTGACGTAGTTGGGTACGGGACGCCTGACTTGGTGGAACATAGCACGAAATGGCGATAAGACGGTACTGGCAGAGGGGAGATGAGAAGTAAGTATAGAAGGAGGAAAGTAAGTAAAAGCAAGGGAGTAAACTTCTGAAAGCAAAACGAATACGTAGATATAATGTCAAACGTGACTACAGAATGAATAAACGTTGTGTCCACCAAAAAACGAGCAGAATGGAACTCAAAATTTTTTATGGTGATTTACACGTAAGGAATGATATTTGGTGTAGAACATACCTAACAAATCTACTTACGTATTTCTGGATGTTTATAGAAAGAAATTATCCAAATCATCCCAACTGTTTAGAATTCTCACGATCCCATTATAGGTTCAAAAAGTACTTATCCGTTACTTAAACTTGAGATAAGCTTACGCAAAGCAGTATTATTCAATCGGTTCGAAATATTTTCGTGTTGGATATTTTGAAGGTAATATTATATTCCCTTCTAATATGTTTCTAGATCACAGGGAGTATCTAAAATTTCTATCAATTACGACAAATTTCATTTAGATACGATATCTATTCAAAAATCAACTTTCACCGTTCTTCCGTAGAAATTACGTTTGATTTGAAGCTATGTTATTTATTAAATAATAATGCCGCCGATTCTATTACACTCTAACAATCTAATTACGTTATATTATGTGAAATACTATTTGGCATCAAGGGATGTGTACTCTTTAGCATATCCGATGTATACTTTTAGTTTTCTCGATTCCTTTGATGATCCCATAATAGGCTCTTGGAAACTATTCAGCAATTCATGAGATGTCGATTCTATATTCTGTTCTTTCTCTTTAACATAGACAGCCTTAAGAACTATATTAAAGAATTTTTCGTTTTTCTTTGCTGCAGCTTCATTTGCAAGTTATACGTTTTCAGCCTGAAAAATGGTAGTTTAACGTCATAAAATTTGTAGGAATACGGAACAGAAGATTGATTTTATCTGCGGTTATCTTATGTTGCAAACACTTGATACACTCCCGCGTTTCACATTATTGCGCAATCGTTAATGTAACATGATTACGTTGCAAATTGAATCAAATACCAAACACGTTTAAAAGTGATACAATTCTTAATCCATAATATAAATAAAGCAATGTACTCGCTTAAACTTCTTTAACATCTCAAGGCCGCCTTCTTGTTTTTGGGTTACATCACGCCATTGTTGAGTCCATATTCTTATTTGTCCATCCGCTTTTGCTCGTACGTAGGTAGGGCGAAAGGATACAGGTAGAGGTACGGTAGAAGGTAAGATAAGATACCGGAACCTACATCCTAAAAAGAGAAAAAACAAAAAACACGACACAGGGAGCTGTTACCAGCTTGAAGTCTCGCCACTACTGCCGTCGTATTCACTCCGCGCACTTGCTCCATTCACTCCGCGCTTGCGCATTCTTTTGCGCAAACGCAACTGCCCGGAATGACGGAAATTAACAAGTTTATTTGAAAATATTTGCGGGAATTTACTCACATATTTAACAATTTACATTTCCAAATTTGGAATGTAACACACTCTGAAACAATCAATGCTCATTTTTATTCACTGATATTCAAATTTAATTGTAGAGGAGATGTATAGGGATAGTGACACACCTTGTTTATTACACATTTTTTTACTGGTATATTGAAAAAAGGCAAATTATGTAAGCAAATACCTTCATAAAACTTTTTAACAAATTAGGGGTTGAAATCGTTATATAATGGCCGATAAAGTTTATCGATATTATTATGTAAGTGCAGTACTCTATCCTGCATTAGAACAACAGTAGTACTTGTAAACGGCACAGTGATACAGTAAAAGCAAGTTAGTCAAAGGTTAAAAAAATGTTTAAATGCTCTAAAACTAACTTAAATAACTACAACATTTTTACATTTTCTAACAGAGAATTATTCACTGCATTATTCAAGACAAATTTGTATAGCAACAAATTAACATTAAAACGAAACGTTTTCTTTATTCCTTTTGTTCTCCTACTTTATTTGGTGGTGGTATTATCTTTTGCTATGCTTCCTTCAAGAAAACATGTTCCTCATCTGTTTTTTGGAACTTCAAATATGACACTAAACCTTTATAATAAATTATTTGCACTTTTTCGTTATAATACCTTTTATAGTTCACCAATACTGAAATTTTTAATTTTTTCACAAATGCGTACAAAGTTACCACACTTAACTTCCATTTTGTTTTTGCTTAAAATTTGTTCACTTTCAACATCTTTTGAACTAATATTAATTTCTTTTCAAGCCACTGTTTTATTTTTCCGATGAACTATTTGGGGTTGAATAGTTTTTCTTTAATTTTTTCTGACGTTAATACTTTTGGTTTTGATTTGTTTCTTTAACTATGCTCCTAAGATTAGATTATGTGTTAAAATTTTACACATTATTTGGTCGTTTCTTTAGATCACTTTTTCCTTTTGATGCCTTTTATAATGGGGTAATAAGATACTGCTTCTTCTGATCGTAAAATTTCTTTTAGATGTATCTGGCTGAGGACCACCAGAGCTAGACATGTTGTATTTCTAGCGTTGAAGTATGAGATTTTCGTTAGTTACCGCAAGTGTTGTATTTTCTATTTCAATACTACTTGTTGCTACAAACGGGCATGATTCATCGAAAGCCAATTTGTTACATATGACGATATCTAGTCATCGTCTCTAATTCTTATTTAGCAACCAAATCTAGCAGGTTTGAAACCATTGACGATATTTTCATGTGTTAGGGTATATGGATATGTTTGTCCAATCAAGGACGGTATGTCGTAGATAGGTATAGTTTGTACATTGTTATAAATAACATTGCAATTAGTGTTTAATGGTTGTAACTTTCCATTAGTGTCAGAAAAGGTTACTAGGATTATCCCATTTTGCATAGCGTAGTTGTTAACATTCACTGAAATGTGCGCTTTTTGACCACCCATGTGCTACGTTGGCTCGTAGCCGTGCGTAACACAAAAAAAATCAAAGAAATGACCGGGCTCAATCGGAGATTAGGGGGTTGTAGAAAGCAGACCAACATATAATGTACGCGGCTGTAAGGAATTAGTAACAATACCTGCAATAAAAAAAATTAGAATAGCAAACCTGCAATAAAAAAAATTAGTCCTGCAAACCTGAAATAAAGAAAAAGCATAGCATGCTGATCGAGCATAGATTGTTCAGTACTTTGTAGAATGTAAAAAAAAACTGTTTGGATAATCTATATAATATAATCACGATAAAAGCATTACAAAAATTTTTATTACAAAGTGAGGTAATATTGGGGAGTAGCAGAAAAGTTTCCTCACACACCAATTAAACATAAATCAGACAAAAAGTTAACAAAAGATAAATAGGTAAGCACAATTGATATGAGTAATCCAGTAGTATTGATTTTTCTTTCTTTTTTTTTGTTTCTTTTTTTTTCAAATAGTCTGCACTTCTATTGTAAAAGGTATCAGAACGACAAAGATATGGCAAAACAAACGGATAGATATTTAAAGTAATAACAAGTATGAAATAGTTCAACTTACACAACCAGGAGCACCGGAAGAGTTTCTATAGAATTGGACTAATTCGGCTACTGATAGCCTTGCAGTTGGAGTTGGTGGAGTGTGGAGTGTCCATGGTTCCATCCCATTATCAACTTGAAACTTGACACTACTATCAACTGCAGATTGTTCTTTTACTTTCTGTAACTGATCGAAAGCCTCCTGATAGCTTGGTAAGCCGGATGCACTGGTGTAACTTGGCAAAGATTCACAGTCTATTCGCGGGGGTGGAATTTGCGGTACAACAGACAGGAACACATGCAACACACGCAACTAAGAACAATTAAAGTTAGTATAATTCCGATCCAAACATCCGCCAAGAATTTTTCGTATTGCGGATCTGCTTCAGCAGAAAGAACTTCGTCAACTTCTGAAGCTAATTTCAGTTGGTAAAGGCATTGTTTGAATACGGTGAAACATTTAAGAACACGATCACTCTCACAATCTCGTTTTTAAAAAAAGGTACGTTCATATTTTATTTACTTATTATTAAATGCAAGGTAAATTTAACGTATCATTAATACGGAATGAGTTAAAAAAAAGGGAGTTTAAAACCTGACTAAAGTGGCTCCTTTAAAAAATTCTGTAGAAGTTTATTGCACTTACTCTGATAAAAAAAAGGGACCACTACACTAGATCGCACACACATTAATCCTAAGAAGAATCGGTCAAGTTTAGCAAGCAAGTTCTACAACTTTTATTTCAAAAGAAACTCAACTAAAAACACAATTAGTAAAGCGCGCGTAATCACTAAGTAAGTCCGTCAATGTTCCGTAAACCACGTGCGGTCGAGTAAAACACGTTCGCCTATATATATATATATATATATATATATATATATATATATATATATATAAGTTGATCTTTCAATAACGAACGTATTTGTTATAAACTAATTGACCTTTTTTTTTAATATTGGGATAAATTTCGTTCGATAAAAGTTACTGGTTTAGTTTAAAACATTTATTCAACTTAACGTTTCGGAAAATTTGTTTCCTTAATCATAAGCTACAAAGTGGATAGCATTAAATTACATATATAAGTTATAAATTACTTACTCAATGTGTTTTTTTTAGTAGAAAACCTGTTTTGACATGTAACGTCATTTTATTGAAAGTTGTTATTACAAGTGATGTTTGTCAAAACTAGCTTTCTACGTTTTTAATAATTTGATTAAAATACAAAATGTTATGATTGTTTAAAAATTCTTGTTTTATCTGACCAACAAATCTTTATTAAGTTTGTATGTGTGTGGATGTGTGTTTGTGTGTGTGTGTGTGTGTTTGTGTGTGTTTGTGTGTGTGTGTGTGTGTGCGCGCGCGCGCGTGCGCGCGTGCGTGCGTGCGTGCGTGCGAGCGTGCGTGCGTGCGTGCGTGCGTGTGTAATAGGAAACTGTTTTGTCTTCAATGGAATAAGAACTACACTTTCTACAGTTAATATACAACTTTTATTTCACAAGAAAAACAACTAAAATCTGGCCGTGCTTGTTCCTGAACAATTCGAAAATTGATACCGCATTAATTCTCACTATTGTCAAAGCAAAAAAAAACAGTATTTTCAACGCCATTAATATATAGGAACCAAGAACAAACTACAACTGCCCATCTGTTTATATCAACTCGTTGCTATTCCAACCTCTTATCGTCTATTATCTAGACTTGTATATCTACTTAAGCAACAAAATTTATACGAACGGCAAGACAAGAACGATGCAATCCACTCATGATAATACGACGCATTCGCCAACGAGTTAATAAATATAAAATATAGAAGTAGTAATTGCAGAAAGGCATTTACGAACTGGGAAAAAGCGTAAAATGTTAAGCTATAAAAATGCACGTTACACATGAATAAAATATCCAGATTTTCCTTAGTGCGTGCACTTGTTCTTAACAATATGCTGCAAAAATGCCAGAAGTATTATACTATTTACCCACCCAGATTTCAAAGATGCTCCAATTCCGAAAGAGCGCCATTGAATATACGTCTTTGGAAATTTACTGTGAGGGGCTGTTTTGTAGTTATTCCGTCAATCTCGAAATAAGATTTAAATCGTAGGAGTATTTTGGATTTTTAACTCTGAGATTTACATTTTGCTTAAGGGAAGTGATTGTTTTAAATGAGTTTTCAGATGTTCGTCGAATGCTTCTAAGCATGCTGGATTTGAAATTGTGTTCTGTATATAAATAAATTTTTAAAACCTAACTAAAGTTTACGAAATATTGTGATTTAAGTTTCATTTGAGTTGTTTGTTATTTTCCGATTTCAATAGCAGTCTCCCGAGAAAAAGGGGCAAGGACTGTTCTGATTCGAAATTCTTTAACAGCTTCGATGGACCCGAGTTTCAGGGATGCATAGAATTATTCCTTTAGTGAATAAACGTCTGACGGTAGTCAGGATCTCATCCGTAGAAACTCTAAATGTACAAATTTTATGAACCTATCGGATTAGTATAATTTTGGTTATTATCAGTGTACTACTGGATAAATAACCATCGATTTTGTGAACATCCAAAGGAGTTCTTATATATATATATATATATATATATATATATATATATATATATGTAACTTTTAATTGTGATGTTATTTCTGGGATTCACTCGTTCGTAAAGCAAAAACTATCAGTCAATTGTAATTTATTTTCTAACGTTTCGGCATGAAATTTATGCCTTAATCATATGTTATATATATATATATATATATATATATATATATATATATATATATATATGAATAAAAGATGTCAGGTTACAAATCTAGTAACCAATTTTTTAAAAAATCCTAATAATAAATTTAACTCAGATTCTGTAATCTTTAATAAATTAAAGAAATTCCTAAAGGACCATCCTGATATTTTTGTCACTAAAGCAGACAAAGGAGCCGTAACAGTGATACTTAATAAATCAACATATATAGATAAATCCAACACCTTATTAGATGATGAACTTACATATAAAAACTAAAAAGGACCCCACTTTCACCATACAGAACACCATAAACAATCACATTAAATTATTATTCAAAAGACATGATTACAAATGAACAAAAATCACTACTTATCACCAATAATTCTGTTCCAAGCAAATATTATGGACTCCCAAAATCCATAAACCAGATATTCCTTTAAGACCTATTATCTCTTCAATTAATTCTCCAACATATGCATTTTCTTCTTTCTTATCTACCATATTACAAAAATCTTTCCCAATTACAGGCCACAACATAGTAGATTCCTTCCAATTCGTAAACCAATACCGTAACTTTCAACTACCTCAAGATCACATTCTCGTTTTTCTCGACGTTAACTCTTTATTTACAAACATACCAGTCAACTTAGTCATTCAAATTATTACAGAAAAATGGGATTCCATAGAACCACATTGCCATATATCATTACAATTATTTATCACTTCAATAAACCTTATCTTCAACAACACATATTTTAGTTTTAACTCAAAATTTTACTTACAGATTTTGGTACTCCTATGGGTTCACCATTATCCCTATTATTGCACAAATAGTAATGGACAAACTTGTAGAAAGTGTTTTACCTAACTTACCTTTCAAAATGGTATTTCTAGTCAAATACGTTGATGACATTCTCTGCTCACTTCCTGAACATTTTTTACTAACCACCATTCAACATTTTAACAATTTTAACGAACATTTGAAATTCACTTACGAACTAGAATCTCACCAATCAATACCATTTCTTGATACACTAGTTATCCGCAATAATGACAACAAGATCAATTTTGATATTTACAAAAAACCTACAAATTCAGAAAGATATTTAAATTACCATTTTAATCATAGCATGAAACAAAAAATTAACACCATATTAGGACTGAAACATCGTATGGTCTCTATCTGTGAACCCAAATTTAAAAAAATCTGAAAGAACTAATATCAATCTTAATCAACAACGGTTACCCTAAACCATTTTTATCAAAACTACTACATACTAACACAATCATATTTCCACCTCAAAATAAACATACTGATTACATTTACAAAAAACTTTTATATATTACTAATCTTCCACCACTAATAAAAAAATTACTAAAACAACCTTTTGTAACTATAATAAATTCAAATACTAAGTCCATTGGAAACTTTTTTACTAAACTAAAAGAAAAAACAAATAAAGCTTTATGTAGCAATTTAGTGTATAAAATTCAATGTGAATGCAAAGCTTCCTACGTAGGCCAAACCAAACAGTGGCTCCGAAATCGCATGACACAACACAAAAGTGATGCAAAATTAGGAAAAACTTCTTGTGCTCTTTTTATACATTTATACAATACAAAACACAAAGTCAATTATGATAATGTAAAAATTTTAGATATAGAAAGCAATTACAAAAAGACTTTTCTTAGAATCATTTCATATAAACCAAGAACAAAATTCCATCAATCACAAAGAAGACATCAATAATTTACATATAGTTTACTCATACTTATACACTTTTAATCCAAAAAAATATACTAACTATAATGATATTGCTTACACACAGAATTCTATTTAATTTAAGTCAAAAGTCAACCTGTTTACTACACCTGTAAAAATATATGATTTTAAAATCTAACTATTTTTATGCAACCCACCATACAAAAAAATTTTTACAAATAAACCACATACTACTATTTAAATAAAAAAATATAAGCAAATAGTGTCATAAATGTTAATTGATGTCATCCTTGATCCTACATTTTTGTCAAATAAGTGAACTGACATTTCATTCAAAATTTAAAATTAATTTTATTCTTAATCAGTAATATTACAAGCTTCCTTCTGTTACTTTTATTATGGGTGAATACATAAAATAATTTTATCAAGTAATAAGTAAGTTAAACATATATTACCTGTTATATGAATTACCTATTTATATACTTTTTCATGTAGTTCGATGATTAAGGTGTAAATTATCACCGAAACGTACGATTTAATACAAATGATACACATTTAATGTTTTGTGTTTAATTTTATGAGCGACTTTATCCCAAGAACCAAAAAACAAAATCTTTTATATATATATATATATATATATATATATATATATATATATACTCAAATTTAGACCAGGGTAGAAAATTAATTAATTACATCAAATAATTTTAATCACCGTGTATAAGGAATTTTATTAAATAATACGTGTTATTAAAACCGTGAAGCATAAAAATTTATTCATTTCATTAAAAATAAGGGATTTAAATTATTCACTAGACGCTTTATATAAAAAGAAGCAGAATTAAAATGCTCAATTTTAATGTAGTTTAATTATTCCAAGTAAAAAATCAAATAGAAATTACGTGCAAAATTTATATTAATTAACTCAATTTTAAGTAACCGGTATTAAACAAAATGTACAAATAATAATTAATATTTAATTAGGATTCACTAAAAATTAAAGGGTATAAGTCAACGCCATGCATTATTATTTTAATTGGAGTTAATTGAACAGTTAGTAACATATAATATGCATAAAAGCGTGTAAAAACCCAATAGTATTCAAATCGTAGAAGTGTTATTTAGAACTATTATGTTTGAATACCTGCGTATTTTTAAAAGTCACGTTCTGCTTAAATTTTGTAGATAACAAATGGTTACAGAGAAGGTTGGAGAAACCGTCGCTTAATATTCACGGGAAATGCTAATAAAGTGGGTTATTTAACAGTCCACGTGGACTGAAATAACTGATAATAAAGAATATCGATTTGTACCACTCAGAACACGGTAGATAGAGACGGATAATATGCGCGGGACAGAGACACAGATGGTAAAAGGCGTGATTTGAGCAACGTCACGAGAGCGGCGATTGGTTGAAAATCAGATGCAGATATGAGAGATGTAAACGTAACGATTTCGATACAAATTTAATTAATTATTCTCGGACGTGGTTGCGTGCCGTGTAGAAAATTTCTGAGATTTAACTGGCGCGAGTGCAAATTTAATAAGAATCGCGTGCCCGACTATCGAAAAGGGAACGTAGAATGCGAAATTCTAAGAATTGTCCGTTTTGGGGACAAAACCGACGTACGGGCGGGCTCTTATATAAACCCGGACTTTAAACAGTTTCGCTTTCTTAGATTTTTGATGATTCGATGCTTTAAAAAGTGCTCTTTTAGATTTACGATTTTGATTTAATACTTTAAACAGTTTGCTCTTATATTTTGGTGATTATTGAACACTTTAAAACAGTTTGCTCTTTACGTGCTACGATGAAAGTTAGTTAGTGCATTTAGAAAAGAAGATACAAGGTAATAAAGTCTAGTTATATTGGCGAGTATTACTGTACCAACTATCGAAATTGTAACGATAAATGAATAAACAAAAGTGGGCAGTTTTGGCGTATAGCGTGAAAGTAGTATGAATTTCTTTGCTATTTTCGGGGGTGTTAATAATTAAATGATTCGTAAACGTGACTGGATCCACAAAACAAGATTCAGATATACACAGATGAATTCCGGAAAAGCCCTGAAACAACTTTAGATGAATGGTGGTGTAGAAAATTTTTAAAGGCGACCAGTAATCCGAGGACCTAAACATAACCCAGTTGGAATGGTGTGATTAACAAAGGACGATGTACATTGGAGCCACGAGTGCATTGACCTTCAGGTAACTTATGCTTTGTTGTTCGATTTTTGATGTTTTGGTGTGTGTTGAATAACTTTATAATTTATTTACTTAAAATGGACAGTAGTGAATTTGTACTAACAACAAATTTTTAATTTTAAAGTGAAATTTTCTTGTTTAAGTAGAAAGGAGTATTTAGTATTTATGTTCTTGATGAAAATTTGGGTATGTATTTGAGCTCAATTAGACGAACCTGGTTAATTAACGTAAAGGGGTGGGAGATGCTCCCTTTGTACTCAGACTCAGGTCTGCATATATTGTTATATTAATTAGTAGGCATCCTACAAGGACTTTAATTCTGGATGCACATTAAAATGATAATAAATTTAATCTTGAAATTTTCTGATACTGAAATTTATGCTGAATTTTAATTTTGAAATTTTAATGCATTGTGAATATTGATGTAAATAGAGTTAACGTTGGTGTTTGTGGTAGGAATGTGTTTGTTTTTTTTATGAATGAGGATGTAAGTTATCTAGGGGAGCAGCCGAGGCGGAAAGAGAAAAGAGGCGATTATCAGAAGAGAATCACAGCAAATCGTAGCGCCCAAAAGCGAGGCTCGAGTTCAAAATAAAATTTTTGTGATTTTATTCCAGGAAACTGGCGAGGCTTTTTGTACATTTCACAGTAATATATATATAGCTATGATAATAGGGTTATTTAAGGATATATAAGGTCACATCATCATCATCATCATTTTGTTATCGACCTTACTTAAGGTCGGTTTGACGCAGCTCTAACTTCTTTTCTATTCTGTGCTAATCTAAAAAACTCTACATACCCTTCACAACCTAAATTTCTAATAATTTGACTAATATAGTTTGGTCTAGGTCTTCCTATATCCTTCTATCTTTTTCCTATCCAGCTGGCTCTACATAGATATTAGCAACCTGATGGTTGTTAAAGAACTCTAACATGTTTACATGATTACCATTTATAAGGAAATAAAATATAACCTGGTTATCTGCTTCAAAAAGGAAAAGTGTTAAATTATATGTTATGGTAATGCTTAAGCAACGAAACGCTACCAACATGCCAGACCGCTAACCTCTTGTGAGTCATGTCCTGGTGACATTTAGTTAACTGATTTTTATTTTTCTTTTTGTTTTGTTTTCGAACTTACTTAAAGTCGGTTTGACGCAGCTCTAAATTCTTTTCTATTCTGAGCTAGTCTAAAAAGGTCTACATACCCTTCACAACCTACATCTCTAATAATTTGACTAATATAGCTTTGTCTAGGCCTTCCTACTCTATTTTTATTTGGTAGTCTATAATCTAAGACTTTACTAAATAGTCCCTCATGTCTTAACTGGTGTCCTATCATTCTATCTCTCCTGACCTTCAATTGTTTCCACATACAGGGATCCTCACCTATCCTTCTATAAACTTCCTCGTTTGTTACTCTATCTGTCCAACTAATCTTTAACATTCTCCTATAACACCAAGTTTCAAAAGCTTCTATCTTTTCTTATCTACTTCTTTAATTGTCCAAGTCTCACTACCGTATAGTAGAACGCTCCATACGTACGACTTTAAGAAACTTTTTATTATCTAAACTAATACTATTAGCTATTAGTAAGTTTTTCTTTTTTAAAAACATTTTTCTAGCTTGAGCTATTCTAGCTACTATATCCCTTCTGCTACGTCCATCTTTTGTAATTATACTACCTAAATAGCAAAATTCATCCACCTCCTTTAACTCGGTATTACCTATTTTTAATTTTGGTTTAGAACTAGGCTGTAACTCACTTGTCATTATCTTTGTCTTTACTGAGTTAATTCTCATACTATAGTTACTCCGTAGTATCTCATCTAAAATATTTAAAAACTCTCCTATCTTTTTTCTAGACTCTGCTATAATGGCTATATCATCTGCAAAACGTAACATGTCTATTTTCTGTCCCTGTACACTAATACCTATCTCTGTTCTCTCTCTAGCTAAGTTTAAAGCTTCCTCAATATAAACATTAAAAATCAAGGGAGACAGTATACAACCCTGTCTAACACCATTTCTAATCTTAGCTTCCTTTTCTATTTCATCAAATCTAATTACTACGCTTTGGTTTTTATATAGACTGTAAATAATTTTTCTATCCCTATGAGAGATTCCTATTTTTTGCAAAACCCTGAACATAACAATCCAATTAACCCTATCAAATGCTTTTTCTAAATCTACAAACGCGAAATGAGTCTTTTTATTTTTTTGTAACCTTTTTTCGATAATTACCCTAATCATTTGTATCGGTTCTCTAGTCCCTCTATCTTTACGAAAACCATATTGGTCTTCGCCTAAATAATTCTCAGTCAAAGCTTCTACTCTATTTTTAATTATTATTGTTAGTATTTTGGAAGCATGAGAAGTTAAACTAACCGTTCTAAAATTCTCACACCTATCAGCTCCTGACTTTTTTGGGATTGGGATAATAATATTTTTTTCGAAATCTATTGGAACCTCACCTGTGTCATAAATTACTTTTACTAGTTCATATAATCTATCTAAAGTTTTCTGACTTGCATATTTTATTAATTCTGCGGGAATATCGTCTATCCCTGGCGCTTTATTTATTTTAAGATTTCGAACAGCTCTATCAAATTCCCCTCTTAATATTGAGAACCCTATTTCTACATCCTCTGCTTGGTCGTTTTCTAACTCATCCATATCGTCTCCCTTATATAAATCTTCTAAATATCTTTTCCATCTATCTGCTACCTTAACTTTATTTATTAGAAGCTCATTATTCTCGTCTCTAATACCATTATATTTTTTCCTATCTTCCCCAAAAAACTTTTTAACTGCCCTGTAAGCCCTGTCTGTCTTACCTACTCTCAAATCATCTTGTATTCCCTTACAATTCTCCTCCATCCATTTATTTCTAGCTTTTCTACACTCATGTACTATCTTATTTCTAACTGTATTATATTTTTGCTTACTTTCACTATCCACCTCTGAAAGGTTTAAGCTTTCTTCTATTCTCTATTAAATCTAATATCTCCTTTGTTACCCACGGTTTTCTCGCTTCTATTTTTTTCTTACCTATAGTCTGTGTTGCTGTATCAAGTAAAGTCAGTTTTATTTCTTTCCATCTATTTTCTATGTTCCCTCCTACAGCTATCTCTTTGCTCTTATTATCTAATACTTGTTTATATTCCTCATAAGGTCACAGGGGAGGTATATTTTATGTAAATAGTATAAAAATCAAGAAAACCAAACATTCAAGTCATAAAAAAAGTACGTAATTCGTTAATTACGCAAAAAGCAAATAGAAAGCACCCTGTATAAGATGAATAACTAGTCACAGTTAATAGAAGAAAGCTCACTTTGTAATAACTTAAACACATTTATCAAAATAAATTATATTAGAAGCCATTCAATCCGTTTTTAACCATTTAAAACATTCTTAAGCGCCAAAGCAAATTCTAATCACCTTGTATGAAATCAATAACAAACTACAGTCAATAAAAGGAAGCTTATTCTGTATTAACCACATTTAGCAAAATAAATTATTCTGGGCGCAACTCAATCCATTTTAAAACACTTAAAACATTCATAAACTCAAAAGAAATAGAAATTAAGCATATTTAAAGTAAAACAAACAGGAAATCAAATCTCTTTCAAACCCGATGCATTTGCGTGAGGAATGAAGGTCAAACAAACGCATATAATTTGTACTGGTTTGCAATAAAAAGATTCTTGAAAAACAAACATATTTCATAACCCAATAAGGAATAGATGTTTAGGCAAAGGCGTACGTGACATGAGAAATGTAGAACATTTTTATAAAACCCAAGATAGGTAAACAAAATATCGAGTTATAGTTTTGGTATACGTGCAGAATCGAAAGTAATACTAATAAATCTCTTTACAAAAATAAGACTACGTGACGTATCAAGCATACATAATAATACTTGTTAACGAATTCCAATACAAAGTTTTGGTCTACGTGCAAATTAGAGCGTCTGAATAAACATGCTACATGGAGTCAAACCCAATAGGTAAAGATAAAAGGAGTTCCAAGTTGTCTATATAATGAACCTAAACTGATAAAATGCATTCATTCCATAAAACGAAGCGCGACTGTAACAGTCGAAACTAATTTATTACGCTAAACTGAAATTGAGTGAAGTTAGAAGTAGAATAAAATAAAATTAATTGAAATTAAAGAATTCAAGTGAACAGTAGAAGTGCATGTTGAAATACGTAAAAATAAAACTGCCGTTAATATAAAAACGTAAGTTTTTAGGTTATTATAATTTTAATCTAAGGTAAAATTACTTCGTATCATATATGATCCATATTCAAAGGTTGTCAAATACATATGTTGGTTTTTAAAGATGAGAGATGATGGTCATTATGGTGTTAGTACAGTCGTGATTAAATTGTTTTGATTCTCAAGGGATTATGTTGGCGCCAGATAATCTCATCATCCGAGCGCAAAGAAAAGTTATATACAGTTTTGTGCTGATTTAGATAAATGTAAAATCCCGATTTCTGATTCTAGGTCTACGATACGTAAATTTAAGTAAATGTATGTGTTGATAGGAGAAAACAACACAAAGTATGTGCATTTTATACACTTAATTCATCCGTCCAAAGTTTACCCTGGGTACCTGGAATGATTTAGTAAGAGTAGATTCAGTTTTCACGGGGAACACCGCACTTACCACCAAACTATAAACATGTTGCTTTTGTAGGTCAATTACCTTGATTGGAGGTTATTAAACAAGGCTGAGTAGTCTTAAATATGTTTGAATAACTCCTCGCCAAGTAGGTCAGTTTCAATTTTAGGGGCACGTTCGTTCCCATATAAGCAACCCTTGTGTTGGAAGTACACCTATACTATTGAAATGTTTACGACTGTCTATGTTATTGTAATGAAATAGCAGCTATATTGCTAGAACGCTATTTAACTTAAAGCGTGCTTAAATTTAATAGAGTTTTGACGTTATAAGAGAGAGCAGATAAAACTGAATTTCTTTTGTTCTATTATTAATTTTCGCATTATTGGTAGGATTTTTCTGGTTAGTTTACCATCAATTTTCAAAAAATTCTAATGATTTAGTTATGTATAGCTTTATACTCCTTAAGCTTTTTGTCAAATAAACTCATCCTCTTTTTAAACGATTGTCCTTTTCAGCATAACTCATATGCTGAGTTCTGTTTTATTCTAGAAGTCTATACATGCGATTCTCCCTTTATAGTCATTTTTCTAAAACTATCCGATTAATATAAAAGTTAATTGAAATTCCATTCCATTTAAAAGGAATAATATTCTACTGTTTCTGCCCTTTAATTGAAATAACAACTTAAAATAAATGCTAAGCTTTGCAATGCATTATTGCGAATTCTTTATTTATCTTTGGTTAGAAGACCGACCGGTTAAATTGCATTGTTTAAAGTGCAGTGTAGAACATAATACTAGTGTTCTTTGGTATGTTTAAATCATTTCTGCAATTTATGAAATGCTGCCTTTGATATAGTTCTTCGTTCCCGCAATATGCATTTCTGAAAATGAGATATATGATATTTCAACGTTAGTCTTCTGCAATAGTTTTTATATAAATTATGAGTTGCAAATTCTACTAACTATTATTAAATTGTAATTGAAATTCTCTTCGTAAATGATTTCTTAGCAAATACAATTTTTGCATAATTTGTATTTCCAGCAAAACCCTGTCTGCATTAAATACAAGGTGTAAAAGCAACTGATATTAAAGAACACGCAGAGAAAAAAAGTGCGTAGTAAAATTAACCTTTCTCAATCAAAAATTTAATGCGTTTGCCATCATTTTATTTTTTTATTATTTTATAAATATGCAATATATGGCCGCTTTCTTTTAGGATTTGAATATAATGCTGCTAAAATATGGAATAATACCGGTTTGAAATTAGCAGCCAACACTTAGCAGCCATTTTACCGAAACCACCCGAATGCTCATGGCGTAGGTATCATATTAATACAGAGTTTAGTAAAATATCAAACTGACGAAATCCATTCTAATATTAATTTTAAATAAAAAAATCAAACATTATTATAAGAAGAAGACGGTGTATTTCATAGCTTATTCAAATCGTATTTTGGGCGTTATTAGTATGCACTTCAGTATTTTATTCAAATCAAAAACCAAGTAATTCATAAATTGTATTGAAAGTTGAGCAAAGATAATAAGTCCGCACATTTGCTTTGGGCACGTTCAAGGGTGCTTTATGGTGTCTTCACATTCACACATATTTTCATCTATTTCATACCGAGAAAAATGGAGACCCAACTTCAAATTTTGGCAGTGGTTGGGGAGCGATACAAGTTACTTACTGTAAAACGCGCATTCGCTCCGACCCCGTCCAAGGATACCTTAATACCTTCGTTGTACGTACCTATCTCGGCTTAATTCATACCGAATAATATAAAGTACCAACTTCAAATTTTGGCAGTAGTTGGGTAGTGATACAAGTTATTTGCTGGGAAACGCGCATTCGCTTCAGCCCCATCCAAGGGTATCTTATGGTACCTTCATTGTACGTGCCTATATAAAAGTGGATTTAATTGCTATTGATACTCCCCCTGCATAACTATCTATCTATCTAACTAACTATCTCTTCTATACACTACACATCTATCTGAAAATAATTCACAGGTATTAACTTGTTCTCTTAAAAATGTTTCAGTTAATATGATCAAGTCGGAATCTTCCAAACAACAGCTTAGGTAAAATTGATTCAGTTCAGTGTTTGGTCCACACATATGTTGGTAGTATATATTTAATTCATTTCCTTTATAGCTAGTGCACATCACGTAACTTATTCGCAGCGAACATTTAAAATTTTTTACTGTTGTCACTCTTACGCATGAACAATTTGCCATTACGTGAGTGAGTAATCTAGTGTTATTTGTAAACGTGATTGGATCCACAAAACAAGATTTAGATATACATAGATGAGTTTCTGAGAAGCCCTGAAGCAATTTAGATAAATGGTGGGGTAGAAAAAGTTTAAAAGCGTTCAGAATCTAAAGCCGTAAACATAAACCAGCTGGAATGGTGGGATGAACAAGTCCGATGTACATTGAAGTCACGAGTGCAGTAACCTTCAGGTAAATTATGCATTTTGTTCGATCTTAGATGTTTTGGTGTGTGTTGAATTTCTTTATAATTTGTTTGATAAAAAAATAGTTTTTTGAGAAATCAGTAAATTAAATAATATGTTGCTTGCTTGTCAGAATGTTTGCACATGTACGCAAATAGTGTATTTTATAAAGTTTTGAATGACAACCTATGTCAGATAAAAAAAAATATATAGATTCAGTTTTCCTATCTAGACGCCATATGCTGTCTTGATTTAATTTACAATATGTTTAAAGATTTTGAGGTCATGTACAAGCACTTTCATCGACATATGAAATTCGCGTATTTATTATAGAAAATAAATAAATTAGAATAATTACATTTTACAAAGTCTGCACTTTGATAATTAATTTCTGTTGTAATGATCAAGGAAGTACTTCGCTGATTAAAAAACATTTTTATGTATTATGAATAACTTATAAATTATACGTCTATCTAATTAAATTTTATAGAAAAGATCTATTCAGAGATCTTCTTGCTTTTGAATGCAAAACTTCATTAGAATTATTATGAGAAAATTTTATAAAGATACAAACTTAAATATTGCAGTTGTACATATATAATCAGAAATTTATCCAAATAGAATCCTTTTTGTTTTTGAAAGACGTTTTATTATTTAACATTCAAAAATTGCAAGTCCTCCCTAAATAGAAAAAGTATGAAATGAAAACAAATTCCCTCAGTATATTTTAGATGCCTAAATTCTATTATTTTATTTTTTGGCAAATGTTTTGAGGACACAAATGGTGTCCATGTTGTGCTTTGTTTGTTCACAGGTAAAGCTGAGACATCTGTATGACATCTGGTGGTTGAGATCTTGGTAAGTGTGTCCTAAAAAGTGAAATTCAGGTTTTATGGCTATGTTAGTGGTGTTAAGATAAGGTTTCCGCAGTCCCCTTATACAAGCACAGTTAAATTTTGTTGGTTATTGTATTGAAAAATACGGTGGCGCTCATTAAAAATATTTTTGGTCTTTTATCCACCCATGACCCAAGCTCATGATCTACCCAGAGCTAACACTCGACTAGCCGTTTATATCTCAAGAGTTTTTCTTTGTCTCAAGCTATTCTCCATCCAACAGTACCTTGGGCTTACAAGAAAAAGAAGAAATTCTCGACCTTGTGATATCAGATTAAGGGTTAGAAAATTGGATGGTTTAATTTATAGCTGATAGTCACGAGGATAAAGCTTATAATGAATATTAAAGAAAGTATCTCATTATAAGAAAATATTTTTATATTACAACATCAAATCTTGGTGCCCAATTCGAGAGGCTCGAATAATTTTTTTTTACTCTGGTGAGGTTTTTTGTAGGTTTCACAGCCATATATATATATATATATATATATATATATATATATATATAAAGTAAAGATTATAGTGACTCAAATTCAGCCACGAAGGCATCCTGTCTAGACAGGATGCCTTCGTGGCTGAATTTGAGTCACTTGCCAATAATTCTTTTACTTTGTTTAGTTTAAGACTCATTATACCTACTTTTCTATATATATATATATATATATATATATATATATATATATCGCATTTTCTTTATTTAGATGTGTTAATTCGATTGTATATAAACATTTAATAGGTAAACTTAATGGGGGGTGCAGGACATTGACAGGATGCTTGCCTACAATTACAGCAAATAAGTTGAGTTAGCGTCGTTAGAAAAATGCATATAATATCGATTGTGATGTGTTTTAACCTTTTTCTGTTATTCATTTAGAATGTCACGCATGTGTAGCTAGGTCGTCTGAAGTTTGTATTTAAGAAGTTGTGTGTACAAGACAAGGTTTATAGTGGTTAAAATCAGCAGTAATGTGAGTGTAATAAGTTACACTACTTCCAAACTAGAAACATATTTTAACACAATTTTGATAAATAAGCAAGTAGTTTTTTACAATTTGTTACGTTCAATGCCTGCATTTGCATCTTTCCAATACCCTTTATTGATACATTATTACCAGTTTAAATAAATATCCTAATTCGCTCTTTTTGACTATTTTCAAAGTTATACCTATTATAGATAAATCACATTAACATGTCAGTTATTCATAAAGCAGTTTGGTTTCTCTATTCATATTAATTTCTTATCACATATACTACAATTTAGTATTCAAAATTGTCTTTATCAACACCTGTTAATTTCTTGTTTAAACGGTATTACCTTATGATGTTATTAGAGTGAGGATTCTAAATTGTTCTGTTGGGAATTAATTCATTTTTACTTTGTAATTTATTGCACGTTGAACAGATCCTTTTGAACAGTTCTTAATTCTGAACAAGCAAATACACGCACATTCCTTTCTGTTTGTACTTCTTGTGTATTGGGTAAGTGAATAAAATGGTTGATAAAATACCGAAAAGTTGTTCGTACCCAAGGTTTAAAACTTTCCCGTACGTGTAGAATTCTATCGTATGGATTTGATTGTATGTTCAGGTTTGATGTTGGACCACGTGGATTGCTATACTACTCACAACTCTTTTTGGTTTACCAGAATCCTCGAGCTACCAGGTATTGTGACTGTAAAAGAAAAGGCATTGTTCCGGATCTTGGCTGGTTAAAGGTTTGTTAAACATTTTTTTGTCTCGTTATAAGTACGTAGACGAAAGTGGACTATTTTTTTTAAATTCTATTTTACTAGTAGTCCATATAATCAATTATTTCCCACATGTATGCTAATAATTGTGTAACACTTTCCTCGCCAGCAGTGCTTTACTATAGCTCTGATAGTTACAAATTTTACTGTAATGTTTAATAAGTTTGAATCATCTACAATCCTTCAATACTAATAAGTTATAGTTACTATAGTAGTTACTTTTGAGATACCCTCACATTCTTTATGTAGCATTAATATTCCATTATGAACATAGTTAACATAAGTGTTTTGGGTGGACCCCTTTGTATAAAAATAAGTATTCCATTTTTTCCTTCTTTCTATAATTGTGTTAGAACGTAATTACACGAGCTCGTTAGGGTTATTAATTATAAATTATTTTCTTTATCCTGATTGCGTCAGGGGCGTACTTGTAATATTTTATCATAACGCCAAGTGTCACAGACGCACAAACGTACTTATTGATTAGTGAACGTTCCTTAAAAGTTTATTTTGTGCTTATACCAATCATATATATTTATATATATTTACTACTGAAATGATAAGCAAATAAAATATATTTTTAACTTTAATTTTTTTAACAAAATTATTTTCTATTACCTATATGTTTTGGTTGGTCGGACTAGCGTCCTGTCATTAATTATTGCTTTTTTTTGCAGGTACAAACCATATTCTATTTCAATGATTAATTTTCTCCTTACTGAGTTACTTCAGTTTTAGCTTCCCCCCTTCTCCCAATCTTCAGCTGCAGCCTAGTCGGCACATTCTTTTAGTTACGGTATGAGAATATCGTGACAAATTTATTTTTCCGAAAGAAAATATAATTCAGATACACACACACGCACGCACGCACGCACTCACACACACACACACACTCACACATTCTCTCACACACACACACTCACACTCACACACTCACACACACACTCACACACTCACACACACTCACACACTCACACACTCACACGCTCACACACACTCACACACTCACACACACTCACACACTCACACACTCACACACTCACACACTTACACACTCACACACTCACACGCTCACACACACTCACACACTCACACACTCACACACTCACACACTCACACACTCACACACTCACACACTTACACACTCACACACACACACACACTCACACATTCTCTCACACACACTCACACTCACACACTCACACACACTCACACACTCACACACACACTCACACACTCACACACTCACACGCTCACACACACTCACACACTCACACACACTCACACACTCACACACTCACACACTCACACACTCACACACTCACACTCACACACTCACACACTCACACACTCACACACTCACACACTCGCACACCCATACACTCACACACTCACACATTCACACACACTCACACATTCACACATTTACACACTCACACACACATACACACATATATATATATATATATATATATATATATATATATAAGGAACCAGCATGCGTCAGCACATTTAGCGTATCCTCCCACCTACTACAGCAACAAAGTCCGTCGATATTCGAGTCTTCATGAATCTTTGGCAACATCAAACTACCAGAAGCATTCGGATCAGGAAGGCCACTATATGCCTGATTGACTTCAGCTTCACTACTCCAGTTTCAGTACATTCTAATGATAATTGACAAGCACTCTTAATTTTGCATTCAAAAGAACGCGAGAATACCGTCCGATCATACAACGTCGTCTCATACAACGACACGACTGAGTACGAACCAAGTTCTAATGGGTCGTCAACAAGTAGAAGTGCATGCATGATTGAGAGAATATGACACATGCTAGTACAAGATCATCAAGACTACCTGACTTTCATGGAATTGAGAATTAGCAAGACACAATCATTCCTGGAACATAGGATAGGCGTAAGATGTTTCCGGTTTGTGACACACAAGCTGACAGACAACTTTTAAGCAAAATTGATAGCAACCAGTGGAGATTTCATTACTAGGGCTAATCAACACATATCCTTTCTGAAAACAACCGTAGACAATGAGACATAGTGTTACTAGTACAATTCAGAATCCAAACGGCAATAAATAGAATGATGTTTAAAGAATTCTTCACAAACTAAAAAGAATCACCTTTAGAAGTTCAATGCCAGGATCTCGTCAATTACCTTTTTCGACACAAATGACAATATACATGTTCCTAAGGACAAACTATAAACGCCGCATTCTGCAAAGAAGTTTTGAAAAGGTGGTTTGCACACGGCATTTTAAACCTGATTATTAAGGCATGTAGAGATGGAAAACCATCCTCGGGCTTTACAAAGTCTATATTTTAAAAATGCAGATTCAAATAGTTTGCATACTCATGCCAGATTAGACTGCGTACTGTTATCTGCAATTACTACACTCCAAATCAGTAAACAGGTCGATAATAGAAATAAGCAAAAAGTTTTTGTTAGGTTTTAGGGCACATATCTATGCACTTATTCGGAGTTTGAGATTTGAATTTTTATTTGTTTTGTCTGTTCAGACCTGTCTGTAACTGCTTAGTCTACAAATTATACGTTCAGTGGCAAAAAAACTTTCTCTTCCATATAACGTTAGACATATATGCTTTTATTTAGAGTATAGCGTAGGTAGGCCCTTCATCTACATATATACCTTCTAAACTGATACGCCTAAAACTTTTTCTCTAAGCATAATCCAATGGAATGCGAAAAAATCATAATCATAAGCGGCAAAGTAGTATATTCCCTACTGCGTTTTTTAGAATTATGTTTCGTTTCGAACGGTAACAATATACGATTCTCTCGGTTTTTTGCATAATCTTTTGGCGCTTTCTTTACATACAGCAAGTTTACATTCCTGAAGTTTCCCGAAGGTAGTACAAATTATTATTCGCAGTAGAGGGGAATTCGGAATACGCAAACAACGCATATAGTTCTTCCTTTGTTTGATGACACCATTAATATTTAATCAGCTCGTATCTCAAAGTTATTTGAAATGTTTTCACTCGGGTGCGAAACTTTATCGCGAACATTTTGTATCGATTTTCATGTCAAGTTGATATTCGCTTTTTAGAATGGCATTATCAAAAGTTATTTATATATCCATTAAATATTCCTAAAACTTTATCCTGCCATTAAATACATCATTGTAATAATTAAACCTTTAATGAATTAAATGCAAAGCCGTCATACAATAACGATCCTTTTAAACGGACAACTTTTTTCAATTTGGTAAAATATGATAAAATTGGTGTTATTACAAGGAATGTTGCCGTAATGTTATTGTGAGAATGAATCAGGTTATAATTTATTTTCTTGGTACAAGTAGTTTTTATTTCTGAAACCTCATAATTAGACGCCAGATAACTTCTTTAATTATTTTGGTTGTGCTAGTAACCATTTATTTATCCGTACCAATACAGGCAAAAACATTATATCCTGCGTTCCTCAAGATTCACGCCCTTATGAGGCAAATGAAGTTTCATCATCATTAGGTTTTCAGTTCTAGAACTGGTTCGACGACTACCGCCATTGTTTTCTATTCTGAGCTAACCAACACGTTTTCCTGAAATTTCCACAGCCTACATCTTTAACCATCTGTGAGCAATAAATCTATGTCTTCCATTTCTCTGCTTCTAATATATCTCGCACTATTCCCTAATGTCTTTAAATGTATTCTATCATATTCTCATCTATTTTTTATTGTTTTCCACATACTTCTTTCTTCCCCTGCTATTTCTATAACATCTTTGTGCTTAACTTGGTCTGTCCATAATTTTTTCATCACGCGTCCGAAGCACCACATTTAATACCGCAGTACACAGCCGTATAGAACTGTGCTACACACGTATGCTTTCCTTGTTTCATGCTTGTGGTATTCGAACATACCAGCCGCTTTATCTTGTTAAATGCAGCATGGCATTGTGCTAATCTTTGTTTTATATCTTTTGCAACTTTTCCATCTTAAGTTTTCGGGTTGCCTAAACAGCAGAAATTCTTAACGTTCTGTAAGTTCTCATTTCCTATTTGTATATTGGTTTTGAACTTATATTCCCCTTCCATACATTAATATTTATTTTGTAACAGTGTAGATTTTATGTTAATAAAATTTAATATTTAATTTAATGTTTGATTATGTGAAATATGTAATTAGAGCTTGCCCTGCATATTCAATAAGAATAAATAAATAAATAAATAATGGTTTTTAGTTTTATTTTTGTTAATTTCCCTACCGTATTTCTCTGTTAGTACTGTTTTCATTTCAGTGAGAGCTGTTTCTACCTTTTCCTTGCTAGATGATAATACCGCAACATCATCTACAAATTTAAGCATGTCAATCGTTTGTCCTTAAATAATAATTCCAAATGGTTTTCTGCATTTGACAGTATTCATTGCCTCTTCGATATACAACTTAAAAATAAACTGGGATAGCGCGCATCTCTGCCGCATCCCTTTCCTAATACTTACTTTTCTACGTCCCTGCTCTAATTCTATTACCGTTGTTTGCTCTTTGTATATGCTATGTACTACCCATCTAACACTATACGTTAATCCAACCCTTCAAGCATTTCGAAAATTATGTTTCCATTTTACACTGTCGAACGCTTTTTTCAGATCTACCAACCCTATATACACGCTTTTTCTCTTTTCTATTGTTTACTAAGAATATACTCTGTTTTACCGATATTCAATGATAAGCGAAGGGGTGTAAAAGCCTGGCGGTTACCAAAATATCCCACAACTTAGAGATTTGCCGCATCAATGGTTTTCCAAGTACTCCTTTCACACAATCAACATTTGTTGAGTATATTTCAAAACCAACACCTGTAGTTGTCTACGGTAATCATCAGGTTTAAATAATACAATTAGTTTTCTCATCATTAGGTTGTCGGTACTGGAAGAAGTTGGACTCGTACGTATTTTCTATGCCACGCTAACCTACACATTTCCATGAAATTCCCACAAGTGCAATAGTCTAACTAGCTCTACATATGTCTCTCTTTTTTCCTTTCTTTGCTTCTAATATATTCCGCACTATTTCCTCATGCCTTAGTATGTGTCTTATCATCCTATCTGTTCTATTTTTTACTGTTTTCCATTTATTCCTTTCTTGCTACACCATTTCTAGTACCTCATTGTTCTTAACTTTGTCTGTCCATGATATCTTCATGATACGTCTATAGCACCACATTTCAAAGGCTTCATCTTTTTCCTGTCCGCTACTCATATTGTTTGCGTTCCACAGTGGTACAGTTCTGTGCTCCACACATATGCTTCTAGAAATTTTTTCTTTGTTTCTATATTTGTTGTCGTGAAACATAGTCAATTCAGAATATCCATTATTACGCATAGTTTCTGAATCTCTTTTTGTTTATACCCCAGAATATCTCTGGCGCATGTCTAAGCTGAATTTATTGTTACTTCTTTCTGCTTCTACTTCCTCAGTATATGAAATTTCCCGATATTCAGCAATTCGTTTCACTTTTTCTTTGATCTTTTGTGGGTATCTTTACCTTTTAGTTTATCAAAGTGAAGGCACCTTTTACCGTTTTGTTTTTCAAATTTTTTAATTGAAGCGCGGCTTTCATTATTACTTGATTCCTAAACCGTTGTCTAACAAGAATGTAATCTATGTGATATCTCTTGTTTTTTTTTGACATCATCCACGTGTGTCGTCTTTTACCTTTCTATGAATTTACTTTTTTCCCCCGGAAAAAAATTAGTACTTTTTTCCCGGATATGTGCAAATAAGTAAGAACACGAAGATATTTAATTTAAAGCCGGGTCCACACTTGTAACATTCGGGTGTAACATAACATCGTATCATAACTTCGTCGCGTTCAAACCAACCGATATAAACAACTTAAGTAAACAATTTTTGAAACCACTCGCAGAATTAAATTGACATATATTTAATTACCTTAAAGGTTTCCTTAGCAACGCAAATCTAACTGTCCCTACAAGTACAACAGCCTACTTGTGTGAAACTTCAAATTTGACATCGATTGATTTTTTGACTTTAATAGATTTTAATATTTTTTCAATAATAAATCATCGTTTTGCCGGTCACAGAAAAAATAGTGTATTATGCACGGATAAAAATGTAAGATTTTAACTCTCGGTGTTTTGTCTCCCTCCGCTTCGCGTCGGGAGACAAACACACCTTGAGCTAAAATCTAGTACTTTTTTCCTTGTATCATAAATAACTATTATGATGGTAAAATTGTTTTTGTCGCAAAACTCTACCAGCTTATTTTCCTTGTTGTTTCTCGTGCCTAAACCGAATAAACCTGCTACCGCTCCTTCACTACCCACACCTACCACTAGCCGTAATTATTAAATTTTCATGTCCTTTTACGAGTCTCGGTATGTTTGCTATATCTTTGTAGATCGCTTCTATCTCTTCCTCACTTATGCTAGAGATGGGCATATATACTTGTGTTGTTACTGTATTTACCGATTTAGATTCTAATCTAACCATGAGTGCTCATTTGGTCTTCTCTAAGTAGTTTTCTACACAGTGTCCTATCGATTCCTGCATAATTATCTCCACTCCCGCATTTCCCTACTCTGGTTCTGTATGAATTATCCTTAAGTCTCCCTCCAAAAATTCTGTTCTTCTGATCATCTAACTTTGCTAACCCCTACTATATCTAATGCTAGCCAATCCATTTCAATTTTGAAATTCTCAAGCTTGCCTACTTGCTTCATGCTTCTAATATTTCACACCCCGACTCTCAAAATGTTTCCGGTTCCTTTTTCTTCTTATTGAGCTTAACGAGAATAATCAGCTATCTTACTTATAAATTCGGTGAAGTAACGAATGTAAATTGTAGTCAAACTTGATACAGAGGTTTTCCGGTAGGCTTAGCTTATAATTTTAATTACTGATGACTGTTCAACCTACATATTTTTTTTAATCTCAACTATTTCCGTCAACAACTTTGTAAATAATTCCAATAAAATTCGTAACGAATCATGCGTTTCTGAAAATATTACAAGGCCGTTATGAACACGCGTAAAGGGGTATATTGGGTTGGGATTGTTGGAGGTCACTTCAGAACACTAGTATAAAGGAAATATTTATGTTATTAAAATTTGAAGCAGTTCATGTCAGAAATACAATTTTTGTAAAAAAAATCAAACTTGAAAACGAATTTCTTATTTATATTTATATGAAGATTTTCGTTCTGTTTAATAAGTTGAATATACCCTTGAAGTGAAGACCCTAGTCCCTTTAGACTCTGTACGGATAAAATCTAATAGCTAAACTAATTTTTTGAAATCTAACAACACAAGGTATAGCTTCAAATTTATCATAAATCTATCGAAAAGCAGGAAATAATTCATCTGAAACATAAATTTCAGGTTGTCACACAAACGTAGGCGTTTTTGAAATTGTGTTAGGCGGCCATGAAATTATTGCAGTAATTCTCTTAATAAGAAATGCTGCTACGCAGTTTTTATCATATTAAATTGATACGTTGATACGTTGATACGTTAAAAGTACTCCAGTTTTGTATTTAACATTATGTTACAAATCGTATGTGCTTGTTAGAAATTCCATAACTTATCTTCAAGACGATGTAATTTAGAGCGATTATGCGCACCTGTTGTTTTGAATATTCAAGTGTTGAGGTCCCGTTTGTTCACGGACTACGACAGTCGACCCTTTACCGTTCTTGTAATAAGATGCAGAGGTTACTATTGAAGGGTGACTTGCGACTCGCATTTCAGTTATGCAGTAAATCGATCCAAACGAGTTAGATAGTTCATCATGGTTTGTATTTTCTGCTTTTGTATGATTAAAACTAATTTTAATTGGTTTCCTTTAGCGCAACACAGAAATTGTTAGTTAACACTGAAGTTTTAGTCAACACTGGAGTTTTTAGTCAACACCGAAGTTCTTAGTTAACACTGAAATTTTTAATTAACACTGAGATCTTTAGTCAACATTGAAGTTTTTAGTTAACACAAAAATGTTTGGTCCACACGGAAATTTTTTGGTTTATTAATGGCTAAGCGTAACAGCTAATTTATAGCGTACAAATTGTATACGAATGGAAACCTACAGTTAAGAGATTTCAACGATGGCTCTCCCTTAAGGTGGATTCCACTTTCTTATTTTTATGGATCTGATCTTTGGGATATTGCCGTAACAAAGTGGACAACGAGTTTTTGCTGTCATTATGCAGTATTAGAGGCGCACACATGTTTCGAGTTTATCTACTAAAGGGTTTGTATTAATATGCACTCTACGTTCGAGGTCGGTAAGTCGATTTTCCTTTGTTATGAAAACCATCTGTTTGACGTACAACGCTAGTGACTATTTGTGTCGAAATAGAAGATATTCAAGGTTAAGTTGTAATCTTTGTAGCTTAAACTATTGAAAATTAACACCTTAATAATCACATTTAAATATTTAGACCTTTATACTTTACACTAAATTAAATTCTTACTTTATAGGATTGTTAACTAAAACGATCTGCTTAAGAACTTAGGTTATGAATCATACTGAATAGATTTTATTATTAACATTTGCTTATTTACGTTGATTATTTATCATAGAGTTGAGTAGTTTCTTATACATGATACCTTTTTTAACAAGACTTAAAATTACTAAGTGAAAGATTCTGTTGCATAAAAAATTTATTAAGAATGTATGTAGTTTGATCAGTACTGGGAAAATGACAGAACTAATAATTTTGTTAATGAAATATATAATGGCTATTTACTTTAGAGGCTTTCATATAATCAAGACTATAAATAGAAGTTGAGAAAATTAATTAAGCACTCACAAAATTTATAGTAAATTCCTCTCAGTTTGAAACAAAAATTATCTTTAGTTTATATATGTCTTGTTCTCTAACAAGTCTAATTTTTTTATAACTTTAGAAGTGGTTAATTACATTTTAAGAGAAACGTAAGAGGTTGTGTTTATACTACCTCACACATATTTTTGGATTCTATAAATCTTACATGAACCAAAGGTGCATAAATTTAGTAAGTAGTGTCCATGCACTAATGGCTAGTAGCAAAATCTATAAGTACATATAAGTTGTCAGATTTATTGATTTTATTATTTTGAGACGCAAACTGCTGTCTCCAATGCATTTTTATGTATTTTATTTTATTTCAGGATAAACGTTTGTACCATCTATGAATATAAAATGTTGTATTCCAATAACAGAATATATTCGTTGAGGTTCTTGTATTTTTCTTGACGATTCTCCTTGTTTCTATACTTTGCATAAGTACACTGGCGCCCTACCCATCCGTATTTATTTAACGACCCCCCTGATAGTCTCTAAAAACCGCTGAAGATAGAGTTCAGAGTTAGTATGGAAGTCTACAAAAGTCAGTTTGTGTTAATACAGATAAATCGACATCTTCTGCACGACTTTTGTTAGAAATATGTTTCTCTGTCACTGATTAGGTGACTTGACAATCTGAGAGAAAATAAAAGAATATTATAATATAGTTTATATTTTCCTTCGGAAAAATGTTGTGTAAATAACTGCTTACTTATTTACCAAAATTGTGTTGAAATATGTACCAAAATTTTTAATCGTCATACTGCACACAGGGAGAAATGTCAATTTTAGACTACACTAATTGATCATCCAAATGAATACGAAACTACCACCATTGAATAAATATCCGGTTGAAGCAAGTTTAATATTTCAACAACGAATCATCGCTTTACGTTGCGCAGTCGTTTACCGAAATGTGACCAGGGATGCTTAAGACTGTCGTCCATCGCTTGTGAGTTTTAGCGAAGTTGCTTTCTTTATTTTAATTGTGATTTCAAATCAGTTGAGCGAAATAAATATAAACACTTTATAGCAGGTATGTGTATCTCTTGTAAATTAGTTGTGTTGTTCAAGATAGCTTGCTGTTTGGTATAATTATTTCGTCTTACAAAACATTACTTTTATGGCAACATATTAAATAAAAACATTTGATTATTCGGAATATTTTAATTATCTACGAGGGCTTACGTCAGGTAACTTTTACCTTTAATGCATAGTGGCAGCCTTAAACTTTCAGTAAAAATAATTTGTAGCTGCCTTTAAGTGCCTAAGAACTTCTTATTATATGTTTCAGTAAACGCTTGTTCTATCAAAAGAAGAAACTTGGCGTGTAGAAAAGTTAAATAAAAGTGCAATTTTAGAGCATGTCAAAATTAAATTATGTTTAACTCCTTTGAAAGATATGTCAGAGAAGTCTCGACAACCATTAATTCATTTTGCGGACACTTTCAAAAAAATGAAAAAAATGCAATAGAACCAAAACTGTTTTTGAGGCTAAGAGCTTGAATTGGTTGGGTCAAACAATACAACTAAGTTTAGGAGATATTTCAATATGCGAAATGTTACCAACTGCATTGACTTCCAGAGTAGGCAAACCAGAATCTGAATTTGATGCTGTAAATGATAGAACCAAGAAAAGAAAGGTCTCTGAATTATTGGAAAACTTTATCTGCAAACAAATTGCTTTTGCGGCACGAGCGAAACTCTATACTTCTGGCAAAAGAAGTGGGGGGCTTCTGTCATTAAAGAAGTGACGTGTACATCAACCAGAAGGGCCTCAAAAATAAGAAAAGCTTTTCATATTCCTCCAACTCAACCAATAAAATAAACACCCGAAGAAATGTTATCTTTATACATTGATGGCCATTACACAAAAGCTTCATGCATTAGAATGCAGGCTAGAGCAAAATTCCGAGACGCTAACATATATCCATCTTATGAAGTCCTCAAGAAAACTAGAAGTGAATGTTATCTCCCATCAGGTATGACTGTTACAGAAACTAATGCAACTGTTGAGCTGGAGGGATTATTAGATCACACCACGAAGCGTATTGTGAAGTCACAAAAAAAGTCCTACAACAAGAATTATCAAAAATCAAGAGCTCTAACCCTTAACCAAATAAAGCAGACTCAAGTTTATGTTGCGTGTGCCTTCTTCCCCTTCAATTAGTAACGGACGGTAATAAAAAAAATTGATTTGGCAGAACCCGCCTTTATCTTCTACCAGTTTTTATCAGCCAATTTAAATTAGTTTCGAAAAGGAGACCTACGATGTGGTCGCAAATGGAATAAAAGAGATTGAAAATCAAATAAACAATTTAACACCAACTTCAACTACTATTAGAAATCATCTATTTACAGTAAAATACATTAAAGCCGACTAAGATTGATGGGAAAACTTTTTCTGTTCTAAGTCATTCTTCAAACCAAGTATGTGGCACTTGTAAAACACACCTAAAATAATGAACAAATTAGAATTAATTTATGAACTAATCTATAAGGAATCGTTATATGACTATGGGCTGTCCAGTCTGCTTGCATATATCCGCATGTTTAAGTGCCTTCTGCGCATAGCATATAGATTAAATATCACATAGTGACAAATGCGTGATATAGCCGATAAAGATTTTAAACAAAACAAAATAAGATTAAAACCAAATGGGGTTATTAGTGGATATTCCAAAACCAAGGAATGGGACAACGAATGACTGAAATACTGCAAGCTGAGTATTTGAGAACTTTACCTTGTGGCATCCAACACTGGTTTAGATAAAAACTTAATAAAAAGATTCGGTATAATTTTAAATACAAATTCGTGTGGTTTTACTGTAAGTGTAGATAATTTTGACAAATACGCAAGAGAGACAGCTCTCAAATATGTTTCCTTGTATTCGTGGTACCTAATGCCATCTAGCATGCACAAGATATTAATACACGGTGTTGATATAATTACATTGTCCACTTTGCCGATAGATATGAAGTCAGAGGAAGCTCTAAAATTAAGGAACAAAGATCTGAGGAGTTATCGAGAATTAAATTAAAAAAAAAATTTGTTGGTGAAAATAAATCGAGGTTGATTTTTTATAAAGTTTTAATTAACCAATCGAGAATTCTTATATAATAGTAACAAGCCCAGGGTAAAGTTAGGATGGAAAATGGTTTTTAGAAAAAGAAAACTCTTGAAAGACTTTTAGCTAACTGGGTTTTGACCCGCGGTCGCATGAGATTGGGTCAGTGGGTTTATTAAAGTTAGAAAATAGAATAATGGACGCCACCCAAATTTTTTATAATGCAACTGACTAAATCAATTTGCAAGTAAAGGGAAATTTGGAAACCTAAATTATCACTAACCTCTTTAAATACAAAGTTTGATCACCACAAATATGTTACTTACTTATGATCGTCTTTTTCAATGGGATGAAGTTCTAGGACGGTTCTAAAACATAAATACTACCAACAAAGATACCATTTATATCTTATAATCCTGTATGAACACAAAATTTTTATTTCAGTTTCAATTAGTTTTCATTGTATCATTATATGCATTCATAGCGAGTGAAATCTTTCAACTACCTTAGCTTTTTTGGAGAAATTTAATAATTCTTCAATAATAAACTGAAGTCAAAAATAATTCTATATTCCTTTTAAGACAAATTAAAAGCCATTATAAATATAAATTAATAAAACAAAATTCTTATTAGCGTAGTTTGCATGTTTTAAGCTTTAATTACTATTAAATCTTAATATGGTTTTTGATTTTTGTTACAATATTTATTTTAATAATTAATAGTCTGGGTTAGCGCTACGAAAGACTTTACATTCTTTTAAAATTACTCAACTTCCAACAAAATTATTAAATATTTAATTTCAGTTTAATCTTCCCCTTTCTGGTATTAGGCTTTGTTAAGTGAACATCTTGACATATAATTTGAAGTAAACAAGATAAACAGTTTCATTAAAAATGAATATTGAACTTGACGTTGTAACTAAGAAGTGACAATTACTTATATGTACATATTACCTTTTTTTTAGCCGGTAAAGTTTACGAATAATTTATAAATTTGAGCACATCATTCATTATATAAAATTGTTCAATAAATTATAAAAATTACGATTTTAGAAAAAGGATAAGCCTTTTAACAAAATATTTCACAAAATTATTCATGAACGACCAATTAGTTGTTTCCATACAAAAATATGAGGTAATTTACAATCTTTCAAAAAATCACTACATATTTACGGAATGAGTCATCGTAAAACGCAGCATAATCTTAAAAAATTAAATGGTCTTACCAAATGGCGGCATATGATGTGTTAACCTTTAAACCACATGTTGTTCAACCAACAATTCATAGCACATTTAGGCGCGGACCGGAAATCCAATTTTGTCCAACATAACTGCATACAAATTTATATAATAAATAGGTTCCATAAAATTAAAATTTGACTTGAGCATAATCTAAGTTGCACGTTGCGAAGATGGAGTTATATTAACCCATGAGTTATCTTAGACAACTTTTAACTATCTGCTTATTCTATTTCGGCGTTTTTGCCAGGAAAACCTAATTTCCGGTGCCATCTTGCCTGTGTGATAACAGCAAGTGACTTTTCACTTCAACAAAAGAACGAAAAGTAACTACCTGTCACGAATAGACGATCGAACTCGGATATCTTAGATATTATAACTAAAGAGCTAGAAGCACGCGAAAATGGTTTGTAAATATGTTATCAGCTGGAACCACTTAATACGTTGTAGATTGTAATTCCAATTGAAATTGTAGTGTACCTTGAAAATTTTTAGGTTAATAAATATACAAGAGTACTAGAATCAATAATAGAATAAAACGTTGTTCTGTAAATACTAAAATAACTAAGTTATAGCGGTAATGTCGACAAATAATTTTGCTAGAAATCATAAAACTACCGGAATTTCCCGCAAGAAGTGTTTGTCTAAGATTGTAATTAATTTGTTAGCAAAACCTGAAATAATCGAAACCGAAATGGGAGATAATGATAATGATTAATTGGTTAAACATCCATATTGCAAGAACAGAGAATAATACTTCATTGTAATCGACTTTTATGTGTAACATGTTAGGGCTTAGGTCCTTGCCCTGCATTTTTGTAACTAAAGAATAGTGATAAGTTAATAATAATAGAGTATTAAAATATATAGTATTTAGTGCATTATAATTAAATCCGCATAACACATATAGTTTTATTTTCTTTACACTAAAGTTATGCCCCGAAAAAGAATAACATTAAATAAATTAGTACTCAAATCTGTTGATGATACTTATGCAACCTAACCTAACCTAATTTCTCCCACTGTGCGCTAGTATTAACCAGGCGTAGGCGAAATAAAATAGTCTTTACAAATCAGGAAAGCATAAAAATTTACTCCTAAACTTATGTAGCGGAAAATCATATTTTCCACTTAATTTACTACACACGGTTCACCTTTAACGATTGCACTATTCGTTTCTCAAAACTTTCCAGAAGATGCTATACATATATTTATCGTCTGCATGACATGTCGTAAGTTTGTCTTCTTGAAATCTCCCGAGGATGCGACAAATTGTTTTTCACGGTAAAGTAGAACGATCGAACCAGATCTATTGTTCCGTCTTGGAACGGCGACGTCAATAGATATTTAAGCAGCTTTGCTCTCAAGATATTTGAAGTGCTTTGAGTAGCGTACAATACTATATATCTTTACAAACATTTAATATCTAATTTTTATATGAAGTTCAAATCATCAAAACTCAACTGTAAGTTAACTGAGCGTTTATAAAATCTTCTTTGGCATTTTATGGTAATTAAACAATTCAGGTTTTACCATAATGTTTGTTTAAAAGGAAACGAAATCTTTCATTTTATAGAAATACTGTGCTACGCTGCTAATGGGTTTGTACCGCAATGACACACAGCCTCTGTTAAAGCAATGCATAGGTAAAGTGAAATCTGCAAAGTTAAGTAAACCTCCTTGTGGCATTTCCGTATAAGTAAAGTCCGTCAATAGCATTAGGTTATTCCCTTTAGGAAATATAAATTTTAAGCTTCTATAAATTCTAATTTAAAAGAGCATTATTTTGCATCATATTTGATTCATAGTCAAAGGTTCTAAAATTCATATGTCAATTTTATAAAGGTTAGGAGTAATGTCATCTTGGTAATTAATACAGCTTGATTTGTTTTGGTTAGAAAATATAGAATGACTAAGATGATTTCATTCGTCTAAGAATAAAACAGGTTTTGCTGATTCAGATTACATGTAAAACCTGAACTACGTAAGTTTAAATATGTAAAGCTTAGAAAAAGAAAGCAACATAAAAGGACATCCAATTTTGATTCATCCGCCCGAAATTTGCGGAGAGTGCCTGGTGAAGTTTTAAAAAGAGCAATTTGATGCTTCCAAAAAAGACTCCGTTGCTAACATCAAGACGTTCAACAGGTCGCTTTGGTGGGGCAAGTGCCTTGATTAGAAGGTTGAAAGCTAGACTAAATAGTCTATTATGTTCGGATAATCTCCTACCAAGCGGCTCAGTTTATTTTTTAGAAGCATTGGTTCCCAATTATTCAACTCCTGTGTTGAAAGTAGACTGAGTTGTCAAAGATTTGATGGAAAAAAATCAATCACCCGATGGTAGTTTAAAAATTGAAATAATAACCAAACCGTCTGTGTTTAGGTTAAGCTTTAGTTAATAGATTTTCGTTTTTAATTAGTAGATTTAGGACATATGGGAATTTTTAATATTTGTGTAAGTCTGTACTGTGTGAACGCACGTGTTATGCAATAAATACTGTCGCAGCAAATTTTGTAAAGATTGTATATTTGGTTTTTTCATTATTGTAAACGGTATACTGATAGTTTTGCCAAAATAAAATACCTTCTGATTTTTGTTTGGAGCGTGATTATTTAATTTCAGGTATTATCTAACATATACTTTCAAAAATTTTCTTTGCAGCTAGCAGTCATAAATAAGTCTACGTATTTAGAGTTGTTTTACAGGTTTTTTCAATGATCGGGCCGTTTCTTGTAATAAATGTTTCATTTTGTAGTTCTAAATACGCATGACTCTTTCATTTATATTCATAATATTTCAGAAAATTCTTTGTTTAAAATAAATTTCTGTAATCCACGGGGTAATCAATTTAAACCTTAATTGCTTTTTAATGCAAAAAAAGGTTGCATTTTATAGAAAATATTTGCTTGTAACATCAAGACGTGTTTATAATACACCTATTAAGATTAAAATTAGGGTTTCAAATACACAAAATTATATTTTTATCCAAATGCGTAAAACTAGTGCTATTCTATGCTATTTACAGCAAATGAAAAGCATTTTTATCAAAAATGTTTTGATAATTAATAAGTGAAAATAAATGGCTTTGTATTTATCTTAAAATGATCGATTTGCGTTCGAATTGAATGCACTTTACGGTATGTTACATTCAATTATTTTTACATATACAACTTACGTTACTTGTTACTTATTTATTTATAATACGCTTATATCATACAGAGTGATTATTTGTACACGCGCAATTGCTTTTTTTTGTTTGTACTTTAATGAATAAAAGTACGCTTGTATTTTACAGGGCGTAACCATGAACTTACGGAAATTTCTATTTTTCCGGATTTTTTTATATTTTGGTGGGATTTATTTGTAGAATTTGGGTTTCTCCTGGCCCCTTATCACCTCAATATATATATATATATATATACATATTGCTGTGATAAGGGGTTGTTTAGGGGGTTTTATTGAGTCGTAAGGGTCGCGTAGTAATTGTAAATAGAAATAGGAATCAGAAAACTGCATTTATTTAGCATGAAAAATAAATAATTCGCAGATTATACAAACATTTAACACCCTGTATAAGGACCGCAATTAACTTTAATCAATGCCAGTAAGCATATCTTTCAATAATATAACACATATTCAGCAGAGAAATAATTATACATGCAATTAAACTACTTCAAAAAGCGATCAATAAGTTTATAAAATAGACACGCATGTGATAAGATAAAACCTAGTAAATCTTCATGCTATTACGCATGGGATAAAGAAAGGATAATAAAGCGCTTTGATAAGAGACGCACTTTCAAAGATAAGTTTTAAATACGAGACATAAACAGGAACACGTGGATTTACATCACTCATATTACATCAGTTATTTATTCAATTCTCCAAAAAGCTTTATCTACACAAACAACAGACATAGGCTAAATTAAAGTCCAATAATAACAACAAGACAGGCGGTCAAAGATCGTAAAATAATAGAAATATAAGCATAATATGTAACTACAGAATAATTTCATCAGAAATAAAGTTTGAAAATTCCTAGGAATACCTAAAACAACCCTGGTTGGTTACAACACTTTGTACGACTGTTCTGATAAACCAATCAAAATTTAGATAGCGAAAGTTATATAACGCCCAGAGTTGATAAGGAGAGGTAGTCTCAATTTGAATCACGTCGAACGTGCATTACTGTTACTCGAAGATTTATGCGTCGAAATAAATTGTAAATTAAATTATTGTGAAAAGTGGTGTTGTATAATAGTAGTCAATGACAAATTACGTTGAAGATATATGGAAAGCTTTTGCCGTTTTGCTAAAAACGTGAGTAGAAATTTGTCAATTAATTTAAATTAAATGTTTATAATAATGTAGGGCTCTAAGAAATTTAAGAAATCTAAGTCAGAACTCTAAGTCAGAACTCTAAGAAATCTAAAGTCAGAAATCCAAGATGTATCTAAGTCAGTTGTATTTGAGTTGTGTCTAAGGGATCTAAAAAGGATCTCAGGCGTATCCAGAAAAATACAAAGTAAAGCACGAGGTGAATTTTGGAAACGAGGATTAACAAAACTATTGGTTCAAACGTACGTGAAGGAGTACAAAGCAGAGCATTGTTTTTCGATTGAAGATAATAAAGGGGTGTTGATCCACAACAAGCAACAGCAGACGAAAAGGAAAAAGACTCATCAGGAAATCACAGGTCAGGGCTAACTAGTATAAGGAATCATTTCAAATTAAAATTTAAACACTGAACATATTTTGTCTAATTTGTAAGGAGTCAACAAAAATATTTAATATGTTGAAATTTACGTAAAGAGGATACAAGGTCTTGAACGTTCTAGATTCTTTTAGTAAAAGGTGTCGTTTTTGGTGACTTTAAATTAAAGAAAGAGCGATAATTTATGAGATAAATAATCTAAATAATATTAATTGATTGAAGTGATTATTTGTCAGATTACCAAATTGTGAAGTGTAGATATTATTTCCTTTCATTATACGAATATTGATATACTTCGTTTTATTATTTCAAACAGTAAGATTCGATGGGATAAATTTATTTGATCATCGTACCGTTCTGCACTCTGTGTGAATTAAACTGGGCTAGCCGTGGCATAACTAAAATTAGAATATTAGAAAAACACACAGCGGTGGCGTTCAGCAGGAAACTGGACGTTCATTACATCGGCGTGCGGCGTTATCGTATCAAAATATATATATATATATATATATATATATATATATATATATATATATATATATATATAAAATGTTAAAAACTTATGAACTGGTTGGTGATATTTTCGGAAAAGGTTCTTTAATTTTCTTGGGTATATAGTCGAAAATAATTAATTTTAAATAGTTTTATTTCAGCCTGACGTTTCGACATATAACTTGTGCCTTTTACAAAAGCTATAAAAGTATGGAAATAGCAGAAAATGTATAAATATACAGTGTAACTAACTAACAAGCATTAAACACAACTAATTGAAATTAAAATAAGAAAATGATTGACATTTAAAATTAAATACAAAAATTGCACATTCTTATATTAAATAGGAAACGTTAGTAACGAGGATTTGTAAAATTGTAGTTACAAAAATTGCATGGACAGAAATTATAAAACAATACAGAAAGATAGTGAATAAACATAGGTGACGTTGATATTGTTTAAATTGACCCACGTTATACAATGCAGAGTACTGTCCTCTTATTTCTCTTATTTTTTCCACAGATATCTTTCTTCGCCAACTATTTCTAGAACCTCTCTGTTATTAACGTTGTCTGTTCATGCTATCATCATCATCATACATCTGAAGCACCACATTCCAAAAAAAACTTCTACGTTTTTCCTGTCTGCTTCTCCGACTGTCCCCATTTCATAGCCGTACAGTGATGTGCTCCACACATATGCTTTTAACAATCTTTTTCTTGTTTTTGTGTTTGTTGTCCTTGAACATAGCAGCTGCTCTTTCTTGTTAGATGCAGCACGGCTCCCTTTCTATTGTTTTTTAAATACATACCCTACTTCACCTGGTGGCTACCAAGATCCCCAACACTTAGACATTTGTTGAATGAATAGTTTTCCAATAAATCCTTTCGCACAATCAACATTTGTTAAGAATATTGCAAAACCAAAACCTGTAGTTGTGTACGATGATCATCAGGTTTACATACAATTATTTTTTCATTAGTAGTTTCAACGTCCTGGTTGTTTATAAAAATCATTAGGTTTAAACACAATTATTTTTTTCGTCATTAGGTTTTCCATCTTGGAACTAGTGGACGTGTACCTCCATTGATTTCTATTCTTAGTTAATCTACGCATTTTCTCGAAATTTCCACAGCCTACATGCTTGACTTTCTGTGTGAAATAGTCTAACCTAGGTCTACCTGTATATCTCTTTTTTCCTACATCTGCTATGATCGAAAATTGTCCACCAGCTTCCTGGTAATATTATTCGAAATAGTAAATCTCTATAGATTTATAGAGGAGATAGGCCACCCGTCATATACTTGTAGATATACTTAACAATTTGAACAGACGTTGTTTATGAACAACCAGGTAGGGGTTTCTCACGCAGACATACTATATGGAAGTCGTCATGTTGTATCGAGGCCATTGGCTTTCTTAATTGTGCTTGGTTGCAGGTGGTGTTCTGAGAATACTTTGCAGTTGTAGCCTTGAGAATACTTTTGCAGATGGTATTTTTTCGATGGAAAATGTTTTGAAACTAAAACACGTTACCACCTAGTACCTTCTTTCCCATATATATATATATATATATATATATATATATATAATGTTAAATAATTAATAGACTGGTTGGTGATTTTTTCGTAAAAGGTTGTTTAATTTTCTTGGGTATATAATCCAAAATGATTAAAATAGATTATTAATTTGAAATACTTTTATTTCAACTTGACGTTTCGTCACATGCTTAGTGCCTTTTTCAAAAGCTATATAAGAACGGAGATAGCAGAAAATGTATAAATAGATAGATGTAACTTAATTCAAACACAAGTAAGTGAAATTAAAAGAGAAAATGATTGACACTTAAAATTAAATACAAAAATTATACAGTTCTGATATTAAATAGGTAACGTTAGTAACAAGGATTCGTAGAACTGTAGTTTCAAAAATTGCAGGAGTACGTTACATATCGGACAGTAATTATAGAACAATACAGATAGATATTGAATTGATGTAGGTGATGTTGATGTTGTTTAAATTCACCCATATTATACAATGCAGAGTACATCTTATGAATATTGTCCAGATCTAGTATATTATTAATTGGATTTTGCTCTTTATTAATATGCTAAGATTCTAGAAACAGCCTAACCTTATAATTCGGTTCGTTGTCCAAAATGACAGCATTTTCAAAGAGAAGTTTGTGTTTGGTAGTATATACGTGGGATGCCAATGTACATTAGTTGTAATTATTACAGTCACTTTTGTGCTGAAAAGAAAAGAAACAATTAACCATTAAGATTCTATTTCTGGAAAATACTATGGATAACCCTAAGGAACTTGTCTTGTACCGGATTTAAATAAGCTTTAAATCATAGATATTCATACGCTGTCCATTTTCAGGTAACAGATTAAAGACTCCATATCTACTCCTCTTAAGTAAAAGGTGGTATTATTACCCTTAGGATTTTTGCGCATCAACGATCTCCATTCTGATTTACTCCAAGCATAAAATGCAAGTGAACAAATTATTAAAACAATTCATAAAGACCATTTCGACCTGGAAAATACTATCGACTAGAAATTTTATGCTAATCAAAAAACAAATGCTTGATGGCCGCGCGCCGTGTTTATGAAAGAACTTGAAGAGGTTGACATAATTGTGAACAACAACTTATTTATTTTCAATTCTTAATGACAAAAATGCTGTTTAAAACAATTACCATGGCGTTCATGGCATGGTTTCAAACACCTGAAGTATTTTAATATTATCATTGCAACAAAATGTAAGCAAACTGTAAGCGACTGATTATTCAGTTGTTAGAATTTTCTTCATTTTAGACTAAAGATATTGTATGTAAGCAGAAGCCGTTGTGGAAATATTGGAATACTCTTCCCTTAGATTTTAATATTTGTATGAAAGTATCTTTTTGATGTTACATGTAAGATAGTGTTCGTTGTGGATGCTGTAATTTTTATTTGAAAGATTGTTTGTTAAAAAACGTTTTATGTCGTTATAAGTTTGATGTCTGATTCTAATGGTTTCATTTAAACTGAGCTAGCAAAAATAATTAAAATGACACTTTTACTAGAATAAGCTACAGGTTCATAGCTTTTCTATTGGCTCCAAACGTCGAGCCGCATTACTTTAAACCACAACATTTTTGATAGCTCCCAAAGTCGAACATATTCAGACCACAGCACCTTTACAGCAACTTTTATCGGCGTTCAACGTCGGGCCGCATCACTTCAACCACAGGACATTTATTGGCGCCCAAACCTGGTGCTCAATTAAGCCGCTTTAAAATTAGAGTTTTGTGTCTTGTTGGATTTTGTAGGAATTTTCTCTGTGAAATATAGTTGATCGGTTTCCAAAATACTGATAGAATAAAAAAAATTTGTCAAGGATTGAAAACTGAAGGAGTAGAAATTGGTTCTTAAGAAAGTGCGTATTTGGAAGACCCGAAAAAGGAGGAGCCAGAGAAAAGACGGAACAGAGCGTCGGAGATGCGCAGGAATCGAGAATGATAGCTCTTTTATAGAGTCGAAATAAAAATATGATACAAATTAGTGAAAAGAATAAAAAGTATCAAGAAAATAAGTTAAAAAAGCATCAGGGAAATGAGGGAAAATATGAAAGAAATGAATGAAAAAAGTATCACAAACCTAGACGAACTGAATGAAAAAGGCACGAAGAAAATGGGTGAGAAGTTTTTATAAGAATACAATACAAAAAGACGTATCATAAACGTATCACAAACCTAGACGAACTGAATGAAAAAGGCACGAAGAAAATGGGTGAGAAGTTTTTATAAGAATACAATACAAAAAGACGTAGAACAAAAAACAAAACACAAAAACAGTTGTCTACATAAACGACCACTCCAGCTAGTAGACTAATACTTTGGATTAAATTTCCTAGAGTAGTATTGGACCACAGTATTTGAATTTGGTATATAAATTTGTTGTCTACGATCCTACCCTCTAAAAAGCAGTGACGCACTGCCAGATCTACTTTTATGATTTATTAGTCTGGTAAACTTATAATTTTTAGCTGGGGGCTGCTTAGCTACTTCGAAATTAATTGAGGGCAAGCGACAGGTACGCACTTCAGTCCTCTCAAACACTAATCATTTTGTTCCTCTGATTTAGTCGATAACATTAACCGCGTTTCTTTACAGTTGAAGTTGAAGGTTACTTTGTGGATTAGAGAATTTTGGGCGTGGTACTTCCCAAAGCTTCTCTGCGAACTATTTACCTAATCGTTTTTAACCAAGGCTATGCGTAAAAAGTTACACTTAAAAATGCTTCGGTCTATAGAGCTATGTTACTACAGCTTTAAGGTTTTTCGAGCATTCGTAGGCAGAGCCGGATTAACCACGTTTGACGCCGTTAGGCACAAAATCGGAAGGCGCCCTTTTTTGATTGATACCTTCTCAAATCAAAATAAAAATTTACTTTTATATAAAGATATTTTTCGTAATAACAAACAAAATTAATGTTCAAATAATACTTACGTATAATATACAAATACATTGAACTACTAAAAAATATTAAAACTGTTTTTTTCCTGCCTTCTCAAACGCCAACAATGGTGTTGTCTTCTCAAAAGAAATTTTTCTTGTAAGCTGACCTCTATATATAGCAGGGCAAATCCAGTAACTCGTTATTAATTCACACCGGTTGTATAAACATTTTTAATGCGTTTTAGGACTGAGGAAGAGCGTTCCGCAGATGTGTTCGAAATAGGGAGTGTGTTAAATATCCTAAGTAAGATTTCAACGCTTGGGTAAATATTTTGTAAATTTTTTTCCTTTAGCCATTTCAATAAGTGTCTTGGATTCTCTGGGATTGCAATACCACCACTGCCCGAACTGCCGAGTTTTAAACTTTTTAAATGACACTGAAGGTGAACTAGCTCATCTATTATTTTATTTTCGATGTCTTTGCTGAATACTTTACTGATTTCTAGGCCTTGTTCTCTACTTCTGCACCACTCACATCGTTTAGGTGAAATAATATGGTTTCAAAGTGTCCATGTAAGCTTCGCTACGGCGCTTTAGTTCTGCAATAAGCCTATCTAAGATGATATTAAGGGCATTAAATCTAAATTCGTCGCGTTTGTTAAAATATATTTCATGGTTGTTTCGGATTTCGTCTATGTTAAATTTTCGAATCCGTTTTCTTGTTATTTCATACGATTCTAGGCCGTATAACTTCATAACCTTTTTTTCATAGTTAACAAAATCGTTACTAATTTCTTCGAGGAATAACGCCAACGATTTCAATAAATTAACTGCCTCGGCTAAGTCCAAATCCACTCTCTGTATATGTGCACCGACGCTATTTACCATGATCAAAATCGTTCCCCAAATAGTGCTATTTCTAAGCGTTGCAGCTTTGTCATTAATGTGGATATTTCAGAGTGCACATTAATGACAGCAAACCAATTTTTCCTCTGACAATGCATGCATCGCCACGAGCAGACCACCGCGTAGCAGATCAATTTTTTAGTGTTACTGTTTTAGCGTTATCATCAACAATATCTCCCTGAAACTGACTCAATACTTTCCACCTGCCGGTAGAAACAGAAAAGAATTTGTAAAATTCCTGTAGCTATCTAAAAAACCAAGCAGCTTCAAGACAGCATTCAGCGCTATTGGTCCCAACTAAATTGTGTGTGTCCGGCGCAAGGCACATACAACGCTTCGGGGTTTTCTTTTTTGATTTTGGCTTGTAGCCCTGAGTATATACCCGACATATTTGACACGTTTTCATAAGCTTGTCCACGACAGTTCTGTAATCTATCTTTAATTCTTTCAACTTATTAGTGACGCATGTAAACAGATCTTCTGACTTGTGACCAACGTTGGGTAAAAACATCAAAAATCTTTCAACTGAGTACCCATTTTTATGAACATACCATAACACCAAAGATAATTGATCAATGTGAGCCATGTCCGGCGTTGAGTCAAGGATGATAGAAAAGTATTTCTGTTCCTGTACCTCTCGAACAATTTCACTTAGAACAGTATTGGACATTATTTCAATAAACTCATTACATACGGTTGACGAAAGGTAAGATACATCACCTTTACCAGGGTTTCCATACTTTTGTACGTGCTATGCTAAAAATGGATCGAATTCGAAAATTACTTCAAGTAACATAATAAAAATATCTATTATATAAAGAGACAAAAACGTCATTTGTTTCCCTAAAGGGCAGTCCACGGAAAGCCAAAGCTTTAACCACAACGACAACTCTCTGCAAAACGTTTTTCCAGTAAAACATTTCTGCCTTTATTAGCTCAGTTAGACCTGTGTTAATTCTGCCTAATTCAGTACCCCTAGCTTTCAGGAGTAGTAAGTTAGACTTATACTTTGCAGAGTTTTCGTGGGCCATTAACGTTTTCTTTAGGTTTTTCCAGTCATCAACACCCTCTTGGGCAAATCTAGCAACCGCCGAGAATAACCGGCAGGGTCCGCATAACACTTTTTGGTGGACTCTGAATAAATTAACTATTTGCGTGGTGTGACATTTCCATTAGTCGTTTTTCTAAAAAAATCGTTTTTATTAAGAGCCCGCGTCTTGTTTCCAAACATTCTTTTTGTGAACTGAAAATCTTTTTCTAAATTTTGAATAGTACCATTTTGACTGTCTGTCAAAACCCATTTTGCAGGATCTGCATTATTGTGAAATGTTAGTGTATCAGTAGTAACCACTCCTTTATGAATATCTGTATCTTGATACTGTTGATGCTTCCGCTGCACCTTGAATGACGCAGAAGTAGAAGCACTCTGCGCGCGCGAGGTTGAATCTTTCTGCAGCAAGACTTCACCTTAAAAAAGAATGTCTTTTAGTTAGTAACGTAACTAGTAAATCAGTTTTAGGTCCGGAACACACCAGTGTTGATACCACTAGTGTATGTTTAATCGTATGTACAGTTACCCGACGGACGTACCGTAGCAGGCTAGGCGCACAGTAAGATTAATGGATGTGCGTTACGGCGTTCTATTTGTACTTATATTCGTTATTCCATGCACAACACATCAACACAAGCATGTTGCTGACAACGTTGTGAGCGATATTCATCATGTATAATTTCAATAATTTTAAAACAAAGTTAAAGGGCCAGAGTGGGTTGTACTTATAGAAATAGAATTCATCGTGTGGCAACTACTAATAACGCTCGCTATAAACTTCGTACGATACGTCGTACGTAAAATATATACTTGTGTGCCCCTGGCCTGACTATCAAGGGCATCACCCTTCTATTAAGTATATCAGAACACATGTAATGACCATATGTATACTTGTTGTACTTGCCGGAATAACATGATGAGGTTCTAAGTCTGAAACGACAAGGTTTGAAGTATACGCACTGGTAACTGATGATTGTGTCAGCCAATTTTTAACTGATCTCAATTTTTTCACTTTTGCGTTTTTCTCAAGGGTCCTTTTTCGGTATTCTGACCCAGAGGACTTTCTTTGCTTGATATGGTTCATCTAAAAATGTAATTAATGCATTGTTTGAAAGGTACCTTCAATTTAAATAAAACGATATTTAACTATCATCAATTCCAGGGCATTCTACTGAAATAGGAGAAATCTAACTTACCATTCACTTCACGTTACTTGTTAGAGTAATAAAATTATCTTATTTTCCAACTATTGGAGTTAGAGACCATTTGGAAAGACCTTCACCTTGAAACGTTCAAAATCAAAGGTAGAACCGGATAAACTTTTCAATGAGCGGAAGAGCAGAACTATAGGTATTAAACAAATTAGCGGGGTCTTTAGTGAGAAGACCAGACTAGGACCGAGTAGCCTGGGACTCCATCGGTGGCATGACTTCTAAGACACACTACTGCGATGTGGACGCAACAAGAAACCCTAAACTAACGCAGTACACTAGTACACAAATTGTCAAACATGACCCATCCGCTCGCGTAACCTGGAAGCCGTCATCATAGTCCACCAATTTGATCTGCAACAAGGACTAAACTTGGAACTGTTCCATATCACCGACCAGATTATTGAACATCCTGCAGTTAAGCCTCAAATGTCAGTATGAAGCAACAGGACAGAGCGCCGAAACTTGAAATGGATACAAGCCTTAAACATTGTATATATTAGTAAAGTCTGGCCAGAGGTGGGATTTTAAGTTGAACTTCAAGGTAATTCATACGGACAGAAAGGAAATTCGTGTAGGGGATAGTGGAAAAAGATAGGACGACATGTAGAAAACTACCTACAAAAGAACGAAAGAGAACTCAAGGTTATATTTGAATGAAACCTAAAACAGTAATAAGTTAGAGGAGGTAAAGGTAAGGCGATCTACAAAGATATCGAAGACATACCAAGATACGTAAAAGGACATGAAAATTTAATAATTACGGGGGATTTTAATGCAGTGGTGAGAGTAGGGAAGGAGCGATAGTAGGTTTATTTGGTTTTGGCACGAGAAATGACAGGGGAAATAGGATGGTTCAATTTTGCGTCAAGAACAACTTAACCATCACAAATACATTATTTCAACATCATGCTAGAAGACGATACACGTGGAAGATGCCAGGAGATATAGGAAGATATCAAATAGATTACATTATTGTTAGACAACGGTTTAGAAATCAAGTAAAAGACTGTAGAAGCTACCCGGAAGCAGATATAGAACACTGACCACAACATCGTAATTATGAAGGCCGTACTTAAATTTAAAAATCTCAAAAAGAGGAACGGTGAAAAGCACTTTGAGTTTTAAAGGTTAAAGGTAAAGATATCTACGAAAGATTTGAAAAAAGTCAAATGAATTGCTGAAAGATATCGGAAAAATTTCTGATACTAAGGAAGTAGAAACGGAATGAAATAACATTAATTCCAGCTTAGACATAGCGGCCACAGATGTTCTGGGGTATACACAAAGAAAAAGAAACCATGGATAACAAAGGATATCCTGAATTTAATAGAAGAAAGACGAAAATACAAAAATAGATCAGACGAAATACGAAAACAGAGATACAAAGCCATAAAATGGGAAATTACTCGCAAATGCATGAAAGCTAATGAACAATAGATTGATGAAAAGTGCAACAAGGTACAAACTAAGATGGAAATAGGAAAGACAGACGAAGCATACAAATTAATTAGAATGAATTTTAGGGATATAAAACCATATAGCAAAAATATAAGGGACGCGGAAAGAAACGTCATTATAGAAAATGTTGAAAAATAGCTAGATGGCAGGAATATATAGGAATTTATATTCAGGAGAGGAACTAACAGCATTAGAACAGGAATCAGACATTGAAAATGCTGACCTGGGATATCCTCTACTTAGAGAGAAGTTTGAAGTATACGCACTGGTAACTGATGACTGTGTCAGCTAATTTTTAACTGATCTCAATTTTTTCACTTTTGCGTTTTTCTCAAGGGCGCTTTTTTAGTATTCTGACCCAGAGGACTTTCTTCGCTTGATATAGTCCATCTAAAAATGTAATTATAAAATTGACAAAGTCCTTAATGCATTGTTTGTTGTAGTAATGTTAACTATCATCACAAGCAGGGCACTGAGCAAACGGAGAATCTGCAGTTGACTATATCAGAGTACACGTGCTGGAAATAGAACAAACCAAAAATTCCAACTAAGTTTTGTTCTAATAAAATTTGGATAATTTTGTTTCGAAATCAAAAATCGAAAACGCAATTCATTGGTTAAACACCTGATAAACGTTTTTCAACACAGGAAGGATAACAACCAGAACTGTATAAATATAATTTCGAATTCTGCAGAAGACATCCTAGTGCTCACCATAGCCTGGGACTCCTTTCCTCTGCAGTGCTCTCCATAGCCTGCAGAACCCTTTCAAGCAGCGCTCGCGATAGCCTGCTAAATCCTAACGCAGTGCTCATCATAGCCTACATCCTGTCCAAACGATACCCTATCCGCCGCCGTACCTGGAAGCCGTCATCATAGTTCATCAATTCATAATTAACAAACATGTATGAACGTTAAACCCCGTTCCATACTTCACCGACCAGTCGTTATTGTAATTGCACCTGTTAAGCCCTACCAAATCCCCGTAGAAGCATCACCCCACGAAGCCTGCCGAAGAGCTCAGAAGACAACCAAAGACCTTTTAAACCCTCTTTTTCTTGTATATATTGTAAATTAGTAGTTTTTAAGTTCATATAATTTCATTTCATAATTTCTTTTAACGTAGCATTGACTCATCACCAAAAACACGAAGCCCACCGAAGAGGTCCGAAGACCACCGAAAATGTCTGGACCTCGTCGACCTGTATATATCTCCTAAGCTGTTATCGTTGGAGTGGGAGGCGTCTTAAAAGCAAGTAGGCTTGGCTTAGTTAATTGTTTAATAACAGAAGCAAAATAATTATAAGTTCCAAAACAAATATATAAAATTAAAGTAAAATTGACTTATTTTGATCCTTGGAGTGGTTCGGAAGTCTTCGGTTCTCTTCAGAACTCTTCGGAAGTTTGATGCTTGCGTGTGAACACCGAAATAAACTTGACCACTTCTATAATGAATGTCTATATGGCTCGAAGGCGATGGAAACGGCTTCGGTGGTCTTCGGAACTCTTCGGAACTTTTCGCTTTGTCGCAGAGAGTTAATGTTTGAAATTAAAAACTATTACTTTACAATATTTACAAGTATGGAGGGTTCAGAAGTCCTCGGTTGTCTTCGGAACTCCTCGGAAGCCTTCGGACTTGACTGGTGAAGTCCAAAATAACTTGCACGGCGGTGAATAGCGATAAACTACAGGTCTGGAAGGGTAATCTTTGGTATACTTCGGCAGACGTCGTGGACGTGGTGCCCCAGGCCTAGTTTGAGCACGGTTCCGTCGAACTTTACTGGGATGATGTCCCGGAGGTAGACCTGACAGATGCAGTTGTTGTCATTGCAATAATCTATCTCTTGAGCTATGTATGGAGTGGATTGAATGACTGCCTTCGGCGACGGCGGTAGCGGACATAGAAGCCTCGGATGAGATTGCATGGAACGGATCGCACGTCGAAGAGCGTTCTGTTCTTGTTTGCGTGCCACTTGATATGCAGAACGAGGCTTACGACCCATACGTAGTTTTCGTTGACTTTCACAAATGAATTATTATGACAGCCTCCAGGTACGGCGGTTGACAGCGTAACGTTCGGGCAGGACACAGACTATGACGAGCACTGCGTTTAGGATTTAGTAGGCTATGGCGAGCGCTGCTTGAAAGGGTCTACAGGCTATGGAGTGCACTGCAGAGGAGAGGAATCCCAGACTATGGGGAGCACTAGGATGTCTTCTGCAGAATTCGAAATCATTTCGATTTCGAAACATGATTATCCAAATTTTATTAGAACAAAACTTAGTTGAAATTTTTGGTTTGTTCTATTTCCAGCACGTGTACTCTGATAAGTCAAATTTACATTCGCAGTTCGTTCAGTGCTCTGCGTGTGTTTTTTTTATAGTGGTAAAAGATTTTATATCCGCTGTGTGGGACTCTTCCTTGCCGGAGCAAGAACATACCCACTAAAAATCCACTTTGGTGTCGAACTCAAGATTTCTTGTCAAAGGACGTTTATAGAGATCCCGTGACTAGCGTACCTGGACTAGGTCCTTCACCGCCGTCGCGAATTGAAAAAAGCATGGCGTTACGCGCAGTTTATTCCTTTCGGACGTCTGATGGAATCGCAGCAATTTTCATTGCCGGAGCATCGCACTGAGGTGCTTATGTCGTTGCCATAAAGCTTCTTCATACGCGCCCAAAGCACATATGAGCTGGTTTTCGTAATCTTCTAGAGATCCGTAAAACCTCTCAGCGTTCGACCGGAGCCATTCCTTGACGGTTTGCAGATTTGCCTCTCTGTGAAGCTGAACGTTTCAGATGAACAAGGGAGCTCCGAAGACTCCCCTTAGGGCCTTGTTCTGGATCACCTGGAGTTTCCGCATGTGCGTTTCCGCTGCGTTACCCCACACCGCTGATGGTGCTCTGCGTGTGATGACAGTGTTAACAAAGCATCATTGTTCAAGTTCACGCTGAGCCTCATAAGCAACTTCCGAAGCTTTCCGAAGAAATCCGAAGACTTATACACCCCATTAAATTGTGCATACAAACATTTAATCAGTGTTTAAGTTTAATTCTGGCTCCACAGCAACCATAAAGTCATCCGAAGACTGCCGAACTGCTAAATCATTCGATTTCACTTTTTATTTAATGTAATTTTAGAACTTATAATTATTTTGCTTATGTTTATTAAACAATTAACTAAACCAAGCCTACTTGTTTTTAAGACGCCGCCGCCGTGAACAATAACAGTACCTTCAATTTAAAAACAAAACTATTTTACTGAAAAAGGATAAATTTAACTTACCTTTCACTTCACTGTTACTTGTTAGAGTAATAAAATTATTTTTATTTTCCAACTATGAAGTTAGGGACTAAAATCAGAACTGCACAGGGGCGGTATTATGCACCTGCAGAAACCGCCACTGCGAGGTGGCGCAGGATGTATGGGGGAGCGATTTGAAATAGTTAAAGGTTTATCTACATAGCGAAATATAGAGGCAGATGTTAATTGTTCAGAGAAAGATTATTTACTGTTTAAAAATGGTACTAATGCATTATGCCTTAAAATATAATTTCCGGTCCCAATCCATGTAAATTACGGCACTGCTTGTTATTATAAAATCTGATGTCCTTTAAACCCTTTTCTAGTAAAGGTTTAAGATTCGAACATTATAAACATTCGCCTTGTACCTGTCTTTCCTATCCGCTTAAAAGAGATTAAAAACTTCTCATAATATCCATGTGCTATAAGTATTCAATTCGCCGTATCTAAACAAAATATACAACTTGCAGGAATATGTAGTAGTACAAGAAATGGGACTACTCACAAGGTGTTCGTTTTATTTTCAGTGTTCTGTATTTCCTGTCTCAGATTGTATAGGTTACAAATTGCGTTGTTAGAGTTAGCTTATTAAATATTAAGATAAAATTGAATTTAATAATTTATATTGGTGGCGGAGATCATTATTGTACTGTACCGATACCGATAGTGTTAAAAAGAATCAGATTTGATAAATGAATCTTCTACTATTTCACACAAATTTTGAGGTTCCCTTATGGGAATGGTTAATTCTATTACGCAATACGCATGCAAACTACTGTAGTAACTTTTTTGTTTCCATAAAATGTATGTAAGGGGGCGCAATGTTTTGAATTGGCGGGAGGACCGTATGGGATAAAGTTCCGCCACTGGAACTGCAGTCTATAAGTACAAAGCACAACAACCAAAAATAGATAAGAAGATCGGGATTCAGCTTGTCGGACAACAAAATATTAGCAGTCTGTCTGTATTAATACCGACTGAGACACTGAGCGACTATCTATCCATTAATCTACTCCCTATGCATGCTAGAGAGAGTGCGGATCCATGATTCACGATGGCCAGAATAAAGGGTTGCGGTATTTTTACTTGATGACTCTTGAAAAAAAAATTAATTTTGTTCGGTCGTGGACCTGGCGCCCTTTCGTGTTGGTGCCTTTAGGCACGTGCCTAACTGTGCCTAATGGGTAATATGGCTCTGTTCGTAGGTATATAAACATTGAAAATACGACCAAATCAGAACCCCATGTTAAAGCAAACTTCTTTAAATATGTCATTTCTTATGTCATCCAATCAATGCAATCCGTAAAACTTAATTCTTTTCAACACATTTTGGTTTTAAAACCATCTACTTTCAAGATGGCGATTTTTCCAATAAAATACTTTTAAACAAAATGAAGGAATTTTGTTTTCGTAAAGTTGTACAAAAATGAACTTTAACTAAACTTACTTTTATTCTGTTTGTTTGTAAGCAGTTTACCTCATTACCTAAAGCTACTCTCACAAAAACTACAATATTTTTACTCGCGAATAGCACTATCGTTATTCGGCGTATCGTTAAAATGGAAACGGGCTTTCTGTTTAAAGCCAGCATATTCTCTGTAACTCCAATGGATATAAGTACCTTAGAGAATTAACTATTGTGGACAGTTTTGCAAACTTGAAATTGACACATAACATTATTACATATGTTTAAATGCACGGTCGAGCTTTACATCAGAAATCGATACCAAACGTTTTGTAGTATATAGAATAGTACACCACACTGAAAACATTTCAAATATCTTTGCGATCCAAGCTGTTTAAATATTAATGGCCTTAACATACGACGGGAGAACATTAGGACTTAAGAGTTTTCTCCTCTATCGTAGAAAATAATTTGTAGCATCTTGGGAAATTATAAAAGATAAACTTGCGACATTTGAGACAAACGTCAAAGAAGTATTTCGAATTCAGAAAAGATAAGAAAACAACTATGAACTTTATAAAAGAAGCGAAGGATATGGTTTTCTGTAACTTTAGTTTGGGATTATTCAATTTCCGTAGTTGAATTACTCTTAAGAGCTGAAGCGAGGGTGTTCCTTTAATTAGGACAACCTTGGGTAATTAACAGTAGTCACATCCCAATGTTTTCCATACCTGAAATTTATTGTGAGGTACATGTAATTCCTGTGTTTACACGACAGAGTTAAGCTTTAGATTTCACGAAGTAAAATACCACTTTATTTTAAATATAGGTACTTACTTTTCAACATAAGCTACTTCAAACAGCGCTACTCAGATTGTTAATGCCGTATACCTAGTAAGATCAGGTTCAAGAATAGCCTTTCAGTTACAACCAAATCTGTTTCCAGTCAGAAACGATGAATGTGTTCACCATTATCATTAGGTTTTCAGTTCTGGAACTGGTTGGACGCGTACCTTCATTGTTGCTTATTCTGAACTAACCTACACATTTCCCTAAAATTCCCTCAGCCTACATCTTTCACCACCTGCGAACAGTAATTTAATCTAGGTCTACCTCTATTTCCCTTTCTTCCCCTATCTGCTTGTAATATATCCCGCACTATTGCCTCATGGTTTAGATCATGTCCTATCATCCTATCTTTCCTATTTTTTACTCTAACTCCACATATTTCGTACTTCCTTCCTCTTTGTTCTTAACTTTGTTTGCTTATGATATCTTCGTCATAAGTCTGTAGCACCACATTTCAAATGCTTCTATCTTTTTTCCTATTTGCTTTTCCTGCTCTTATGTTTTACTGCCGTACAGTGCAGTACTCTACATTTATGTTTTCAGCATTCTTTACCTTGTTTTTATGTTTGTTGCCTTCGAACATGTTGCTTTTTCTTGTTAAATGCAGCATGGTCTTGTGCTAATCTTTGTTTTGTATCTTTCGCACTTCTGCCATCTCGCGTTATTTGGCTATCTAGGTAGTAGAAATCTTTTACCTCTTGTAATTTCTGGTTTTCTATTTGTACTCTTGTTTTGACTTATTTTCACCTCCTTTCGATATTAGTACTTAAGTTTCACTTTTGTTAATTTTCATACTGTATCTTTCTGTTAGTACTGTTTCCATTTTATTAAGAGCTGCTTCTAACTCTTCCTTGCTAAATGCTAATACCGCTATATCGTTTGCGATCCTGGGCATATTAATCCTTTACCACTGAATTATAATTACAAACGTGTTTCTGCATTTGACGGAATTCATTGCTTCTTCAATACACAAGTTAAAATTAATAGAGATAGAGTACATCCATGCCTCACTCTTTTCCTAATATTTACTTCTCTACGTTACTGCTCTAATTGTGTTGCCGCTCTTTGCTCCTTGTATAAGCTATGTAATATCTGTATATCCCTATAACTCATTTCTATCTTCTTTTAGTATTCCGAATATATTTCCCAGTTTGCATTATCGAATGCTTTTTCCAGAACTACAAACCTTATATACTTGCCTTCTCCTTCTTCTAATGTTTTATCTATTAGCACCCTTAAAGCTAAAACGGCCTCCTCTATTCCCTTATTTTTCCTAAACTCAAATTGATTTTCTCTCAGTATCAGCCCCTTTTTCTGACCATCTGTGTACAATTCTAGTTAATATTTATTGACACATTGACTGAAAAACTTATTGTTCGAAATTTTTCACATCTAACAACACCTCTCTTTTTTGTATAGTGACAAAGCTGTTAAATTTGAAATCTTTGGGTATCTCTCCAGTCTCATACATATAGCAGACAAGATGAAAGAAACGTTCTGTTACTGCTTGTTCAGCAGCTTTTAGAATTGCTGCTTGCACTTTATCTATGTCCGACAACTTATCACTTTTCAGGTCCTTTCATGCTAGTTCAAATTCGTCTCTAAGTATCGGATAACCTAAGTCATTCTTTCCAATGTCTGTTTCTTATTCTAGTGCTTTTAGTTCCGATCCTGCATATAAATTCCCTAATATTCTTGCATTCTATTCACTGTCTATAATAATATTTCTCCCTGTACCTTCTATGTTTTTGCTATACGGCTTTATATCCCTAAAATTCATGCTGGTTAGTTTGTATGGATAGTTATCATTCCAATGTCCATTTTTTGTTTGTACCTTTTAGCACTTTTTCTCAACTCATTTTTCTTTAGCTTTCCTGCTTTTGCGAATAATTTCCCATTTTATGTATTTGTATCTGATTTCCTGCTTTGGCTGGCCTGTTTTTGTGTTTCTGCCTTTCTTCTATTAAATTGATATCCTTTCTCACCCATGGTTTCTTATTTTCCTTTTGTTTATACCCTAGAATATCTCTGGCCGCAATGTCTAAGGTGAATGTAATGTCATTCCATTTTGCTTTTACTTGCCTAGTGTCAGAAATTTTTCCGATGTCTTTCAAAAATTCCTTTTGGCGTTTTCTCAAATATTTTATGGACTTCTTTAACTTCTAGTTTCTCAAATTTAAAGTGTCTTTTACCGTTCTTTATTCAAATATAAGCGCGGCTTTCATAATTACTATGTTGGGGTCAGTATAAATATGTATGGTTCCGGTTTGGGACAGTGTCATTTTATAAACTAAGGTAGACGTATCGCGCACTTTTGTAACGGGCATCGTCAGGACAAGAAAAGAAAATAAGTAATAAAATAAAAATAATAATGAAGATAAGAATGATAATATTAAATAGACAAGTTAAAGTGTAAATAGTGTGTGTGTGTGTGTGTGTGTGTGTGTGTGTGTGTGTGTGTGTGTGTGTGTGTGGTGTGCGTGTACGTACGCGCGTGCATGCGTGCGTGCGTGTGTTTGCGTGTGTGTGTGTGTAAAGTTACTTCTAAACTAGCAGACTCGGCAGCCCATTTTAGCCAAAAGGCAAAGTAACTGGTGAAAATAGCATCCAACACCAACCCCCAAACCACGCTGTAATCCCGACACACGATCTTTAGCAATCCTTCCATATATGCACAGAGTAACCGACCGAATTAGCAAAATTCGACGTAAACACAACATCAAAACAATCTATAAACCCACTAATACAATTTCACAAATATTACCAACCCCAAAAGATTCCGAAAATAGTCTTAACGCCACAGGCGTATATAGTATACCTTGCAGCTGCGGTTTAGTATACATAGGAGAAACCGATCAGTACAGACTAGATTAAACGATCATAAGCGATGCTTAAGAACAAGCCAGTAGAATCGCTCAGCGGTGGCCGAACACCAACATGAAGCAGGTCATATCATTAACTTTGACAAGACGAAACTAATTGTCAGAAATCCAGTTTTCTACAATAAAAAAAATTAGAGAATCCATAGAAATCACTAAAAATTCTAATAATCTAAACAAAGACGATGGCTACTACCTTTCCCCCATTTGGAAAACAAGCCTAGGTTCACAGCAGCGGAACCGTGACGTTCACTGATCCGCTACGACACTCCTCTCTATTCATTATCACTCATACATCAAGTTCTCGCCTTATATAAACTACCACTTTCGCTACTTTCACTAGCTACTTTGCCACAAGACATCTTTTGGCTTAAATGGGCTAGTGAGTCTACTAGTTCAGAACTAACTCTACATACTCTTGACACTTTAACTTGTCTACTTAATATTATCATTCTTATCTTTATTATTATTTTATTATTTATTTTCTTTTCTTGTCCTGATGAAGCCCCTTACAAAAGTGGGCGAAACGTCGACCTTAGTCTATCAAATGACACGGTCCCAACCCGGACCCATAAATATTTATAATGATTTCCGCAGTGAAAGCCTCCGACAATATCACGTTATGGTCAGTGTCTATATCTACTGCTGGGTAGTTTCTACAGAGTTTTACTTGAAAAATGTGTTAATTAAATAACATTTTTGTGTTCAAAAACACTAATTGTGTTAATCCTAACTTGAAATACACACACGGGAGTTACGTTTGAATAGGATGTTTTTCTACATGCCCCTTCTCTGTTAGTTCTACAAGTTTATACTATCTTCTGTAATCTTATATAACATTTCGGCATAACTCCAGTATAGTTTCGTACGTAACTTGACAAATATTTTCTTTCAAACCATCAATCGTATTCATTTTCTATTTGTTATTTATTTGTTTCAACGTTTCAGTAGTCTGCTACCTGAAATTTAAGTAGACCTGGCTTCTCGCCAAAAAGTAATCATGAGCAAGGTGTGTGTGTGTGTGTGTTCGCGTGCGCGCGCTTGAGAGCATCTGTGTTACGTTCCCTTCTAGAACCAGGACCATCGGCAGCCGGAAATCACAGTCGTCAAAAATAACGCTCATCGGATATTGCCTTATCAGTCCGGACCATCGGCAGCCGGAAATCCAGATGTTGAAACGGCAATGTAAGTGTGTGAATAGGTGTATGTGTTTGTACAGTGTTTGAGGGTGTTTGTTTATGAATGTGTGTTTGTGTGTTATTTGTACCCGCCTTGGATTCCTCGCCCCGCCCCCCTCCTAGTACTAGGACTATCGGCAGACGGAAATATGGTCTTTGACGAAGAACGTTTAGCAGATGTACTTGAAGTGTGTTTGAAATATTATTTTGTGTTTGTTTGCCCAGGTTACCTAAAGGATGGATTGAATTGGTCTAATTTTGTACATATTTGAACTTATACTATTACATTAAAAACTAGGTCTTTTAGAGGAAAGGATTTGTTTGTTGTATTATTTGCCCTTAGGTATGTGTAAGTTTGGTCCTTAAAATTTAGCGTTAGTAAAAAGAAAAGAAATTCCCTATTCTACTACTTAAGATTAACTTATACTACTACTGTTAGTTATTATTTGTTAGAGACCGGGTTGCTAATATATTGGAGCTTGCAAATTCTACATATTAGGAGGTTGAGTTGTTACAAAGTAGGGTTGATGCTTTGATCTTGTTGCTGCTGGTCATCAAGAGCGGAGCTCTTGGAATTCCAGAAGATCGGTCTCCGGGGTAGAGCCCCGGTCCGAGGAAAAGTGGATGTCTCTGTCCGGGTAGTTTTGTTAGTGTCCTTGATCCGTCTAGACAACGTTGGTGGATGAGTGCAGTGGTTTTTTGTGCGAGTGAATTTAAGTCTGCAAAAAGATTTTCGTTCAAAATCATCGCGTGTAAGGTCTTGTTGAATAATGTTTGTCTATGTGCGCGAAGGTACGGTTATCATTCTACTCGAATACTAGATGTTCCGGTGTTCCTATTTCTCCGCACGTGCATATGTTGTTGTCAACTAAATGCATGCGTTCTCTGTATGTTGGATAGAGTCCGTGACCAGTTAGGTATTGAAGAAATCCTTGACTGGGCAACAGGTATTTAACTTTTAGGTGGTCTTTGATATTTGGAATAATTGCATATACCATTCTAACGGTTGTGCGTTGATCCCAGCGTGTCTGCCATTCTGCAAATATGTAGTTCTATATTTCCGTCTTTGTCGTGGGCAGTTGTTTTGTGTTTAATATGCGTTGTAGTTGTTGGTTGTCACTGTGTGTAGGATAGCACACTGCCGCTAGCTGTTTCACAACTAGGTCCAAGGGCATAGTTCCACCACTACGTGAAGTGCATCATCTACAGTAGTTCCATCAGCCCCCGTCAGTCGCAGTAAAACACTTCATTGTGTACTGTTAATTTTTTGTCTAGGTTTGATTGTGTTAAGGCGATGTCCAAGGCGCTCGCGGCGTATAATACCATAACTCCAAGCACACTGTTGAGATAAAACCTTACGCAATTAAGTGGTATCTCATAAGTCCTTTGGGCCAGCGTTGCGATGTTCTGCATTGCACAAGTTGTGTGTTTATATATGTTAAATAATTCTGCTTTTTGTCCAATGTTAAGCCCAGATATTTTGTGTTTTGTGTTCTACTTACATTTACACCGTCTAGTTTGATGGTGGGGTCGGTTTTTAAGTGTATTTCCACGAATAGTTCCCATGGCTTCCTTCTCTTGGCAGTCAGTTCTTTTTGGTATATGTCTTTTAATTGTCGGTAATTTGTTAGGTGGTATTCTCTCTCGGGCGGTGTTAGCGAATTTTGGTAGTTTTTCTCGCTTGCCGTGTTACCATTTTTAGGTTTTGTAGGCGTGTAGTCCATTGAATTGTCTTTGTGTGTCGTGTGTTCTGTTATTTTGGCAGCACCTGCTCCATTGTCCGTCTAATTGTGTTACTGAGTAGTTTTGTACACTCTTGTCTTGTGGGGCTACAAATGTGTCTCTGCGTTTGTTCCAATTTGTATTTCGTATTTTGTGATGTCAAATGGTCTGGTTGTCATGCCGATGTTGAACGTGATTAAGTTGTTGTCAGTGACAGTTTGGTGTTCTAATATCTTCCGGTGTTGTATGTAGTTGTACACCAGCCCATTTGTCAGTGTAGTGTCTATGTTTGTCCCTGTTTCTGCCTGGGTTTTGTATGTGGGTGGGTTATTAGGAAGGTTGATTACTTGGAGTTGTAGTTCGTTAATCAAGTTTTCGACTTGTTCTCCACGTTTGTCCGTGAGGGAACTGTGCCACATCGGGAATTTTCCATTTACATCTGCCATAATAACTATTGGTTGTTTGTTGTTGTAAGTGTGTAGTATGTTGCGTATGTTGTTTATGTACGACTGGGCGTCCAGTCTGTACTGGAAGTAGCTTGTTACCAAGATCCACCTTCCAATCCAACCGTTTGAGACCTCCAGACATGGACAGTGTTCTCCGCTGTTTCGTTGGATTGTCGTGATTGTCAATTTAGGATCAAAAATGACCACTGCCGTTTGTGGTTTTCTACCTGTATACATTTGTCGTGCCTTGGCTGGCATGCTTAGAATCTTCCCATGCACTAGATAAGGTTCCTGTATAAAAGTGCATGTAATTGTAAGGTTTTAGCTAGTTGTCTAAGCTCTTTCATTACAGTTGCATGGCATTTATTTTGCAAATGCTGACCTTTCCTTCGTCCATTAGGGGTAATAGGTGTGTAGGCTGCATTCTGGTTGTGGCTTGTGTTTATGTGAGAATGTTGTGTGTGAGTGTAGGTTCGTATTCCGTTTGTGGGTGGGTTTCTATTTTGTCTGTGTGCATGTTCTCTTGTAGTGTTTGTTGAAGTTGTTGTCGATATGTGATAGCCCTTGCTTTCTCCCTTTGAATTTATGGGAGTGGGTTGTGTTTCGTTTGGTTAGGTTCACTGTCCGTAGTCAGTCTTTTTGTGGGTTGGACAATCTTTAGAGTTAAAAGCGCAGTTTTGGTTACGTTTTAAGCATGGTGTTCAAACTGAGGGTTGCCCGTGCTTGGGGCAGTCCATCCTTTTGTGTTTGGAGTCTTCTTCCCCACAGTGTCCACAAGTATTGTTGATGCGCGAGCAATGTTTCGTGACGTCGAGACATCGTACAAATTTGGGTACTACTATAAAGTATTTCGCTGTAACACAGCGATATTCGATATAGAGTTTTCCTAGATTTATTAATATATTCCCCACTTTGCAACTTACCGCGCAACATGATATTGAGTCGGTTTGTTTTTCGGTCCTGTTTTGGAACTAAGTTGAAAGTACTCTATGTTAATTAGGTTTTCAAGGTTTTGAGTATAAATTAAATCTGTTAAGTCTTAATCTTTCAAGTACGTTGGTATGTCATATATGATAACTAAGGGATTTTTCTTGCATGGCTTTTCGTAATTTAGGGTTTGTTTTAGGGTTTGCATCGGTTTCGTTATCAGTATCACTGCTTGGTTGGTTGTTTGGATTTTAATTTTGTCTTTCAATGGGTTTACTGTTTTTGAAAAAAGTTCTTGAATTTGGTTAGTTGTTTCACCACGTTTTGACGTTATGAACACTGTTGTGTTTTGGTTCGAGATGGTTTTTGATATTGCGTCTTGTTTTGGAGCTTTCGGTTTTTGTGCCACAGCACTAGCGTATCTCTGTGCTGGTATTATAAAATTCGGAGCATTGACATTTTGTTTAGCTGTTTGTAACTCGAGTTGTTTCTCAATTATTTGGTGGTGTAGGTTTTCCTTTTGGTTTTTAATGAACATATGCCCACCTGCAAGTTCTGCCTGGAGGTATAAAAGGTATAAAAGTTTTTGTATGTTGTCCTTAAGCGCTTTCTTTGCTCCTACGCGTAGTCGATTGGATGTGTCTAGTTCCTCATCTATGTATTTCATTAAGTCTTGGTACAAGAACCCTATTTTGTCTTATATATTTCTTGGGTCAAATCCTGTGTTAATATTTGAGTTCTTCCTCAGACGTTTGCTACTTGTGGACAAATCACGAGCAGGCGCAGAGGGTATCAAATTTACATTAACCTGGCTTTTAACGGTATGGCTGGGAAGGGATTGATGTTCATGGGAGTATTACTAATATTAGGAATGCAATTGAGGTCAGAATCGTGACGAGGTTTGCGTATTTGATGTAGTTCCCCCCGACGGGCGAGAACGGGGTGTATGCGTCTTAAACCTTTCCTAGTTATTAATTTTACACCTAGTTATTAAATAATCTATAATTAAATAGATAAACAATAATCAATTGGTATTACTAAAACAGAATGTTCAATATGACGGTCCTTAATCTTTACGCAATTTACGAAGAAATAAATCCGTGTCACTTACACTAGTATCAAGTTTGAGTATTTTTCATATCCGCGTTACCATCACGACCTTCAATGGTATACGCTTGATGTTATTTCTTTGTATGTGTACCAATTCTTGTTATAAATAAGTTGTCGCAGCTGATACGGATGTTATTGATAGAGAATGAAAATACTATCGGATTTAAAGTGGAACATGTTAACTTTTCTTGTTTAAAATATATTGTTGTGTGTGGAAACGTCCTTGTGTAGTTTGGACAACTATGGCACCCAGAAAATCACCTAAAAATTCTGTCTGATTCAACTTGAAAATTAATTTAGCACTTAAAGCAACAATACTCGGAGAAAAGCTTGTTAATAAATACCCCGTTCTTAAATTACATTGGTACGTAAGTAGAACCACTTTACCTGGGCCCACTGCTCAAAATAGTCTTCCCAAACAGTTTATGATAGTTTAAAATTCACAACAAAAGCCACCCAAAACACACCTTTACTTATTTCGCACATGCATCAAAAGATCCAGAACACAGTTGTATAAAGTTCAGTAATTACTTACAAAAGTCCTTCGCGTAGTAAAATTCGGAAAAATTTGGAAATCGTTTTTTTACGTTGTTGCTTCTTGATGCCCTTGTTACTTGTTTATGGTTTGCACTTTATCACTAAACTTATTTTACGAAACTTAAATAATAAAATAAATTAAATTACTGACTACATCGTTTGCACGTCTGTTCACGGCAACGTCTTGATCATCAATCGTATGTGGAATTAGGGATGGACTCGGGCTCGGGCCGACTCGGCCCGAGCCCGGCCCGATTTCGGGCTCGAATCCGGGCTACTTTATTCGGGCCGGGCCCGGGCCGGCCTATCTTTTTCGGGCCGGGCCGGGCCAAACGACTCGGGCCGGCCGAACTTTTCGGGCCGAAAACCCACGAGTAAGTACTCCATCGTCCCTTCACTTCTATCTCACATTGAGTAAGTAAACGTTCTTAATTATATTTTCACGTAGTGTCTTCATGAACCCATTAATAATCAGTTTTTTGTCTTGTTTAGTGTAAAGGAAACGTGATATTATAACTCACTTCTTATACCGAATATTTTTCTAGTCCTATTTAATGTTCCTCATGTTGTACTTTGGGCAAGTTAAAGATGCTCAGGAACATCAAACTAGGTGATTTATTCATAATTCAAAAGTTTGCACGATTTATATTATGTATATGTATATACTCCAAATCTAAATCATGCGGCGAACGTCGATATTATCAATTCGCGTGTATAATTTATGTTTACCGCCTAAAACACTAGAGAGTTATTGCAACGTTTATTTTACCAATTTTTTAATAAAGTTTTCCCTTATTTGACATTTACACATGCGCAATTACACCTTTAATGTTTGTACTTTATTAAAATACAGGACACCTTTATTTAATTTAAACACAGGCAGGGAATGCTTTTATTTAAGGCGCCTTAATTTTGACATATGCCAAATGCTTAACGTACAAACTTACATTTAATTGTCTGCTTTGTGTATAAATATAGCGAAATAAATGGTTCCTTGTAGTGTTGATTCCGTAATTAAATTTAGAAATATAATGTCCAAGTTTATAACACGAAAAAGATATAAAACGTCAACGCTCTAAATACGAGGATGCTGTTTTGTAATGCTTTTCCTAGAAGTAAACTGTAAAAATCCTTTTGAAAACAGATATGCTATATGCTTGGGAAGGAGTAAAAACAGTGTCTTGAAGTAAACTCAAAAAGTATTCCGTGAAAACACTTTGACAACACATACAAATGTTATCAAATCAGTGGGAAATAAAAGACTCAAATAATAAAAAAAGGTTCATCTTTGTGTGAATACAATTTCTTTGATTTTTTCCAATATAGCTAAACATGTATTATAGGTCACCTTATCACAAAAGAGATTAATTCTTTATTCATTTTTAAAACATAACCTATAGATATAGAATACTAAACATATATGTCAGAATAAGGAGTAAGGAAAACACTTGCACTAACACTCCTTTAGATTGAATGCAAACTTTTAAAAAGGATACTTTATTTGAAGATTCTTTTAATAAAGTCTGCTTGGAATGAGTTCGCAACAACTCTCTAATTTCAAGTAGGTAATTTTAGTAAAATTCTTTTAAGTAAAAGCGACAAAATAAAGCCGACGCAAATTTATTATAAAGGTTATAAGGTGCGTTAAGCGTACAATTTCATAAACATTGAAAATTGCTAAACATTTTGTACCTTTGTTACCTATTTCTAGGATTTTTTAAAGAATTGTTACGTTTATTTTCAGCATAAATTAATTACCCTATTTTTCTCCCTTATTAATTCAATACCCGCTCGAATAAATTCTGTTTCCACTGTTAAATCCTTCAACATAATTAATAATAAACACGTTCTGGAATAAATTCCTCAACTTAAATCTAGTTGCTTTGAAACGACAAGTTTATGCAACAACTAAATAATTATATCCTGTTTCAGGTACCCGTTATCTTGGTATACATTACGACCGCCTATAATGATTTTCTCAATTGTTTCAATGTAGAAACTTGTTGAAATAAGGTCGCACACTATCTGATAAAACCCGGGTTTTCCAGTTTTAATCGCGCGTCGATAAGCGAGGATTTGCAGTTGGAATTCGTGTTATTTGAACCATTGTTAAATTTGCTTCTACAGCTTGTGCGTCGACATATATTCTACATTACTCGTCACCTTATTTCTAAAGCAGTTCGCGTCTGTTTATTTTCTGTTCGACAACTAGGAGGTGTCTTGCGTGGATTGCTTTTTTTAGCTGGAGGCCAAATGGGTTCTTCCTTTCTGTAGACCAACTGCTTTTGTCCGTAGGTCGTTGCTGTAGTTACGATGCCAGGGTGAATGGATCCTGAATACCGCGGCGTTTCTGTGTTGACTCACTCTCGACGGTTTTCAAGCTAAGTATCCGGACACCTACAGGTATGCAACTCGTTTCCTTTTGTGTGTTGTGTCAATGGGATATTCCGTATCAACATTTGATGTAGTTATGTGACAAGAAACGTCGCATTGTAGAACTATTGTTCGTTGCTGCTAATCGATATTATCGCTCTACATGTGTGATGTACCTGTGTTAAAAGTATTGGACAGACACACGCTTATTCCTTTGTACTGATTAGTTTATTTTACAAACGGTACTATGTACGATTTAAAAGATATCTGACAAAAGCTCCCACACGTTAATTCTTTCCTACTAATTAGTTATTTTACAAAAAGTATTAGGCGGAACTTTAAAAATGCTTAACAAAAGCTCTCACAGGCTTATTTACTACTTATTAATTTTATTTTGTGTAAATACGAGATGCGCACTTCGTATCTAATGTACTAAATTGTTTATATCACCTAACTGTTTGCTTTCAAATAGTAACGCTTAATTTATTGCTCTTGCTTGTTTATACAGAATCCGTTATTTATTTTTATTTGTTAATAGATCATCGAGGGCGATGTGTTTTTTGTTTCTTTTTGGTATGTAGGCGAATCCCCCCACTCTCCGCGTTTAATAGTTAGCCTGGTACTTACTTTTCTTCCGGCTACGTCTAGGTACGTAACAGAATCAAAAATCAAATGATATACTACGATATGTTCCACAAGTATCTTGATTGTAATTCAAAATCATTATACTCTTAAATTAAACAAAAGAGTGATAGTTACTTGTTGAACACAACAGAAAAAAATATCTTCTTATTCGCAGAATAAAAGTCAATTTTTATTTCGGGCCGGGCCTCGGGCCGGGCTGGTTACTTCTGCGTCGGGCCGGGCCGGGCTTATTAAAAGCCCGGCCCGGCCCGGCCCGAGACCATCCCTATGTGGAATGTTTGCGTACATCTTAAATTTCAAGAAACGCCACACGAAAAAAATCCAGCGGCATGATCTCACATAATTTTGCGAGCCAGTTTCTGTTGCGACTTCAGGAAATAACGCAATCAGGAAATAATAAATTTATTATTTCATTTGATGTATAGCAGGTGTAGCCATCTTCCTAGAAAGTTATCAACCCGAACCATATTTCGTACTTGTGGCCATGAGGAAAGTGTTTATCATGCAGTGACTAGCATTCACTATTGGCAGTAACAATTTCTTATTCTCATTTCCACAAAAGCGCCAATATTATTCCTTAAACTAGAGAAAATACGCCATGCAGTTTCAACGAAAGGATACAGTATTATATAGTTGTAGAATCCTAACGGCGTGCAACCTAAAGGTAGACGCTGTCACCAATAACAGTGTAAATGTATATTAGATTATACGCTTTAATAAAAATCCAATTCCTGTTAAATAAAATACCCAATGGTTAATGATTTATATATACCATAAAGAAACACGAAAATGTAATCATAAGCTCAAGCTGCGAAAAATCAATGATCTCAACTTCCTTTATTAGGACGGCTTTCCTTTTCAGAGCATAACAATATTGCTTTTATAAATTTTTTCCAGATACACAATTTTGATGTTTTGTTTGTATTGCACAGCTTATAGTGGAGAACAAATAAACTTGGTTATGACTAATCGACGTTTGGAGTATGAAAACACGACTTAAAATGATTTTATCTTGCTGTATTTAAATACTATAAAATAAGATGTAAACATTCGCTTGTATCTTCCGTATAAGATATAATAGGAAATAAAACGATTGCATCGATGAATGATGTAAATTGGCAATTGTCGTGTCTAGATAGTCACTTCAGATCAAAAATGGTTAACAATTAATGACCAATTACAACATGTTACACTTACAATATAACTACAGACAATATCGAAGTATAAAGAAAGCCAAAGATATACACATCAGAAAGTGGAATCAAATAATATAAAGGATGAGCTATAGGCAACCGGCCACGTCTATGTGCAAGTAAAGTAGTTTTGTTGAAACACATTTTTCACTAATATTTTTACAAAATCTTATTTGTGTCAGACCAACTAACACATAATGCAAAAATTTACAAGTGTAATATCGAGAAGTAAACCGCAGCTATATGAAAAATTAGCTCACACAAAATAACTAACAAATCGAAGCAAATCAGACTGATACATAGTTGTAAGTTTGTGAATTATGGAGTCGTGAAATTAAAACTTTCCATCTACTTACTAACGCTAACTAAAGTATCAAAGAAGAATCTATTATAACATAGAACTTGATGAAGAGTGTGTTTTACCGTTGGCGGTATACGAATAGGGAATTTATTGTGTTTCAATCTTAAGATTAGGTACATTTTTTGCTTTTGTAGTTGTACCGCATTTTTATTTGCTACGATTTTGAGTTTTTTAAAACTAAATCTTATTTAAAACGTTCGCTGCGGGTATATATATATATATATATATATATATATATATATATATATATATATATATAAGCATGCTTAAAATATATATTTAAAATCTTAGGCACATAAGGAGATTGTGATTATTTTACGTTACTTTGGACGAGAATGTGACTATCAAGTTACTTTTGCATCCTATGGATCAGTTAGGCAAGTATGAATATAAATTATTTCTCACAATCAACCACAAATTATTTGCTTTAGAGTACTGCTGAGGCGTGAGGTGTAGCGGTGGCCACTGTCTCTGAGATTAGGAAACGTGTATTGGATGCTGAAAAAAAGAACAAACTACTACAGTCCCCTAGTAAAACAAGAAAACGCACCAAACCAAAGTCGGTTGATGTGGACGATTTTCTCAAGAACACTATTAAAAGAAATACTTACGAAATGCATTTCAAAAGTAATATATTCTGATTGAGCGTAATCAAAATCTTATACTGTAACGTATTTTTTCTCAGTTACACTTTCGTTATTAATCTAATGTCATGTTTCAATAAGATAAAAATATAATTTATAATTGTCTGATCACTTAAAATAATTCATAAAGTATATAATGGATTATGCGCTCCTTCGCTTTTGATGTCTAAGTTTCTATAATACAAATCGTTTGTCTGTCATTTCGTGTCACTTTTCAATCAGCACTTGAACAAGTAAGCTGCTCTTCGGAGCGTAGAAGGGTCAATATGCTCAGGCACGTGGCCTGCAATAAAGTTCGTAAGAAAGTTTAATTAAGTTAACCTTCGTGTCTGAATGTGTTTCATGACGGCTTTTTGGTGATGGTTTTATTCTGTATTTCACCTTCAGCAAAGTTAGTTGATTCCTGCAGACCGAAGAAGATAGAAGCTCCCATCATTAAAACAGCTGGTATAATTAATTAGATAAAATTTATCAATTCGTTTTTTGTAGTGCAATACCACTGAAATCAATATTTAGCTGAAATTTAGAATACACGAAAATAATTGGACATACTTAATGGAAATTTGATTTGGTTAGATAATATTTTGTTCGGAAGATGTACATGGAATTGTCGACATATGGTGTTATTAGGTTCTAGTCTAAAAGTTCAAGTTTTTTTTATTGAACTATACTTCGGCACGTGAGTGACATTTAACCTTTAAGTTAAGTCGTATTTATATAAATGTTTTACGTATGATGGAAGGTTGAAATTTTACTTTGATTTAGTTATCTTAAAATTCATTTAGAAAAAAAACATCCTGTTCTATTCTTGTAACTTTAAAAATTTTTAAAGATGGCTACTAGTTTGCCTATCACATTTGTTACACAAGCAGACCGTGGTGACTTCACTAAAAAATTGTTATTGACATATGATGTCAAAAATATCAAGTTATTCAACATAATTACCACATGTTATTTTGCGTTACATTAAAAATATCTTTGGTTATTTTGAGGTCATGTAATTTAATTTTAAAGAACATGATAAATTTTTTTGTAAGATACAAAGTAAAGCTAACTCTTTGTTTGAATGATACATTTTTATAACACGTAAAATAATATAATTTCTCACTTGTAAAGTCGACCGTAGTACTACTGATGACTATAATTAAAATTTGAAATATGAATTATTAAGAAAGCATATACCTTACAGTAAACTTACGTAGGAGTATTCAATTTAGAGATCTTTGTGTTTTTTTTTGAAGACAGAACAATACTAGTTTCTTTTCATGTAAATTTTTGTTGAAAAAGTTAATCTTGAAACAAGCTAAAACAATTTAATTGAATAGAATTTATTTTTGCTTAACTCTTTTATTATTAAAAATTCAAGTGAAATTTATAGGTTCTCAATAAGCAAAAGGTTAACTGTGTCTAACGATAACAAATACCCTGAGTGTATATATGTTTGGAACTTAAATTCAATTATACTATTTTTGGTGAATATTTTTAAGGACACAAACGGTGTCCATGTTGTGCATTTGTTTGTTCACAGGTTAAGTCGAGACAACTGTAATACATCTGGCAATAGATATTTTGGTAAGTGCTTTGCGAGGTATATATTTGGTTTTTGTGGCTATATAAGCGGTGTAGACTTCGGGTTTCCGCATTCCCCTAATACAAGTACATGTATCTTCGTATATTGTTGTATTGAAAAATACGGTGGCGCTCTTTATCTATATTTTTGGTCATTTGACAACCCATGACCCAAGCTCATGCTCTACCCAGAGCTAACACTCTACTAGCCGTTTATCTCTAAAGAGTTTTTCTTTTCCTCAAGCCGTTTTCCATCCAACTTTACCTTGGGCTTCCATCATTAATAAGAAATTCTCGACCTTGTGATATCAGGTAAGGGTTTATGGTATATGGTGGTCCAGTTTGCTATCTGATATTCACGAGAGAAAATTTTTTTTTACAATACTGCAACGCTATATCTATAGGATTTCATGTATCTGTGAAATCGTTGAAACGAGAACTAAGTTCATGTAGAATATTTGACTTTAGCGCGTCAAACTTGAAGAGATTATTACCAACAATTAGTTTTACATTTAAAATGGCTGGCGTCAGGCGTGATTTATTTGGGTCGGAGCCTGTATCATCAGCACGTGTTAAGTTTTTGAGAGATTATTATTCAAAAAAGAAATGGAGCTCTGCGATTCTGTATTATTAGACGAAACTTGGAATATTAGTCGTGGTTCTACTAAGGAAAATCCGCATGACAAATCCAAGCAAAGTATTTAAGCTTGCCACTTGGAGAGCGAAAAAGGTTAATTTTAATAATTAATGTTCCTGGTAATTATGTTTTAGATTTATTGTAGTCAATGCAGGAAATAATAATGGCTTTTCCGGGCACTTTATATTTATTCTCAACAAAAACTCTACTTGTAGATAGTCATGGCGATATGGATCCAGAGTTGTTTACTAAATGGTTTGAAGGATCTTTAATTGCAAATCTGGAAAGATCTAGTGTAATTGTACTTGATGATGCATCGTTAGAAAAAGTGCCAAATATTGTTCTAATAAGCAAGAAATGATTGATTACCTGAAGAAACACAATATTGCTTATGAACCTTTTATGTTGAAGAGAGAATTGTTAGCATCATCAGATAAAACATCAAACCGAAAATCTATTGGATAGATGAGATTGCTACAAAATATGGTCATAAAGTTATGACTCCTCCATACCATTTCCAGTTCAATCCCATTGAGTTACTGTAGGCTAACTGTAAACACTTTTTTATGACAAAAATATTAAAAAATTTAATCAGCAATACAATGATGACAATGTAATAGCAATATGGTTCGAATCGGCTCAAAGAATAGATGGTACATATTGGCAGAAATGTCTAGGGCACACTGAAAAGTGTATGTATGAATGGTGGAGGATTGAACAACACTTTGAATTTACGGAACCACTTGTTTTCACTGTGGGAAACAAGAGGAGTAGTAGCAATAGCGGAAGTGGTTCGAATTCTGTACGAATTAGCCGACACAGCCCCAACATGATCGTTATAAGAGGTACCATTTCTGTTATTTCTAGTGATTAATTTCAAAATGGTTTAGTTATTTTTGTGTGTAGACATACATTTACTTTTATAAATATACTTATAAAAAATATGTAAACTATATGATATATTTTAGCAACAGTACTGAAATTGTAGGTTAGAAAAATATTCGCCAAATAAATTTCTACTTATTATAGTTGCAGCAGCTCCAAGATTTATTTCATATTGTATATTTGAATTGTTCACATATAATATAACCAAATATTTAGTTTAATCTATCTGGACCTGGTCAGTGATCACTATGCACAAGAAATCATTACGTATCATACGTTTATCCTTTCGTCCCAAATGGTATACATTTGTACCAGCTTGATTTGAAAATTACTGAAAGTGCACCACACCAGTGTTGAAAGTTTATTTTATAGATTCCCGCGTATTTCTCTAAGGTAATAATTAATTTGAGGTTAGTAAGAATCTACACTTATAGGTATGATGAGTGGTGTTAGTAAAAACATTTAGTTTCGGTAATAAAAACACATTTATTTGACAAAAATCTAACACTGATAGTGTACCATACCTCTCTGAATTAAGATCGTCTAAAAAGTAAGTTTTAATTGTATTATCAAGTACAGTAATCTTTTTATGTTACGGTACGTATGCGTACCACCAGTATTTTAATGTTTTTTGGTAGTACATACATTTACCACCGAGCTTATATCCAATTTTTTAAAATTATCATGGACGGAAGAAGACCGTTAACACAGAAGAAACTGGAATATGCTGCTCACCACATCAAATTTTTCTGATGCCGAAGATTTAGATTCGGTTTCGTTTGGATCCGGGGATGACAATGTACCTAAGGGTGGAACAGATTCTGATTGCAAGCTGGAGAATAATTTACCACTTCAAGAACCGTCATCTAGTGTAACTGACAATGACATAAGCGATGTCAAAGAAAGTGTATCAACTAAATCTCAAGCAAACCGAACTGATTCAGGTGAGGTCAATCGTACTTTAGAATCGATTCTTCTAAACGATAAATCTGTTCCCGCGAAAAATCTTCCTTAGGACAGAAATTGTAAAATAAAATGAAAATATAACATTGCATTCAAGCCCAATGCAAATTTTCCATGAAATATTTCCTCACTCACAACACTTGCAAATTCTAGAATACATAACAAGTGTCTGGAAATAATGAATAAGCGCAGAAAATATAAGGAAAAACTTACTGATATAGGAGAAATTCAAAAATTATTACGCTATATAATTATAATATCATACAATAAGCTGCCTGCTCTCAAGTACTATAGGAGCAATAAAGCGTCACTAGGTAACCGTACAATAGAAAAAAACTATATCTCAACATCGATTCATGGACTCTAGTTTCAAAACTTTATTCGCGTCACCGGAAAAACCATTGAATCGATCAACATATTATGTTGATGAGCTAATATCGCGCCTCAACTATACGTTCTCAAAATGTCGCCACAAAGTATAGATGAAAGTATGACAAAGTTCAAAGGATGCTCCTCCATAGAACAATACATACCGTAGGAACCAACAAATAGGGGTACTGTACACGCGCGGGGGGTCTTATAAATTTATAAATCGACTTACCTCCGCGGTGTTTTGTTTTTCTATGCTGCAGTTCCTCTTCCTTCAACCAAGTGGACTGTATGCGAATTGAGTTTATATGTTACGTTACACTTGCACTGTGTTTTAGAGTTTAACAACGAAAGTCTGCTGCGGCACTTGACTAACTTAGGGTACTGAACGAAGAAACACGACCGTTCTGCTTCACTATCCATAAGAAAGTGTTTGTTCACTACTCTGTCCACTTATTCACACATGCCCAACGAATTTTTATGGCAGGATATAAGGGAACAAGGGATGACAGTTTTACTATTAGATTTACGACTACAAAATTTACGACTTAAAATTAAACACGCAAACGTGCGACAAAGAGACCGAACATCCCGCCCACCAAAATAAGTATGAACTAACTTATTTTATATTTAAAACTAATTAGAGCTATTAACTAAGAAACCTAACCGACAAACTTATATAAGTGAATATATGTGTACATACCATTAAATATCAAGTAACTGGCAGTAAACATAGTTTCACTAGAGGGCGTTTAACTAACCCTTGGGCTGTCTTGATGGTAGGTATCCGAACGATACCGTCCCTACCAGGATGTAAATGTCTTTCATGGCAATCTAAGATAATAATTTCCGTCAACCGATGCGACCGAGCAAGCAAAATTGGAAATTTTGCATCATGCGACAAGTCAGAATTACGTAGGCCACCGCCCACCCTCAACAAATCATGATTATCTAGAAACGGACTAAGGCTACGAAGTTGTTTACTAACAAGTTTTCCAGTTTTAATATTTGCAATGTCTTGAGCAAAACATTTGTTTGAACTCTTTAATCAATAACTGTATAGCCTCTTGCTGTTGAGCTAGAGACAAACTATCAGCATATTTTGAACGCAAATCTGGACATTGAACATTACGAATGAAATGACGAATACATGTAATAATCCTACAAATTTTCTGCAGTTTTGAAAATTTTTCCAACAACAAATCTAAGAAATTCTCAGACATAACGACTGTTAACGACAGAGTACGATATTCGACGTCCATCTGAGATGAGTCGATAAGTTTTGGCAGCGATGTTACTGGCCATTCTTCATTACGACGCACTAACCAAGAAGGTCCTGTCCACCATAATGGATGATGAACCAACTCTGAAGCCAAAAGTCCACGTGAGGCACAATCCGCAGGGTTATCCTGGGACTTAACATGAAACCACGAAGATGGAGGAATACGTTCTTGAATATGCGAAATACGATTGCTAACGAATGTCTTCCACTTATGCGAGGAAGACCGAATCCAAGACAAAACAACAGTAGAATCTGACCACGCAAAAATATTACTAAATGATAAAATATCTGTATAAGTATTTTGACAAAATCTACTAAATCTGCCAAGAGTACGGCAGCACACAATTCGAGACGGGCAATGAAACGCGATTAGTAGGAGCAACCTTCGATTTTGCGCATACTAATGAAATGGTAATATTACCTTCTAGATCGAACGAACGGAAATAGATGACAGCTGCATACCCGGCTTCAGAAGCATCACAGAATCCATGCAACTCCACCCTTTTAAAATTATGACATACGATGCGACGCGAAATCTCAATATTCGAAACCGCTGGCAATTCACCCAAAAATGTTTCCATTTTGTATGACTTCAATGGAGGCTCTTGGTCCCACCCGAGACCTAATAGCCAAAGATCTCTATTTTTCTGTTTGTTTGAGTGGTGCTGGGAGCTTATATCATTAAGTAGTCCGACTCAAACTTGATTAAAACAATAAAATTTATTAAATTATATTTATAATAATAATAAAATTTTATTTAACATTTAAGTACTAGTTATTTAATTTAAAATATATAATTTCCTTTTATAAAATTTCCGTAAGTTTGGTTGTAAGGAGTACATGCGTCTTAGATTTTTTTGATTATTATTTTGAATTATTCAAGATAACTGAAAATAATATTCGTAATATAATCGAAATTAAATTTAAAACTCTTCCATTAGCAGAAGAGGTGAAAATTAAGAACCTAGGCCGTCCGACATCAGATTTAAATATGAAACAGGTAGATAAGGTTGGAAATCGCAGTTTCACAAGGCATTTTTCAAAAGAAATTTATAATAAATGTCAGTGGATTTCTGGATGCTCTCAATCGAATGCTCTATTTTATTTTCCTTGCCATTTATTTTATTGTGACGAAATGGACAAAACATGGTCGGAAAAAGGCTTTAGAGATCTGAAGCATATAAACGATAAAATAGAAAAGCACGAAATTAACAAGTACCATATAAAGTCTTGCACGGATTTGGCTATGCTAGGTTCCGTTCAGTTAGATTCCGCATATAGGCAGAACATTATGAAGCATAATGAGCAGGTGACTAAAAATAGATACATTAAAAAAAATTATCAATTGTATTAGATTTTGTGGAAAGTTGGAATTGTCATTGAGATGACACAATGGAAAAGAAGATTTTGAAAACCGTGGAATTTTGTTAGAATTAATTGATTTCACTTCGGAATTGGATGTAATTTTAAAAGAACATTTACAGAAAGCGAGTGTATTTAAAGGTACATCTAAAACTATGCAAAACAAGATTTTAGAAAGCATGCTTGCAGTGTGTCGTCAAGAAATTCAAGATCAAATTAAACTTAGTAAATTTTTGGCAATTCAATGCGATGAGACGACTGACATTTCAAAACAATGCCAAATGGTAATAGTTAGATATTTCTACAGTGGAAATATTTATGAGAGATTTTGGACATTTCTACGAGTAATAGATAAAACACCTAACGGTTTAACGGAGTGTATTGAGCAGGAATTAGATAAATTAATATTAAGCTCGCCATCTAAACTATTCGCTCAATCTTATGACGGTACAAATGTTATAAGTGGTTCTGCTAGTGGAGTTCAGTCAAAAATAAAACTTAAATATAAAAATGCCCATTTTGTTCACTGTTATGCCCATCAATTAAATTTAATTTAGCAGAAAGCAACTAGTGAAAATGCTAAAGTTAAAAATTTTTTTTTAATTTATCCGCAATTCCTGTTTTTTTTCTCATTCTACTCACAGGTGTGATGTGCTAAAAGAAATAGTGAATCAAAAATTGCCCGCTGTTGCTGCCACACGTTGGAATTATAATATTCGTATTGTGAACGTCGTATATGAGCATAGAGAAAAACTAATCGAATGCTTTTAGGAATTAGAAGAAAAATGCAATAAAACTATTACCTGCAGGGAAGCATATGGTTTGCGTAGAATTCTGAAAGATCCTGATTTTGTGTTTTTCTCTCAATTTATTTCATATTATTTAATCAGTTTCAAGCTAGAGATACAGACAGTGTTGCACTGAAGAGAAAAATGGAAGACTTTGAAAGGATAATAACATCTGCTAGAAATTCAACTGATGAGATAGAAAATATATAATTAGGGCTGGGCGATACGGGATTTTGCGTATCGAATATCGATACATATTTTATATCGATATGTATCGATATATCGAATATCGATATATATCGATTCGTATCGATACGTATCGATGCGTATCGATACGTATCGATGCGTATCGATATGTATCGATGCGTATCGATACGCATCGATGCGTATCGGTGCGTATCGATACGTATCGATACGTATCGATTCGTATCGATGCGTATCGATACGTATCGATACGCATCTATACGTATGGAGATATATAGCGATTCGTATTGAACGTTTAGATGTGTAGATTAAGTATACATATCGAGACTTAGCGATGCGTATCGGTACGCATCGATAATTTATCTACTCTTTCTTTGAGAATAAAATCACAAGATCGTTATAAAATAATGTATTTACTAACAATTCGATCTTTCACTTAAGATTGTTTGTTATCAAAATAATTAAAGTTTCAAGTTTAATATTTGTGACATAAATATATATATATATATATATATATATATATATATATGTATAGGGGTGGGCGATAGATTTTGCGTATCGAATATCGATACATATTCTATATCGAATATCGATATGTATCGATACGTATCGATACGTATCAATACGTATCGATGCGTATCGATACGCATCGATACGCATCTATACGTATGGAGATATATAGCGATTCGTATTGGAACGTTTAGATGTGTAGATTAAGTATACATATCGAGACTTAGCGATGCGTATCGGTACGCATCGATAATTTATCTACTCTTTCTTTGAGAATAAAATCACAAGATCGTTTTAAAATAATGTATTTACTAACAATTCGATCTTTCACTTAAGATTGTTTGTTATCAAAATAATTAAAGTTTCAAGTTTAATATTTGTGACATAAATATATATATATATATATATATATATATATATATATGTATAGGGTGGGCGATAGATTTTGCGTATCGAATATCGATACATATTCTATATCGAATATCGATATGTATCGATACGTATCGATACGTATCAATACGTATCGATGCGTATCGATACGTATCGATACGCATCTATACGTATGGAGATATATAGCGATTCGTATTGGAACGTTTAGATGTGTAGATTAAGTATACATATCGAGACTTAGCGATGCGTATCGGTACGCATCGATAATTTATCTACTCTTTCTTTGAGAATAAAATCACAAGATCGTTTTAAAATAATGTATTTACTAACAATTCGATCTTTCACTTAAGATTGTTTGTTATCAAAATAATTAAAGTTTCAAGTTTAATATTTGTGACATAAATATATATATATATATATATATATATATATATATATATATATATATATATATGTATAGGGGTGGGCGATAGGGGATTTTGCGTATCGAATATCGATACATATTCTATATCGAATATCGATATGTATCGATACGTATCGATACGTATCAATACGTATCGATATGTATCGATGCGTATCGATACGTATCGATGCGTATCGATACATATCGATACGTATCGATACATATCGAGTATCGATATATCGATATTTATTTTTCGCTGTATCGGGGGGGTCGATACGGGGGTCGTATCGATACGTATCGATATATCGATACGCCGACCCAGCCCTATATATAATCTGTAATGATACTAAACGAAGAAAATTAGTAACGTTGAAAATCTTAATTTGATTGCTAAAGAAGTGTGCGATACAACAGGCTCTTATACCGAACTCATTTAGAAGACGTAACTAATTTTGATACTTACTCAAAAAAATTTCTAACATCGCATTTCCAATCGATTGGTAAGTGTTATCCGATGTTACAGCCAGACAAATTGAGGACTAAATTGGAAGTAATGTACTCAAAAAAGGATTTTAAAAATATTTTAGGCGGCCTAAACATGCTTTCCTGGTTGACCCAAAATGGGTTAAACCAAACATTTGACGAAACAATAAAATTATTAAAAATTATAGTCACAACCCCAATATCCACTGCCGAATCTGAAAAATGTTTTTTAACTCTTAATAGGATTAAAACTTATCTAAGGAACACAATGACCAAAGAACGTCTTAATGCCTTAGCAATGATGTCAGTCAACAAAAACTTAATACATAACATCCACAATTTTGACGAAAAAGTTATAGACCATTTTATTGCTCAGAAAGGCAGAAGCCTTGATTTCGTATACAAGCAGTAAAATTATTATTACGTGACAATTAGAGTACAGTGTGTGACTTTTTGTACATAAACCTATAAACAAGTATACAAAATTAATGGGTCTGTGTGAATGACTAGGCTGAATACACCAAACCACTGAAGGTGAGTGTTGCTTATGTTATCTTGTATTCTATTCATGCCATAAGCAGTTAGAGCCCCTCAAATAAAATCACCACGAGCCGCCACTGGTTTTTTGGTAGTACATACATTTACCACCGGGCTTATATCCAATTTTTTTTAAATTATCATGGACGGAAGAAAACCGTTAACACAGAAGAAACTGGAATATGCTGCTCACCACATCAAATTTTTCTGATGCCGAAGATTTTAGATTAGATTTGGTTTGGATCTGGGGATGACAATGTACCCGAGGGTGGAACAGATACTGATAGCAAGCTGGAGAATAATTTACCACTTCAAGAACCGTCATCTAGTGTAACTGACATTGAGATAAGCGATGTCAAAGAAAGTATATCAACTAAATCTCAAGCAAACCGAACTGATTCAGGTGAGATCAATCATACTTTAGAATCGATTCTTCTAACCGATAAATCTGTTTCCGCGAAAAATCTTCCTCGGGACAGAAAATGTAAAATAAAATTAGAATATAACATTGCATTTAAGCCCAATGCAAATTTTCCATGAAATATTTCATCACTCACTACACTTACAAATTGCAGAACGCATAAACAAGTGTCTGGAAATAATGAATAAGCGCACAAAACATAAGGAAAAACTAACTGACATAGGAGAAATTCAAAAATTATTACGATATGTAATTATAATGCCATACAATAAGCTGCCTGCTCTCAAGTACTATAGGAGCAATAAAGAGTCACTAGGTAACCGTACAATAGAAAAAAACTATTTCTCAACATCGATTCATGGACTCTAGTTTCAAAACTTTATTCGCGTCACCGGAAAAACCACTGAATCGATCAACATATTATGTTGATGAGCTAATATCGCGCCTCAACTATACGTTCTCCAAATGTCGCCACAATAGCGTTTACCAAAGTATAGATGAAAGTATGACGAAGTTCAAAGGATGCTCCTCCATATAACAATACATACCGTAGAAACCAACAAATAGGGGTACAAAGTTGTAACTTAGATATGATGCCGGTTTTGGCTACATATGCAACATGAACGTGTATTGCAGCAAAGAATTCAATGTACAAGAAAGGAGAAAGAGTTTAAAGTCACCTGCATCTACAATAACAGAAACAGATATTGTGCTTTGTTTTTATCGTTTTTACACAAGTGTACATTTATTAGAAATATTGAATTTTACTGCTTTGGGAACCACCTCAAGCATAAAAAAACGTGTCAACAATAAAGAGAAATTACAACTTGGTCAGTCTGTATTTCGATCTACTAGTAGTGGGTTATTATGTACAAAATGGCAAGATACAAAGAAAATTATAATTATGAGTTATTGTCATGAACCCCGTTGACTTCAATTTCGAATAAAACAAAAACTGGGAAACGGCATTTTATCGTCAGGAGATGGCAGAAGTTGACATGTCAAATTAGCTTGTCGGAGTATATGACCATGACAGAATATCAAATAAATAGTGAAAGAAAGTTTTCTATACATATCTGTATATGTGTGCAGTAAATGCTTGGATACTGTACAACGAGACGCGAAAATAATAAGAAACTATTCTTGACTTTTTTCGTAACCAATTATGAAGAACTAGTAGCTGAAAAATTCAAAATACATAATTACGTCTACCAAAAAGATGACCTCCAAACAAAAAGAAGAAACTATATGGCGCAGTACCTTTGCATCTACCAGTGGAAAAGCCATCAAGAAGAAGACGCTCACGATGTAGCAAAGAAAGACGGTAAATAAGAAAACAAAACATTTTCCAGGAATGTAATATCCCTTTGTGTAAGAATTGCTTTATGCTATATCATGTGAAGTAGAGAGAATAAAATAAATTTTCAAAATTCCTTGAGTTTAATTTCAGACCTAGTGCATCGTGTAAACCCCTAATGGTACATACGTGTACAACACCACTTACCCCACCACAGCGCTAAAAAAATTTATGAGTGTGAAAACCTATTATTTGTGTAATCAGATTAACAAGATAGTCATACTTTTATTATTAGTATTTGGTCAATATTTATATTCAGGGACGAATGGGTTAAAGTATGGCCTCCTTGAGAAAATGACAGTTATGGCAATTTTTATCTAAAAATCATAAACATTTTTCATCTTTGCAGTGTAAATATACTGAATTGAACGTTGAAATTTCTTCTGGAAAGTGGTATTACGTTAGTGATACCCTTGCCTAGAAGCGTTTGAAGTAAAGTACTTCAGACGTGGGATTATTTATGAATGAATTTAGCAATATATTCCATATACTTGTAATATTGTATCAAAGTTTAATGTATTATAAAAATAAAATTTAAATAATAATACAAAATAATCTTTTGCTAACTTTTCTAAACTTAAAATTTATATTGCCAAATTAACAATGACAGCTGAATAAAACAGCCGCGCCAAGTTAGGACATGTTCTTAGAAATTTTTCGTAAGATTTTTAGGGATGAGTCATACCCAAGTTTATTTGCTGACAACTATAAGACGATAGCACATTTTACTGTTCGTGGAAAAGTATATCTCTTAGCACAGTATACTATTTTCTTAGTTTGCATTTCAAAATTATTAGAAAAGCTTTTATTCAAAGCACTTTCTAAACATAGTCGTTACGTTTAGTTATCATCCAGGTTTTACGTTTCGATTATGGCGTTATGGGTGTTTTTAATGTCCAATAGATAGTCACAAAACCTCTACAGCAAACTAAATCAGCGCAATAGTTAAACCCCTAGTGTTATCAAATTCGAGGAGATTTACTGATATGACGTTTAAATTTATTAAACTGCTGAGATTGATGCTGTCAGCACAGAACAGAATTTTGGGATGTTTGTTATTGGTTAACGTTGCCTCGGGTACTGAGTTAAAACATGTAATCAAAATAAAAGAAAAGTATAATCGATTAATCTGTTTACTTTAAAGCAATATTATAAAGATACGTAGTTATATTAAAAAGAAGAACATTATGTTTCTCCTAGACTGAAAACGATTAGTAATGATTTTATAGGCTTCCTCGTATGCATAATCATTTAATGGCAAGTGTTTTATCCAGCCACGCGACGACTCATCTAATGTATCAACGAGATGGCAAAATTTTTCAACGGGTGACAAACTGACATTATCATGAATCAACCGCTTATAGATTGCATTGTAACTCTCAAAATCTGATATGCGTCCGGAGAAGCGGGGAACTGAAAGATGTTTCAAGCGAATTGCACAGTTTGACGAAAAGGAATTATTCATATTTTCCACCTTTGGCTTATTTTCACCCGATCTAATTCGCATTGTTCAGCGATAATACGAATATCTAATAGATAATCATCGATTTTCACCCTAAGAGCCGAAAATTCATCCAATTGTTCACTTTCTTCATCAAAGAAAATATCCTTGCAAAAGGATTTGAAAAGCGTTTCAATCTGTTCGACAGTTTTAATCGACGCTCTAATTAAAGCAATCGATACGTCTTCCGATTGGTTGATCTTACTGTAAATGTGATCCAACCTTTAACTACAAATTTAGCTTCAAGAATAGCTTTATCAATTGATATAACCATATTTGATTAATGATTAATGAACGACAATAAAATTAATGTAAAACAATGCGTAACTCGAATACGCTAAATTACTAATTCATCTACGAAATTAAATTATTAATAGAAAATGCACCTAACTACAGTGCTTGCCCGACAAAGCTTTTAAGGTTTCAAATAAATACCAATAACCCTTTGTTATACAAGTTGCATGAACCCGAATGGTTGCTCCAACTTGAAGTGACAAATAAGGTAAAGCTCTAGGATACAATAACCCTCATAAATAGTTTACATAAAGGATACCGACAACGACCCTAATCTTTGCCACAAAGGATAAGGAATGTATTGTAAACTCTACCGTTATAACCAGATGTATTTATCATTCAATTTGCAAGCAAGATGTTCTTTTCTGTGTAACACGTTTAACCATAATAAAAACTACGACAATTTTATAAATTTAAATATAAGGAGCTTAAAGGATAGGAACTAATTATTTAATTAAAGATCCAGCGATGAAGGCCAATTTTGTACACGCGCGGGGGGTCTTATAAATTTATAAATCGACTTACCTCCGCGGTGTTTTGTTTTTCTATGCTGCAGTTCCTCTTCCTTCAACCAAGTGGACTGTATGCGAATTGAGTTTATATGTTACGTTACACTTGCACTGTGTTTTTAGAGTTTAACAACGAAAGTCTGCTGCGGCACTTGACTAACTTAGGGTACTGAACGAAGAAACACGACCGTTCTGCTTCACTATCCATAAGAAAGTGTTTGTTCACTACTCTGTCCACTTATTCACACATGCCCAACGAATTTTTATGGCAGGATATAAGGGAACAAGGGATGACAGTTTTACTATTAGATTTACGACTACAAAATTTACGACTTAAAATTAAACACGCAAACGTGCGACAAAGAGACCGAACAGGTACAAAGTTGTAACTTAGATATGATGCCGGTTTTGGCTGCATATGCAACATGAACGTGTATTGCAGCAAAGAATTCAATGTACAAGAAAGGAAAAAGAGTTTAAAGTCACCTGCATCTACAATACCAGAAACAGATATTGTGCTTTGTTTTGATCGTTTTTACACAAGTGTACATTTATTAGAAATATTGAATTTTGCTGCTTTGGGAACCTACACCTCAAGCATAAAAAAACGTGTCAACAATAAAGAGAAATTACAACTTGGCCAGTCTGTATTTCGATCTACTAGTAGTGGGTTATTAGGTACAAAATAGCAAGATACAAAGAAAATTTATGAGTGTGAAAACTTATTATTTGTAATCAGATTAACAAGATAGTCATACTTTTATTATTATTTGGTCAATATTTATGTTCAGGGACGAATGGGTTAAAGTAAGGCCTCCTTGAGAAAATGACAGTTATGGCAATTTTTATCTAAAAATCATAAACATTTTTCATCGTTGCAGTGTAAATATACTGAATTGAACGTTGAAATTCCTTCTGGAAAGTGGTATTACGTTAGTGATACCCTTGTCTCAGAAGAGTTTGAAGTAAAGTACTTCAGGCATGGGACTATTTATGAACGAATTTAGCAATATATTCCATATACTTGTAATATTGTATTAAAGTTTAATGTATTATAAACATAAATTTTAAATAATAATACAAAACAGCCTTTTGCTAACTTTCGTAAACTCACAATTTATATTGGCAAGTTAACAATGACAGCTGAATAAAACAACTGCGCCAAGTTAGGACATATTCTTAATAATTTTTCGTAAGATTTTTAGGGATGAGTCATATCCAAGTTTATTTGCTGTCAACTATAAGACGATAGAACATTTTACTGTTTATGGAAAATTATATCTCTTAGCGCAGTATACTATTTTTTCTCAGTTTGCATTTAAAAATTATTAGAAAAGCTTTTATTCAAGCACTTTCCAAACATAGTCGTTACGTTTTGTTAACATCCAGATTCTACGTTTCGATTATGACGTTATGGGTATTTTTAATGTCCATTAGGTAGTCACAAAACCTTTACAGCAAACTAGATCAGCGCAATAGTTAAACCTATACTGTTGTCAAATTCGAGGAGATTTACTGATATGACGTTTCAATTTATTAAACTGCTAAGATTGATGCTGTCAGCACAGAACAGAATTTTGGGATGTTTGTTATTGGTTAACGTTGCCTCAGGTACTGAGTTAAAACATGTCATCAAAATAAAAGACAAGTATAATCGATTAATCTGTTTACTTTAAAGCAATATTATAAAGATACGTAGTTATATTAAAAAGAAGAACATTATGTTTCTCCTAGATTGAGCATAATTGCAATATTGTTATTTACCCGGACGCCACTAGTAGCAGTTGCTGCAATACTGTCTTCATCATCATCATTAAGTCTTCAGTCCTACAACTGGTTGGACGCGTACCCTCATTGTTTCCTAGTCTGAACCAACCTACACATTTCCCTGAAATTTGCACAGTCTGCATCTATCACTATTTGTCTGATCTCGGTCTACCTCTACCTATCTTTTCCTATCTCTGCTTGTAATATATCCCGTACCATTCCCCAGAAATGACTTAGCACGTATCCTGTCCTTCTATTTCTCTTTTTTCGTTTTCCACAGATATCTTTATTCCTCTACTATTTCAACAACCTATTTGTTATTAACTTTGTCTGTCTCCATGCTACCATCCACATACGTCTGAAGCACAACATTCCAGAAGGCTTCTATCTCTTTCTGCCTGCTTTTCCTACTGCCCCTATTTCATAGATGTACTGTGCTGTGCTCCACGATGTGCTTTGAACGGTTTTCTTCTTGCATTTATGTTCGTTATCTTTGAACATAGCTGCTGTTCTTTCTTGATTGATGCAGTTCGGTCACCTCTTATTGTTTTACAGTTATATACCCTACTTTTCTGTTATTCAGTTGTATATGAAGGGGGATAAGCAGACTTTGCTTGCCAAGTTCCCCCAGCACTTGAACCTTTGTCGAATTAATAGTTTTTGCATTTTATCCTTTCGCACAATCAACATTAGTTGAAAATATTTCACAACCAACACCTGTAGTTGTTAATAATAATCATCAGATATAAGAGTACTTATTTTTTCGTCATTGGGTTATACGTCTTAAAACTAGTTGGACCTATACCTCAGCTTATTTATCTTCTGAGCTCGCCTACACAGTTCCCTGCAATTTTCCCAACAGCCTATATACAACTCTCACCACATTTCAGAGGCTTCTACCTTTTCTTGTCTGCTTCTCCTACTGTCCAGGCTTCACAGCCACACACACATATGTTTTTAGCAATTTTTCCTTGTTTCTATGTTTGTGGTCTTTTAGCACAGTAGTTGCTTTTTCTTGTTAAATGTAGCACGACTTTGTGCTAATCTTTGTTTTATATCTTATGCGCTTTTCCCATCTTACGTTATTTGTCTTCTTAGGTAGATTAAATCGTTAACCTCTTGTAAGTTCTTGTTACCTATTTGTATTCTTGTTTTTGTTTTATTTTCCCCTCTTTTGCATACTAGAACTTTAGTTTCATTGTTGTTAATTTTCATATAATATCTATCCGTTAGGACCGTTTCCATTTCATTAAGAGCAGCTTCTAACTCTTCTTTGCTAGATGCTAATACCGTTATATCATTTGCAATCTAAGCATATCAATCTTTTGTCCCTGCATATTAATTCTAAATGCCTTTCGGCATTTGATAGTATTCATTGCCTCTTCTATGTACAAGTTAAAAATTAATGGCGATAAGGCACATCCCGGTCTCACCCTTTTCTTCATATTTACTTCTCTACTTTCTTGCTCTAATTCTATTACCGTTGTTTGTTCTTTGTATAAGCAATGTACTATCCGTTTATCTCTAAAACTCATTCTAATCTTTTTGAGTATGTCGAACATTTTTTCCATTTTACATTGTCGAATGCTTTTTCCTAATCTACAAACCCTATATATATATATATATATATATATATATATATATATATATAGAATGCTGTGTTTCCCTTTATTAGAATCGAGCCTCACGAATGGGCGCCAAGAATGCTGTGTTTCCACCAAAATCCGGGAACTACGGTTTTCGAATCGAGCCTCACGAATTGGGTCTCAAGAATGCTGTGTATCCTACAAAAAGCTATTCATTACCTTAACTGTGTTGGTCCATTGACTTTCTTCTGTTCATCGCCTCGGCTGCTCCCCTAGTTAAACTTTCATCCTCATTCATAAAAAAAAACAAACACATTCCTACCACAAACATCACCGTTAACTCTATTTACATCAATATTCACAATACATTAAAATTTCAAAATTAAAATTCAGCATAAATTTCAGTATCAGAAAATTTCAAGATTTAAATTTGTTATCATTTTAATGTGCATCCAAAATTAAAGTCCTTGTAGGATGCCTACTAATTAATGTAACAATATATGCAGACCTGAGTCTGAGTACAAAGGGAGCATCTACCACCCCTTTACGTTAATTAACCAGGTTCGTCTAATTGAGCTCAAAGACATACCCAAATTTTCATTAAGAACATAAATACTAAATACTCCTTTCGACTTAAACAAGAAAATTTCACCTTAAAATTAAAAATTTGTTGTTGGTACAGCTTCATTACTGTCCATTTTAAGTAAATAAATTATAAAGTTATTCAACACACACGAAAACATCAAAGTTCAAACAAAATAGTATAATTTACCTGAAGGTTACTGCACTCGTAGCTTCAATGTACCTCGTCCCTTTTGTTAATCACACCATTCCAACTGGGTTATATTTACGGCTTCTGATTCTCAACGCTTTTAAAATTTCTCCACCACCATTCATCTAAAGTTGTTTCAGGGCTTTTCCGGAACTCATCTAGGTATATCTGACCCTTGTTTTGTGGATCCAGACACGTTTATGAACCATTTAATTATCAACACCCCCGAAAAATAACAAAGAAATTCATACTTCTTTCACCAATATACGCCAAAACTGCCTACTTTTGTGTATTCATTTGTCGTTGCAAATTAGACTAATTGGTACAGTGATACTAGACTTTATTACCTTGTATCTTCTTTTCTAAGTGCACTAAAGTACACTCATTGTAGCACGTAAAGAACAAACTGTTTTTAAATCACCAAAATATACGAGCAAACTGTTTAAATTATTTAATCAAACTCGGAAAACTAAAAAGCACTGTTTAACGCATTGAATCAAGTCGAAAATCTAAGAGAGCTTGTTCATATTAACCTGGGTATATATAGCGGTTAGCGCGTCTGTCGGTCTTGTCCCCAAAACGGACAATTCTTCAGAATTTCGCATGCTAGGTTCCCATTCCGCCGCCAGGCATGCGATTTTTACGAAATTTGCACTCGCATCAGTTAAATCTCAGAAAATTTCCACACGGCACGCAACGTCTGAGAATACCTAATTAAATTTTATACAGAAATCGTTATTTTTACCTCTCAAGTTTGCCTTTTACTTTCAACCAATCGCAACCCAGTGACGTTGCTCCACTCACGCCTTTTACTATATGTGTCTCGGTCTTGCGCGTATTATCTGTCTCTATCTACCCTGTTCTTATTGGTGCAAATTGATATTCTTTATTATCGATTATTTCAGTCCATGTGGACTGTGAAATAACCCACCTTTAGCATTTCCAGTAACTATTAAGCTCCGGTTTCTCCAAGATTCTCTGTAACCATTTGTTATCTGCCAAATTTACGCAGAATGAGCCTTTTAAAAATACGCAGGTGTTCAAACATAATACTTCTAAATAACACTTCTACGATTTGCATTTTATTGGGTTTTTACAAGTTTTGATGCGTATTATATGTTCCTACTGGTTCAATTAACTTCAATTAAAATTAATACCCTTTAATTTTTAGTGACTCCTAATCAAATATTAATTATTATCTGTACATTTTGTTTAATACCGGTTACTTAAAATTGAGTTAATTAATATAAATTTTGCACGTAATTTCTATTTGTTTCTTTATTAGTAGAGCTTTTTAATACTGCTTCCTTTTTTTATAGCAAGCGTCTTGTACATAATTTAACTCCTTATTTTTAATGAAACGAATGAATTTTTATGCTTCACGGTTTTTAATAACGCGTACCTTTTCCCAAAGCTTCTACACGGTGATTAAAATTATTTGATGTGATTATTTAATTTTCTACCCTGGTCTAAATATGAGTAATATATATATATATATATATATATATATATATATATATATATCCATTCCCTTCTCTTTGTTTTCTTCATTATCACCCTCAGAGCTAAAATAGCCTCCCGTGTTCCTCTGTTTCGCCTAAACCCAAATTGATCTTCTCCCAGTTTTTCTTCAGCTCGTTTTTCCATTCTTCTGTGTACAATTTTAGTTAATATTTTTGAAACGTGTGCGGTCAAACTTATTGTTCGAAAATTTTCACATCTATCCGCGACTCTTTTTTGGTATAGTTATTATGATGTTAAGTTTGAAATATTTAGGTATCTCGCCTATCTCATACATATAGCCTACAAGTCGGAAGAAACGTTCTGTTACTGTTTGTCCAGCGGCTTTTAGAGTTTCTGCTTGCACCTTATCTGTACCCGGCTCCTTCCATTTTTCAGGCTCTTTAATGCTAATTTAAACTCATCTCTATGTATAGGATATCCCAGGTCATCATTTTCAATGTCTAATTCTTGTTCTAATGCTGTTAGTTCCTCTCCTGAATATAAATTTCCTTATATATTCCTGCCATCTAGCTACTTTCTCTACATTTTCTATAATGACGTTTACCCCACGTCCCTTATATTTTTGCTATATAGGTTTATATCCCTAAAATTCATTGTAATTAGTTTGTATGCTTCGTCTGTCTTTCCTATTTCCATCTTAGTTTGTACCTTTTTGCACTTTTTATCAACCCATTGTTCTTTAGCTTTCCTGCATTTGCGAATAATTTCACATTTTATGGCTTTGTATCTCTATTTACTTGTTACATCTGATCTATTTTTATATTTTCGTCTTTCTTCTATTACATTCAGAATATCCTTTGTTATCCATGGTTTCTTGTTTTCTTTTTGTGTATACCCCAGAATATTTCTGGCCGCCATGTCTAAGCTGGATTTAATGTTATTCCATTCTGTTTCTACTTCCTTAGTATCAGAAATTTTCCGATATCTTTCAGCAATTTTTTTAACTTTTTTCAAATCTTTCGTGGATATCTTTATCTTTTAGCTTCTCAAAGTCAAAGTGCCTCTTTCAGATTTTCAAATTTAAGTGCGGCCTTCATAATTACGATGCTGTCTAGAGTCTTTTACTTGATTTCTAAACCGTTGTCTAACAATAATGTAGTCTATTTGATATTTTCCTATATCTCCTGGCATCTTCTACGTGTATCGCCTTCTAACATGATGTTGAAATAATGTATTTGTGATGGTTAAGTTGTTCTTGTCGCAAAATTTTGCCAGCCTATTTCCCCTGTGGTTTCTCGTGCCTAAACCAAATAAACCTACTATCGCTCCTTCCCTACCCTCACCTACTACTGCATTAAAATTCCCCGTAATTATTAAATTTTCATGTGCTTTTACGCATCTTAGTATGTCTTTGATATCTTTGTAGATCACTTCTACCTCTTCCTCACTGTAGCTATAGGTGGGTATGTATACTTGTATTATTACTGGTTTAGATACAAATCTAACTATGAGTACTATTTCGTTCTTTGGTAAGTAGTTTTCTACACGTCGTCCTATCTTTTTTTCGCATAACTATTCCTACACCCGAATTTCCTTCCTCTGATCCTGTATGAATTACCCTAAAGTCTCCGCTCCAAAAATTCTCCCCCTCTGGCCAGCGGACTTCGCTGATTCCTACTATGTCTAGTGCTAACCTAGCCATTTCGAGTTTCAGGTTCTCTAGCTTATCTACTTGTTTCATACTTCTGACATTCCACGCTCCGACTCGCAGAATGTTCACGAATCTTTTTCTATACTTTTGGATCACATCCCCGAAGTAGTCCCCTCCCGGAGATCCGAATGGGGGACTATTTTACCTCCGGAATTTTTTACCACAGAGGATGCCATCATCATTAACAACAATTTGAGAACGCTGTATACTGGGGAGATAATGTGATGGTTTTCCGTTGCCTTTCACATCGCAGTAGTGTGTCTTAGAATGTCATACCGAATGGTCTCTGCCACTCTATGTACCGTAAAAGCTGCTGCCCTCTTTCGGGGACCTGTCTTAGTCTGGTTCCTCACTAAAGACTCCACTAATTTGGTTAAACCTATAGTTCAGCTCTTTAGCTCATTGAAACGCGCATGCCATTCTACCTGTTCTAGTATTTTAGAACGTCGTCAAGGTGCAGGTCCATTCAAAATTAAATACTGTCTTATGATCCGTATTACACCGACTAAAAGCAGTCGCCTACCCTTGCAGTGCTATTCCTATGTCCTTAGTAACACCCATCAAGACAAACAAATCGGCAACGTTTTATTTACAGAAGTTAATAATTATCTTATTGAAAATGATGGATGATGACTTAAATCAAATAATAACCATTTAAAACATATCAAACATACAAACTGTGTACCTAGTTACGTTTCAAACTATAATTATTAAAAATAGAATGTTTTACAGTCATACTAATTGTTACTTAAAACTACAAATTAAACTAGTTAATGAGTTTAGGTTGTAATAATTCTAACCAAAATTTGATTGGAATTATAACTGATTTGTAAGAAGCTTCAACAAAAGTTTTATCTGCTGAAGAAACCGTTTACTAAATTAAATAAGGAGTCAAAAAAAAGCATTTATCAATATTTCAGGGGTTAATAGACGACTGCTTGATCCATAGCAAGGTTTTTATTGTTGAAAGATTTTTTTTTGTATGCTTATATGTTTATGATAACTTTTAAACATTGACCTTGTATTGCAATTTAAGTAAAATTACGTTTTTCAGATCTTAACAGCTGCTTTTGTGCAGGTAAGTGAACTTAGTGTATAAATTAATAAACAAATGCATTAAAATAATAGTAAAAAAAATTAATAAATGTATTAAGCTATACAGAAGCGATGCGTACTTCAGTTATTGAATAGAGAAAGAAGTTGGCTATCAAAGTCTGACGCTTAGAGAATTTAAGAATATAAATACCACTCAATTGAATTTAAAATAGTGTAATATTTGTATCCAGGCGTTTAGCAATTAGTATTTAGAACATATTCGGTTTGATAAATGTTATTTTTCAAGTGCACCACGGATATCGCAACCTCACCAACAAGGAAATAAAAAACCGTATACAAAACTCTCTCTACGTTGCTGATAAGAGAATTTGACCTTCCCTCCAAACTACAGATATACCTGCGATATATTCCCTGATTTCATGGACATCCCCTCTCATACCCCACTATCCCGCCTACCTACAATTCCTAGCGGGACAGGAAGCTTTTGTAATAAAACTCATCAATTCCCTGTTACTCCATCACCATGCTGTCTCCGCGGCAACCAAACTCACTTGGGAACTCCCACGCACTTCATATATTCCTGTCCGCTCACAAGTCCATTATAATCCAACTTCAAAATGACTTTACTTCTCGACCCGATCTCTCCACTCCCTAAATTAAATTTCTCAGTCACTCCCTTACGCAAGAATTCAACCCTTTCTTAAACGAAATCCTTCTCACAAAACTATTCATCCTAAACGTGCGGCAATAATACATTATTCCACACCTACCTATCCTCTCACACACTCAGACACGCACGCGAAGTTCCACATCTGCACACACACACACACATGGTTCTTATAGTCTTAGTTCAAAATCAATAAACGGATAGGTGTGTATGTAAATGCGCAGTTATTAACCGTAAAACATTAGGTATTGGTCAACTGAAGCTTAAAGTACAATTTTTGAATGAACACTATTAGGAACGCTTCGAAAGTAGAGCCTCGTGTTTTATTTTAAACCGATGCATGTATGCAGAATGTATGGAAGGAGTGTTACAGCTCTTACCTAACTTCAAATTCTTGACGAAATTATTCCAGAACACCTGGAAAATACGGCATCGACCCCTTACAATTCCATTTATTTTCAACAAAATGCTGCCCGTGTCACAACTTAGGGTTATAAAGCCATTCGACATTTGCCTTAAAGATGGGCAGGTAAGAATGAGCCTATAAAATGGCCACCAGGATCTCCTGATCATTGTTTTATGTTTTTCCTTGTGAGATTTTATGTAAACTGAGGTATATGAAATGCCATGTCAGTCTATGGAAGAATCTTACGAGGTAGTTACTTTTTCCTTTAAATTCTTCATAGAATACCTGTGATTTTCTTAATTGCAATAAATGGGATACCAAGTCAGTGGGAATATTGTGCATTCGAGGAAGCAGACGGCAGATTGAAAATTAAGTTTATATATGTAACACATAAATTTCTGCAATTTTATTCATAAATATTGCCACTTTAAATTTTGTTCACATATTCTGTGGTTCCAACTGATATAATTTATCAATGATTTTTATGCGCATAACTCCTAAGCTCTGAAACCTGAATTTTAGTCATCCTATTGTTCATTCGCGACAGCAAGTGTTCTTTTTGTTTTAAATTTGAAGGTGAAAGGTCGATCGATTAGATTAGACGTTTTTATCATAACGCTGGAAAAGAAATTTTCCTGGAGTCGTCGACGTAAAAGGGAAATTAATTATCAACGGCTTGCAATACAGTTCGAATGGTTCTTTTTAGAAGAAAGTGTTATTAATACCACGAAGAACATCAGCTGGTAGCAGCGCCTCTAGAATGTGTTAGGTATAATTTCACCTTAGAAACGTGCAACTTGTAATCCATGTTATACCAAATAAATTTTGAAGCAGTTATAGTTTATTAAAACGGAATTCATATCTTAATTCAAGGATGCAGTATATTTTTTGGTTGGCAGATGCGTGACCTATGTAAAGTCAATGTCAACAGGTGCTTAATAAATTGCTTTTGTTTGGTAAGCTTGAAATGACTTTAGGCTCCACTCGTTGGATGCAAGTGAAGCTCTATCCTTTGTTTTTGTTCGCGGCTTAGTCTGGGAATTACCCCAAAGGTGAGTAATGAGAATGAGCGTGGGTATGGTGTAAACTCAATAATAAGCAAACATAGAAAGAAAAAGGGAAATTGAGCGCCACTGTATCTATATGGACAATACAAGAAATTCAATACTCATATGAGAAGATACAGAAACTCATTGGATATAAGCACTATAAAAAAAAACTTACAACTTAATGAACTAACATATCTGGAAACCTCTTGAACGTATCTGCATCCTCTTCTATCACGATGATCCTGTAAGAAAATGTTACACAACAAATTTTCTATTAAAAAGACACTATTTGTGCTTTTCAATAAAAGAGCATAATAATAATTATGAGTTAATCATCTTGAGATTACTACACCAAAGGTATTTTAGTTAAAAATGGATATCAAGAACAAATCAAGTGCAACATGTCTGTACTTTTATATTATTTCAGCATTCGTCTAATTTCGTTAACCAAAAAAATTTATTTTCTCAAAGGTATTCTTAATAAAATTAATTACTCATAGAATAAAAACTTGAATCCAAAAATGTAATTTAATGTAATTTCTCTTTCCTTTTTTTTTAAATATAGTTACAAGTATAAAATAATAAAATTGAATTTTGATTTTAACTATAGATCTTTCTTGACATAACAAGACCTTTTTTAATTTTAAAACAAGATTCTTAATTCCCAACGAACAGATCTGTGTTTTGGTTTACATATATATCAAATAAATTTAGTTCATATTCCTTATAAAAAATCTAAATCACACGTAGCTAGTTTAAGTAAATAGAATTTCAAATTTATCCTGGTATAGAAATGACACAATGACCTTACTAAAGATTAGACATCTGTAATTAAATCTTTTTAAACAGGAACTGAACTTTGGAATTTATTTGTTTTTGAACACATGTATATCCCACGTGTCTTACAAAATTACTTTAATATTACTTCCTAAAGGACCATATTTTACTGTGTTTAAATTTGTTTAGCACAATTTTAGAAAATAATTCTGTTATCAAATTAAGAAAATATTACCATTTTTATGATCTTACGCAAAGTTAATTCGTTTGTAAAATTTAACATGATTAAGTAATCCTCTATTAAAATTTAATATCGTTCGTCAATCCAATGAACACTTTTAAAAGTCTAGCAAACGTAGTAACTGAAAATTTAAATACCTGGACTTAGCGAAGGTGAAGAAGTTATTTTTTCCAAATGAACTGCGATGCACAAGTTCAGGTCCTGCTTACAAAACTTGATGCCTAGGATATAACGTTGACGACTAACATCTGCTAAATACGTCTTCCCCAATAAATGTCAAACAACAGCTTTAAATACATCCATAACAAAAGTTGGCTTAATTCTAAGTATTAATACTGGTTATTCCAAACGCGTTAATAGTCACCGATCTCTCTAGCCATGTTTGTTAAGAAGCGTGATTTGTCTTGCCGGAACCTGAAGAATGATAACATTCTGGGCCCCCCAAAACGACCACGAATTCTTCCCCCCTACTATGCGTATTCGAAGACTCCATTTGACACGCAATCGTGTCCGCATCTTTTGAAGTTTGTAGCTTCGTTCACATTTTAAACCACAATGGCGAGTTTGCCTTTTAGTATCCTCCACGTAGAGAACAGCCGATATGTCTTGCGCGTCACTTCGTGACACTATTTACGCAAGCGCTATTTTAATTTAATAAAAGAAAGGATATAATCCGCCTACGGATTAGGCAACACAAGTGACTTGTTCGTTACGTAGTCATTTGTGTTGTAATGCATTTAAAGCTAATTAACTGATAATAACGTCCTGTTCTATTGTGAAAGTTGTTTCCTTCAGATATTACTATATTGAATACAAAAATCAGATATCACAGATTTGCAATGAGTAGATACGATCTCTTTAAAACCTGTGCCACAGAATATATATTCGTTACAAGTTTGTTTCATTTCTTAACGATTCTGTAGTATTTTCAGTATTTTGTTGGCAAGTTATAATTATTTGGAGGGGTAGTTAGCAATTTCGTTCCTGAAATATTGTCATGTGTATTTTCTTACAAGGACTACGATTTATATAAATATATAATAATTACTTTGACGTTACGAAAACAAATTTTTAATTGTTTGTGAAAATGTATGCTTGATAAATACGTATTTTTTGTCTTAGAAATAATCCTTACTTTTTTCGTGTTTTACAAACCAGTATAGCACATACATTTGATGCCAGATGTCAATTTATAGAATTATCCTCACTTATCACATTTGTATTTAAAATAATATGTATTTCGATAATATTTTATGACAAAATTATTTATAGTCAGTTGTCTAAAAACACTAGTTTGTCATGCAAATACTGATCAGACACTCTAAAGTCAACGCTATGGGTACCATTATGTCAACCCTAACTTTACTTTTAGTTTATAAATTATATTTAACGATTAATTAATTTTGAAGTCAGATTTATATGAAGCACGTAATTATTCGCATTTAAATCCAATGTAGGGTTTTCGGGTTGAGCATTGGGAACATGCACACAAATGTAGCGGTCCTTACTCAAATTATACGGTCATGCAAGCACTGAAATATACAATAATTTATTGAATGTTCGGTTACAAAATATATGAAGTCCTTCGTAGCGCTACTCCAGACTAATAATGCTTAACGAGATATGTTTCCCTATAAAATCAAACTTGTTATTGAAATTTAATTATCAATCATCTGAATTACATTATTAATATTTTGAAAGGAATAGTTAAACATATAATATACTATTAATTATTCTTGATTACTGGATTGTTTTTGTGATTGTAAATTTTTCATTTATTTAAGGAATATAAGATTATTTTGGCTTTAATCTTGAATGTTTTTACATATGTCTAAAGTAACAAGGTACATGAATTATGCAATTTGCTATAACACACTTAATAATAAAACGAGAAATAATATTTATATTTAAAAAATTTTGTGTTTGCAGAATATAATGAGGCACAAACTGTATATATATATATATATATATATTGTAACAATTTTATTTTTGCAGTAAGAGAATCCATTCATTAAACGTGCAATGAATATTAAAATACCTCTATTAATTAAAATAAATATTCAGTAACAATCAAACTTTTATAGTGTTATAATATCAAGGATTATTAGTTGAGTTGTTTCGAGTTCGGTGTAATTTCACAGCCACTGGCGCGCGCGTGAGAGGTCCGAGAACTAAAATCCGGAACCTCCACCATGCAAGAAAGCAGCGAGCGCACTCGTCGATAGTTAAAAGCAGCGTAAACATGCATTCTAAGAGAATGACGAGTGACCTCCGAGTCGCTCTATGTTTGTGAAACACTTCCTGAGTAACGGTTAGTACCTAATCCACATTTTGTATATTCGTTATCATATTAGCTAATTTACAAAATTTATTTAGCGCAACGACCCATCTGAACTCGCAACGACCCATTTGAACTCGCAACGACACATCTGAAATTGCAACGAGAGATTAGAAAACTGCATGGATAACGTAGATATCGCACGCCACGTCGAAAATCGCAACTGTAAAATTTGAGACAACACGATCCCTTTGAAGTTACAATTTAGAAATCTTAATTTGTTGGCTACGCAATGAAAAATTATATTAGTAAATAAATTTAGACAACGGAAGATTACGTTACAGTAATGCTGCCGTGATCCAAGTAAGGAATCCGCTTTGCTCCTACACCTGTGTTAAAGCATGGAAAGCAAGTATAATTAGTTGCTGTTCCGCACTGCGAGGTAGTTTCCATTACATCCAACGACAACAGCTGGTCTTGGGTTCGTAATAGAATTAAGATTTCCTGAGTACTTCCTTCTGAAAGTACATTATTTCATTTTGTTTGTTAGACGTACAAAAATTATTATTCAGTTTACCTGTAAATAAGCTGGTTTTCCCCAGTATCAAAATTTGATTTCACTTAGTTTTGTAAAGATGTGACTACATATGGCTGCAACGTAAATTAACAGCTGCTATTACGTCACCTGTTTATTTGAACAATGCCGTCAACAATTGCCCAATGGCTAACACATGTTTAGCATTTTAGTACAACCACTATTGATAACATTAGAGAATATCTTGGTGATTATTTTGACTTCAAACTAATTTTAACTTTGTTAAATTAATGAGAAAATTTCGTATATTCATTTGTAAATGACTCACACAGATCTGATTGGGTTATAAAGAAACTCTAGCATTTTGGTTACATAGAATTATAAAATATTTGAGTAAGGATCAGTTGATAACCCTTACTACCATTTTGCAAGTACTTCAAATTTTTATTTTTATTGAATTACAATGATATTTTATTTGCTGAAACAAAGAAAATTCTTATTAGTAAATTAATATTCTTCATTTAAAGTTTTTATTCTGATCTAGTCTGATCAGACTTGGTAAACAAAAAGCAATAAGAACTAAATTTTATGATCCCATTATGCAGAAAATATTCTCTATACTTTTTAGGTATACTTGAGGGACGCAAATAGTGTTCCCATTTTTATGTGACTTAATTATTATTCTTTCTTACAGGAACAGCGTCTTATTCTGTTAAGACAAGTTTGTGTATCAACGAAGGCGATCTCTTTTTTTTGGGTCTCCAAGTCCGCCCTTAGAAAATTGCTATGCCTCTAATATAAATCAATCTGGACTTGGTGGCGCCTGTTTGTTTTTCTGTTAAGTGTAACCCTCCATAGATTTCGACTTACCCCCCCATTGCTCATTGCTCTACCCCAGGAATAGACCCTAGCTACGTCGGAAGACTTCGTGGAGCTGGTGTAAATATAGAGGGATAAGAAAATATCGTTTCACTAGCACCCATGTGTGAGGCTGGCCAGGAAAAACGTTTCACTGGTGCCGGCAACGTGAGGCCTTTTGGGGCAATCGTTTCACTAGCGCCTATGTGTGAGGCGAGTTGAAGCCACTAGTAGTAGTAGTGTCAGGCCTTAGTTAGAAAATTTGTTTCAATATATATATATATATTCGATTGGTATTTCTTGACCTTCTTTTATATAATATTACTTGAAATTGTGTTTCTTGGGAAAAAGGTATTTATAAGAGATAATGTACATGTATCGTATTATAGGTAAAAAACCATCATTGATAAAGACCATCTTGCGACGGTCGAAACGTCTGTTTAACACGCATATAATGTGAAAAAAATATTTTTTTATTTATTTAAACCTTTTTCCCAAGAAACACAATTTCAAGTATATATATATATATATATATATATATATATATATATATATATATATATATATATTGTTATGAAACCTACAAAAAGCTATTAAATTAACTGGGCCGTTGACTTTCTTCTGTTAATCGCCTCTTTACTCTTTTCCGCCTCGGCTGCTCACCTAGTTAAAACTTTCATCCTCAATCATAAAAAAACAAACACATTCCTATCACAAACACCAACGTTAACTCTATTTACATCAATATTCACAATACATTAAAATTTCAAAATTAAAATTCAGCATAAATTTCAGTATCAGAAAATTTCAAGATTAAATTTGTTATCATTATAATGTGCATCCAGAATTAAAGTCCTTGTAGGATGCCTACTAATTAATATAACAATATATGCAGACCTGAGTCTGAGTACAAAGGGAGCATCTCCCACCCCTTTACGTTAATTAACCAGGTTCGTCTAATTGAGCTCAAAGACATACCCAAATTTTCATCAAGAACATAAATACTAAATACTCCTTTCTACTTAAACAAGAAAATTTCACCTTAAAATTAAAAATTTGTTGTTAGTGCAAATTCACTACTGTCCATTTTAAGTAAATAAATTATAAAGTTATTCAACACACACCAAAACATCAAAAATCGAACAACAAAGCATAAGTTGCCTGAAGGTTAATGCACTCGTGGCTCCAATGTACATCGTCCTCTGTTAATCACACCATTCCAACTGGGTTATGTTTAGGTCCTCGGATTACTGGTCGCCTTTAAAATTTTCTACACTACCATTCATCTAAAGTTGTTTCAGTGCTTTTCCGGAACTCATCTGTGTATATCTGTATGTTGTTTTGTGGATCTAGTCACGTTTACGAATCATTTAATTATTAACACCCCCGAAAAAAAGCAAAGAAATTCATACTTCTTTCACGCTATACGCCAAAACTGCCTACTTTTGTGTATTCATTTGTCGTTGCAAATTTGAATAATTGGTACAGTACTCGCAATTATAACTAGACTTTATTACCTTGCATCTTCTTTTCTAAGTGCACTAAATTACTTTCATTGTAGCACGTAAAGAGCAAACTGTTTTAAAGTATTAAATAATCACCAAAATATACGAGCAAACTGTTTAAATTATTCAATCAAAATCGAAAAACAAAGAGAGAGAAACTCATATTAACCCGGGTATATATAATGGTTAGCCTGTCTGTCGGTTTTGTCCCCAAAACGGCCAGTTTCTAGAATTTCGCATACTATGTTCCCATCTCGACCGCCCGTGCGTCGGTTCTTATTAAATTTGCACTCGCACCAGTTAAATCTCAGAAATTTCCACACGGCTCGCAGCGTCTGAGAATAACTAATTAATTTTTATATAGAAATGTTATTTTTACCTCTCATGTTTGCCTTTTATTTTCAACCAATCGCAACCCAGTGACGTTGCTCAAATCACGCCTTTTACTATATGTGTCTCTGTCTTGCGCATATTATCCGTCTCTATCTACCCTGTTCCGAGTGGTACAAATCGATATTCTTTAGTATCGGTTATTTTCAATCCACGTGGACTGTGAAATAACCCACCTTATTAGCATTTCTCGTGAATATTAAGCGACGGTTTCTCCAACATTCTCTGTAACCATTTGTTATCTGCAAAATTTACGCAGAACGTGTCTTTTAAAAATACGCAGGTGTTCAAACATAATACTTCTAAATAACACTTCTACGATTTGAATATTATTGGGTTTTTACAAGCTTTTATACATATTATATGTTACTAATGGTTCAATTAACTCCAATTAAAATAATACCCTTTAATTTTTAGTGAATCCTAATCAAATATTCAATTATTATCTGTACATTTTGTTTAATACTCGTTACCCAAACTTGAATCAATTAATATCAATTTTGCACGTAATTTCCATTTGTTTCTTTACTCGGAATAATTAAATTACACGTTGAGCATTTTAATACTGCTTTTTTTTATAGCAAGCGTCTTGTAAATAATTTAACTCCCTTATTTTTAATGAAACGAAGGAATTTTTATGCTTCACGGTTTTAATAACGCGTACCTTTTCCCAAAGCTTCTACACGGTAATTAAAATTATTTGATGTGATTATTTAATTTTCTACCCTGATCTAAATTTGAGTATATATATATATATATATATATATATATATATATAGATATCAATGCAGTGGAAATTGGGCTGTCATAAAATTTGCTGTGGTCTTTCTGGATTACCTTCGAGCCCTTGCGTTGGGAGTCATAAAAATGCAGTGGTTTCCTGGATTATGCCCTTGCGAATTGGGCTGTCATAAAATTTGCAGTGTATCTACTGTAAAATACAGTTAACACCTACGAAAGTTTAAAGAAAAATTTTTATTACAATATCTCCTAAAACAGCTCACCTACATCAGCATACCACGGCTAGCTCTGCTTCCAACTTCTTCAGAGGTACTTACTCATCCTATGCTTACTCTCTCTCACTTAGACTATCGAACAAAAATTATCACTCAAATAATTCAACGAAACATACAACCTTTTTATTCATACAAATCAGAAAATTTACGTCACTAGCTCAATATTTACATAATCGGATATAAACATCTTCATAAAATTTTACAATATCAACCATTAAATCCTTTTAAATTTAATGAATTTAATTTATTTCAACATTTTTTTTATATACGGTTCAAGTAAATGGGCCTATCTTAAAACCCTAAATTGAAATTTACTCTGGTCTATGGTGAGCTCAGTATAAACCCTGTTACTATAAATGCATAAATAAATCGCATCTTTGTTTTCAACAACTCTAAAAGACCCGCTTACTCTTTACATCAAAATTATACGTCAAGTATTTATACCTTCACATAAAAAAATTCAAATTGTCTTTTTCATATAACCTTCAAATTAGATTTTATGTTCATAAAATATACACCCAATATGTCAAATCACTCTAGCACAAAATAACAGTACAAAATGTTCAAGAAATAACAAAAGAAAACAAATTTCGTTACCTGGTGTAAGCTTTTGCACCTTCACCTCCGACGATGTCGTCCACCAAACCTCGTCGTTGCATTCCATCCAACTTCTCTCTGCTATATGTACATCAAACTCATTTCCACACGTTATCCAATTCTATGCAGACGCGTTCAATACATCTATCCATATAATTGTCCAAATAAGTTGATCGGCTTCTGAATCTACCATACAACCAGCACCCTCGCTCAAAAAATAACTAGTCTCGCTTACACAAATTGATAAAGTTATTTTTAAAATGTAATATATCTACAGACAATGTCATTATAATTAATGCGTTTATTTTATACATATAAAGATACCTTTCCCAAACAAAAAATTCTTACATAAACAACTGTGTACATAAATTAAATATATAGACAGTATACATCATAATCAAAAATATTTTTACACTTTTTGATGATATAATTAGTATTATTTTTATTTTTATTTTTAAATTTAATTATACCATATCCTTATACAATGTAAATTATTACTAATCGTCCAATTATATCTTACCTCACTTTAAGTATCAGTTATATATAATTTTTAGCTATTAAGTCAACCCTGTTCTCATAACTAATTCATTTGTATTTACTTTTAGTACTCTTGATAATGGAAAAATAAATTTCTATAAGCTTGAGTTTATAAAAAAGAGAGCTCTTCAATTCTGCTGACCTAAAACCCACAACTAATTATATACAATATATATATATATATATATATATATATATATATAAATATATTGCCGTGGAACCCCTATAAGACCTCGCCAGAGTAAAAAAAAAAACATTCCAGCCCCAACGTTGGGCCGTCATAAATTGCCGTGGAATCTTCTGGTCAGCCTCTGGAACTTCCTAAAAATCGTTCGAGCTCATGCTCTAGTACCTAGCCAGTTCACAAAAAAATTTTAATTTTCAAAAATATAAAACTTTTACAAAATTTTCCTTACCCGCTATCTGCTCTATCAAATTAATTTCTTCCGCCGCTTCCCTGGCTAATTCAGCTGTGCTTCTTCTCGTATACCTAAATTTACTCTCATTCTCTTTACCGTTCACACACCATTCAAATAAAATCACAAAATAATACAACAATCATACAATATTTATTAACCACTATTTACAAATAATAATATTCATAGTTCACAGTTCGGTGCTCAAGTTACACCTCAATAAATGCTATTTTTGTCAAGTCCTTGTTTTTTAAAATTGAAATTTCTAACACATTTAATGCAACAGGAGTAAATAGGCCCCAACTAATACCTTCTCTTTGTTTATTACTACACTGGAATATGGTGAGCTCATAATAACCCAGTTTATAAATGTATGCTTTCCACTTTGCATACTATTACTACAAACTTAGGAAAAAACTCATGTACTCTTAACAATTAAATTTAAATTCATCAAGCACTTCGATAAGCTTTACGTACACCTTTTGTTTTATATTCAAAATGTCATATTAATAGTCAGCTATATGTATCCTTTTCAATACGTAAAATACCGTAAAATACCCATTAAAGTTCACTCTCACACATCACAATTTTAACAGTTAAAAAAACAGCAATTCAAATGCGTTACCTGGAAAAACTTGAATATTCCATCTCCGTTGACGATGTATTATGTTCCTGAACCCCTCGGCCAATTGGTTTTGCGTGCGGCTCCACAAGATGTTTTAAAGATGACCACAATCTAAGTTGCGCTTCCTGCTACCCATCCAATATCAATTTCAATATCCAAATCATGTATATTACACTTGTTTATTATCGCATTTTTAATTTACGAGCTTGTTAAAGTATTCGTTGGACCTTAGTTAAATTTAAATAAACTCGACACTATACGCGTCTCAAACTATAAGGTCACAATCAATTTAATACTGAACTTTACAAATTTTAATACTTACAAGCTTGGTCAGTTGCTTTTTGTATGTCGTTATGCGATGCAAGATTAAAGAATAAAAAGACCCCTAGTAATTTAGTTCCCGTATTTATATCATCAAGCTAGGCCCCTTTGGCCACACTTTGCCCGAAATACCTAATTGTGAAATATTTCTCCAAATTTTGTCTAACCGTTTTAAGCTTCCAGAAATATTCTCGCGTCACACGCTATCTCAACAAAACTATCACATGCACCTGTCGCGTGCTCGTCTATTCTCAAACTAACTATTTCGACCAATCATACATTTCAGTGACGTCTTAAAGCCCCGCCTGTGATATCGCTATTCCCGTCTTATGCATATTGGATGTCGCATTCTAACCTTACTTGTGTGGTAGAAAATCGATATAGCTGCCCGCGTCCACGTGGATGAGTACGTGCTTTGCGACAGTCGGTTGAACAATATTCCTTGAAACCTGTCTTATTATGCTCCAAAATACATAGGAGTCGACTTTTCAAAACATGCAGGTGTTCAATTAACGAACGTTTAAAATAACAATTCTTGGAGCTTCTTTTCATGGTATTTCAACCCAACCGATATATTTGTTTGTTTCAACGAAAGCTATTCGCCTTGGATTTATTGCTGCTGCGTTTTCTGCCGTTATAACCTCCTAAATTAAACTACATTAAATTAATTACTAATTTCTATTGGCTTATAAAGCTAATTTTCTTTATGAATTTATTACCTTCTAATCCCTAGTTGTAAAATTATGTCAATACTTGTTAATTTAAATTAAATAAATAAAATTAATTTTGCGCGTTTATACATGGTTCCTCTCTCTATTCAGGGTGGTAGGAAATTGCATTGTTGACCCCAAATTTAACCCTTTAAATCTACTAGAATATATATATTATTGTGAATGAAGAATATAATTAAAATCAAAGAGTTAAAGAATAAATGATTGCACAGATAAAGTTTGTGTCGGACATTCAAATATTTTGAAATAGCGGTAATTTTTCCTGATAGTACCGCAACCTGACTTACATGCATATATTTAACCACGATGCAAATTACTCTACTAACGTTTTGTAGTTCTGTGAAATTAAATTAAAAAAATTTTTGTTTATTTATACCACGGGTTTTGAAACTCACTCAGGGATTATTATATCTAGATATTTCTACTCTGTAAGAAAACGTGGGATCAGATCGTCTTACAAGCAGATTAACAACTTCCACATAAAGCGTCGTCTATTTAAGATCACTTAACCTCTTGTAGTGCAGTTATTATTTTCAAAGATTGATAAATATAATCGCAAATGTATAATTTAGATAAACGTTTGAGATTTAAATTACTAACAAATATTTTTAAATGGTGCTTCCACAAATCTTACAATTACTTTATGCTAATTAAACATGCTAAAATTAATTCTTTTACAGGTATTATGGTACATTAATTAATTAATGAAATAGAGTATCCATCAAACAGTTAACATGACATTTTCAACAAACCGAAACGCATTCAGTTGGAATTACATTAGATAAACGCTTTATTGAAGAACAGTTAACCAAAACGCTTCTTTTAAATCTCAAACGCTTCACCACGAATAAATAGCATTTTAGCCTAATTTAACAAGTAATTATTTATCAATCCTTAGTTTATTGTATATATATATATATATATATATTGCTATGATACTCTCACAAAAATTCGTGCCCCATCGTTTGGGAGTCCATATTAATTATTGCTATGAACCTACAGGAACTATCGTGCCCCGACGTTGGGTCGTATATTAATTATGCTATGTACTAACTGTATTTATCGATCTGCATGCTTGTGCAGCTATATAAATTTATGCTATGAATTAACTGGAACTCTCAATCGCCGACCTTGTGTCGACCAATAACAAAACTTGTTTTGATAACGCTGTACTCGGTATCAATGGCGTATTCTTGCTTGACTCCACCTCTCTGTGTTTATCTCAATCAAGTTACACTCCCACTAAGGTTATTATTCTGCTTCGACTAGCTTTTATTTTGAATTACAAATTAAAGTAATTCAATTCCATATAATGAAAACAAATATTATGTACAGGTTTTGAAAATTAATAAAATACACTTTTCAATCAATCAATATTACAAGTCTTATTTATCTCAAAAATTCGTATGCCTTGCTATCAATCTAAAGTCACCAAAAACTACTGTTCTTATAAAAGAAGCCTGGAACGTTCAAAACCCCTTATCTTTATTACGTACTTTCAACGTATGCAAAAGTTCGTTGCTGACTCTGTTACACAATTTTATATTAATTAATCAATTCAATATTCAAATTCAAATAAAACAAATGTGTCTTAAAACTAAAAAGATCTAACCTGGTCTGTGTGCTTCTTTATTCCCTTCTCGCAACCAAAATTATCGACGCATCCATTATCAACTAACATCAATTAGAATTCTCCATGCATTATTATACTATCCATTCGTATTCGAAATTATTCTCCACCAATTCGGAATTATTATATACCCATTTGAAATATTACCTATCCACACGCTTAAATTATTACATTTAAATTATTGTCATCACCCTTTGGATTATTATTGTCAGACTTAGAGTTTATTCTTACCAAACTTAGAACATTGTCATCAAACTCCGAATTATTATTATCACACTTAGATTTATTATCGTCCAACTTAAAATGTTATCGTCCCCCTCTGGATCGTTAACATCACTTAGATTTATTACATCTCCCTCGAATTATTGTCACCAGCCTCAGACTTAGAATTATTATACACCCTCGAATTATTCTCGTCGAACTTAGAGCCCTATTATTATTATATTTTAGTTTAAATAAATTCCCCAAAATCTACTTACGTTCATCGGCATTAGAAATTTTCATATTCGTAGCACTATCTGTCATTAAACACTTTTACTATCAAAATATTATTACGTACGCGTTACTCTTTGAGTCATAGTGACACAGCTTGGCCTTGTTGAGATGAAAACAGAGCTCTGTTATCATTCTTGCTGTTAATATATGAGTTATCTCCCTTCTTCTGTGGGTTTGGCTTACAAGCCCGCCGCTAATTTTAACCAATAAGGTCTCTCTATTTTCTACACTTAAAGTGGTTTTCTGATGTAACATTCTCGGCTTTTCGAGTAATTGTTGTTTGCTTACATATGCCTTGTTATCAGATCATGCGGTGTTTTGGGAAAATAATCGCGTTTCCATATTATACACAAATACCTGATGCAATTCGACTTTCAATTTTCAAGTATATTTATCTATTTACGCATTTTTAATTACCTTTACTATTACAAATTGTTAATTGTTTGTACGCACTTACACTACGCTTCTTTAAGTTTTATTTCTTATCTCCGTATTGTCATAACTGATTAGAATTCTTTTGAATGCGTGTTTAATTACATTTATTATTATCCTCTTCTAAATACGCGTGCTTCTACTGAAAAATATAGTTATTTGCCTTGCTTAAAATTACTAAAGCTCTATATACCGGGTGTTAAATATCTGTTATTTACCTAATGCATGAATTACTTGTTTCTATGCTAACTATGCGTCTTATTGTTTCTATTTGCGTCGCTTAGAACTACTTATACTCTATATACAAGGTGTTGACTGCTTACTATTTACAAACTATCCCAATTACTCAATTTTCTCCTAAATAAATGCAGTTTTCTGCTCCCAATTGTGATTTCTGATTACTACATGACCATTGCTATAAAATACACCCTTAAACAACCCCTTATCATAGCAATATATATATATATATATATATATATATATATATATATAGTGAATAAGATGAAATAATAACTTAGACTTTTATGCAAAGCACAAATGATCATTTCAAATCGAGCTAGTAATTGAAAGATGGAAAATATAAGGTCTTGGACAGGACTTGAACCTGTATCCTGGTTTTGCCGTAACCATGCGTTTATCAATTACGCCACCGAGAGCGATGACACAATTGGGAAATTTACAAATTTAAATCGTGTACAACTATACATAAACCTAACTTTCAATTACGTTTGGCATTTTTGTCAATCATATCTGACATTGTCAAGTTTTTGACTTATGTCAGTTATAGACAGGAAGCTACGCTTAAAATTACGGCTATCAGCCAGTATTAAATATATAAATATTATAGGTAGTTTATCACACAAGGTAAGTTGATAAATAGTATCGTATTATAGTGAATAAGATGAAATAATAACTTCGACTTTTATGCAAAGCACAAATGATCATTTCAAATCGAGCTAGTAATTGAAAGATGGAAAATATAAGGTCTTGGACAGGACTTGAACCTGTATCCTGGTTTTGCCGTAACCATGCGTTTATCAATTACGCCACCGAGAGCGATGACACAATTGGGAAATTTACAAATTTAATCCGTGTACAACTATACATAAACCTAACTTTCAATTACGTTTGGCATTTTTGTCAATTGGTAAACGCATGGTTCCGGCAAAACCAGGATACAGGTTCAAGTCCTATCCAAGACCTTATATTTTCCATCTTTCAATTACTAGCTCGATTTGAAATGATCATTTGGGCTTTGCATCAAAGTCTAAGTTATTATTTCATCTTATTCACTATAGTACGATAGTATTTATTAACTTACCTTGTGTAATAAACTACCTATAATATTTATATATTTAATACTGGCTGATAGCCGTAATTTTGAGCGTAGCTTCCTGTCTATAACTGACATAAGTCAAAAACTTGACAATGTCAGATATGATTGACAAAAATGCCAAACGTAATTGAAAGTTAGGTTTATGTATAGTTGTACACGATTTAAATTTGTAAATTTTCCAATTGTGTCATCGGTCTCGGTGGTGTAATTGGTAAACGCATGGTTCCGGCAAAACCAGTTTACAGGTTCAAGTCCTGTCCAAGACCTTATATTTTCCATCTTTCAATTACTAGCTCGATTTGAGATGATCATTTTGGCTTCGCATAAAAGTCTAAGTTATTATTTCATCTTATTCACTATAATACGATAGTATTTATCAACTTACCTTGTGTAATAAACTACCTATAATATATATATATATATATATATATATATATATATATATATATATATATAGTTGTTTGTTTTTATTAAATTCTGTATTTAATACCAGAAGAACTGTGATATTATATTTCCGAATTATCCTTTTGTGCAGTTTGGTTTAGTGACGCGCATCATAAAAATTTCGAACTCTAGCTAACCCATTGACCCAAGCTCATACAACCGTGGGTCAAACCCAGTTACCCACAGGTCTCTCAATAGTTTTCTTTTTTTTTAAACCGCTTTTGATCCTAATCCTACCCTGAGCTTGTTAACTTTATAATAATAATATTTTACGTCGCACTGGCGAACTATACGGATACATTTACCAAAAGGCTAGTAAATTCTTTATTTCAATGTTTGCGTATTTCTGTTATGCATTCATTTTAATGCTCACTAAATAGGATAAACCATTAAAATTAGCTACTTTCATGGTTTGCACTTGTTAGTAATAAATCGAGATTAGTCTGCCTGTTACAAATAAACAAGCCATCGTAATATCAAATTATAAACTTATTTTGGAAAATAAATATATTTTCAAATATCTCAGCTCAAGCTGAATTAATACAATGTGTAATATTCAGGATAACCAAAATCGCGCTGTAACTTAAAAACTGCGTGACATGACAATTTTGACACTGAAATCTTTCGTTTCGTCAGAAAGTATGTAACAAAGGCGAAAACCACAACACTATTATGTTTGATAAAAGCTCCAGTATATCACAGAGTATCGAAAATGGGACAGGGCACGCTGCACAATTAAGTACAATAACTTTGCATGATTATAAAACATATATGCTTGTAACTTAATAATACAGAGAAATGACATAGAAGTTTGTTTGATTATGAGTAGAAAAGTGTTGCTGGTATCGCTTCTGTAAAAAGTCAGAACACATTTAATACCAAGCTTTAAAAAGCTTTACACTTAACGCCGTATTTTGCATCGTATACAACGAAATTTGAGTGCTTTGTAATTAAACTCGTAATGTATTTGCTGCCGTTGTATATATACTGTATTTGGTATTCGTTGCAATACTCTAATTGAATGAAGCACTACACTGGAGAATTACATTAACAAGTTGCTGAAATAAAGTGCACAGGTGGAGGTATAGGATTATTAAATTGCGACTCCACTTTGTCAACCAGTATCACTTTAACATCATAGCTTCAGGATGGGCAACAACTTAGAAAAATGCACAAGGAACTGAGGTAAATGAAATAGAACCGATACTATCGATAGTCTAAAAATACTAGCTCCATTTAGACTAAACAAAATAGATGTATTTGTTTGTAGAATAAAACAAAATGGTTATGCAAACACCCGGTACTCTCTAGATTACTTAATTAAAATAATGGCAAGTCGAGGTATAATCTAATTCTTGATAGAGTTTAATTAGACTCCGTTTCTAAATGAGAATAACCTTCGTGGAACTAAAAGTCATAATACTCTTTAATTCAACACAATCAAACAACGAATTAAGAAATCTGCTTTCAAAACCAATCAAAGTAGCGACTAAAGACTTTTTTATACGATATCGAAAATTACACAGATAATCAGCATCTGTTTTTGCTATAGATCAATATGCTATTGTTTCAGGTGAAAAGCAATTATAAATTCAAATTTTATGCCAACTCTCTTTTTTATTGACGTAAATACTATATATATAACGTCGTGAGGGAGCTATACGTATTTCAATTTACGCTTCCTTAATCGGTCATATACATGTTTAATCCATCATCATCGTTAGATCATCAGTCTTAGATGCGTACCTTCATTGTTTCCTATTCTGAGCTAACCTACACATGCCCTGAAATTCCCACAGACTACATTTTTCACTATCTGCGCGTAATAGTCTGATCTAGGTGTAACTCTACCTCTCTTTTTTCCTATTTCTGCTTATAATATATCCCGCACTATTCCCCCAAACGTCTTAGAACGTGTCATATTCTTCTATTTCTTTTTTTTTTTGCTTTCCACAGATATCATTCTTTCCCTATTATTTCTAGAACCTCTTTGTTATTAATTTTGTGTGTCCATTGTATCATCATCATATATCTGAAGCACCACATTCAAAGTTTCTACCTTTTTCCTGTCTGCTTCTCCTTCTATCCCTATTTCATAACCATGCGGTGCTGTGCTCCACACACATGCTTTCGACAATTTTTTCCTTGTTTCTATGTTTGTTGTGCTCTTTCTTCTTAGATACACCTCAAATCCCCTTCTATTGTTTTCTAAATATACCCTATTTCACCGAAATTCAGTGGTACGTGACGGGGGTTAAGCAACCTGAAGGCTACCAAGGTCCTCCAATATTAGACATTTGCCGAATTAATACTTTTCTAATAAATCCTTTAGCACAATCAATATTAGTCGAGAATATTGCAAAACTAACATATACTATCAATAATAAATAACATTTACTACGTTAAGGACAAAACGACCCATATATATTTTAACAACTCGATTCAACAATTTATTTCATATCACTTATGAATTAATACCAGACAAAACTCCCCACTAGGTCTTACGCATTATCAATTGAACTATAATATCTTGTATATTATTCCAGAAGTTGGCAAAACCTTCTGGAATCTTCCCATTATATTCAAGCCTTGTAGTTGTCAACCATAGTAATGTTCCCCTAATGCCAATTATCGTTTTCATTTCTAGACCGGCCGCCGGCATTGTTGCACCATGAAGATCTTCCAATTCATTATAAGGTTGTGTAAAAAACTTCTATTTACCTTTGCACAAGATTAAGTCATATTTAAATGATAAGTAGACGTAATAGCGGGAGCCAGGAGCACCGCCATACTTTAGCAATGGTACTTATATCAGGGTTTTCGTCAGTGTAAAATTTCTTTTCTTTGTATAAATTATGTTACGTGTAAAACCAAAACTTAAAATTTATTTTGTTAAAGGGTTGTTCTTCTGAAATTTTTAAAAGTTTTCACCAGCCCTTCCATATAAAAAAAAATCTTAAACTTCAATTTTTGCTAAGTTGTGAAGTATGATTCCTCAACAACCGGATGTTTAAATGTTAAATTTTCTAGCACTTTTGTGCTGCAGTCTTATACTCGACAAATTTACAACTTATTTTCATCGAATAATACCAGATATTATGTTTATTGTTGGATGTGGAGCCCCTTCTACAGGTCGGAGTCCACAGTATTGCACTTATATGCAAAATTTTCTTAGCCATCGTATCCCAAAGGATTTGAAAAATGTTAAGTCAAATTTCGAAGATGAAATTTCAATTTTTGTGCACTCCTAATTTTTTGTACTAACCATTCATTTCAAAATTTGCAAAGACTAAACGATTTTTGGAAACTTAGGATTGGACAATAAAAAACTTTGAAGCTTTATTTAACATTGAAAAATCAAATGAAGTTTGAGACCCTATCCCTCTTGCTACTACCCTTAAGATCAAATTCAGAAGACTAATTAAGTTTCCAAATAATTTCAAACTGTAGACACAAATAGGATGGTTACTAGCAAATGCACTTGTCATTCAATCATTTCATAAAAAGATTATTTGAATTCACACACACCATTTCTCCATTTTTCTACATACACTCCAACTATTGTTTGTATGTAGTACATAAGTTGACAACGTCTGTGGAAAAATATTACTTATACAGCTACCAAGGTGTTTTCCACCTCTTTGTCTATTATCAACATCTTGCATTCGGTAATTTTTTTATACTCATTTTTTCATATCTCCATTAAGATAGTTTGCTAGAAGTGTTTTGAAAATAATAATGAAAATACGAATATTGGTGGGTTCTGGGTCCTCCGAAAGATAAGCATACATAGTTTTTAATCTGATAAAGTTACAAAGTTCAAATATTATTTTTGTCATCGACCCTTGACTAAATCATCGAACTCCTTTCGTGGCGCACTTTCTTTTTAGCTAGCTCATGCTATAAAATAACGTGCGACATAGCGTTATAAAAGTTGCATGGAAAGCGTTATTTGAAATATGCTTCATTATCATATATCAGTTATATTGTCAGAATTGTCTGAGTTCGTTTCTCATTCGTAAGGTCATTTGCTTGGGTTTGTTATAAAATGAATGTACTTTAAAAAGTGCAATATTGCATTTTAAAACGTGCATAGTTAGTCTTATCTGAAACATACTACGTCACCATATCGGTTTTAGACAGAATTTTGCTGAATTTGTTGACTTTCCTATGGAAGTCATTGTCTCACGACGTCATAAAGTGGAGTTGTGCTTGACGCCTAGTTAGATCATCACTGTCTTGTGTATACTACACTTTTATTAATATATTTAATCAATATTCAATTTAATCTTATTTAAATATCTCATTCGACAATTAACTTTGAGCCTTTTTTAAATTTCTTTAATGGGGAGTGAGTCAGTTAGTGAACAAAACCTCTGTGGACCCACGTGCTTTACTATATTCGCGGCTTAGTCTGAGAATTACCCCAAGGGTGAGCAATGAAATTGGGCGTGGATATAGGGTGGGCTCGACTACGAACGGGAACTAAAAAAAGGGAAATGAGCGCCACTGCATCTATATGAACAATAAATAAAACTAAAGTATCCTACAGGAAGACGCAGAAACCTATAGGATATAATGACTATCAAAAAGCTTACAAATTGAAATAAGCAATACCTCTGGAAACCTCTTGGACCTCTGCTTCAGCTTCTGCGATGTCGGACCTGCAAGAAAATGTCACACAAAAAAATAAAATATAAGACACTGTTTGTGTCTTACGACAACAAAATATTTCGGTCTTGATAGATCGGCTGTCCTGAATTCAAAATCTCAACAACTCCTTACCTCTGAAAATGTATTCTACTGAAAATTACTTACTCTGTTTCTATTACCTAATGCTGTATCAACTTTTTTCTAGTTTCCACATTCAAAATTTTGTTTATCTAATTTGGATATTATTAATTTCAATTAGTGAAATAAAAGGACGAAAGTTTTAAACCAAAGTATAATCTAAATGTAATTCTTTTTGTTGCAAAAATTATATATAAAAAATCTGATAATCAATATAAAATAAGTTTCAAAATCTCTGAATTTTTCCTCTACATAGAGAGATCTTAACATTATTAAATTCTTTAGTACAGTCGGGTTCTTAAACATCCATAAAACAGATCTGTTCTGGCTTACAAAATTTCTCTAACGAATTTATTATACAAAAAGTTCATATGGCTCAAACATTATATGAAATTAAAGAAAGTTAGTTCGTCATATGTTAGAAGCAGCATTGATATTCTACTCATCATATGGCATATTGTAGTTAAACATCTTTCAATTAAAAGTGAACTTTATACTTATTTTTCTCAATTAACATGTGCATTCCTTACGTGCTTTGAATAACAACTTTAAATTAATTATTCTAAAAGTTCAAAATTTTTTCTTATGTCAAAAAAATTTAGTTCTGAACAAAAAGGTATTTGACCTATTAGGTTACTAGGATATAATTCTCTAACTGATTTTTATTTGGGATTTAAACATAAACCTATCTTGCAAAAAAATTTAACATTAACATTCGTTTAACAAAAGTTTCTTATAATTTGGAAAACGTTAAATCAAAGCTTTGATCATAATTAATACATAAAATTAATTCACTCAATAAATAGTTTTATAAGTACCTGAATGGTTTTGTTTTAACTGCTTGATGGTGATGCTGCAAAACACTCTAGACCAACCAAAACAACATTATACTCCATCTTATTAAAGTTTTAAAAAGGTACGAAGTTGGCATTTGCTAGATACAGCATTCTTACATGAACAGCCCCACAGACAGCTTCAAAACGAGTGATTCCACAATACATAATTACGTTCTAATAACATTACATAGAATTCTGCTCGACATACAAACCATTTGAATTCTCAATTCTACCATTCTCAAACGTGCTTTCTTAAAATTTTTATTCTTTAGATGAGCATACTTAGATGTGTCTACTTAGATGTGCTAAGGAAATTAAAGCATCTATTAGTTTTATATAAGGTAGTTTTATTACACAATCTCACCATTAACGGACTTCACACCAGCACGTGTTGTTAAATTCTCTTCTTCATTGTCCGGGGCGGCTTTACAAAAGCTCCTTTGCAAAGCGCTCCCCCCACGACATCCTTTACACCCTCTTCGATAGTAGGGCAATCCTAGTGCCCCACTTGAAACTTGGAAAACTCCACATCTTAAAAACGAACCGTACCTGCTCGTTGTTGCTTGCAAGATGGCCGCGCTCTCGCTCGCCTTGCTGTCAACCAGCCAACACCCTACCTGTAGCGTCACCTTACGCGCAGGCGTTGTGTCTGTCCAGCAATTGCACAAGCGGGCTTAAGAATACCTGTAGCTTATGCAACACAAGTTACGTTCAGGATATTTGCAGATATCAAAAGCGTAGGAGTCACTATTAAATGCTTTATATAGATGAAGATAATGTAAAAAAGGAAAGAGGTGTTCTTCTTTATAGTAAATTAAACTATTTAACGATTTCACGCTAAATGACAATTTCGTATGCTGTAGAATAACAATGGCTAGAAATGTTTTTCTTTAAAGATTTTAATATAACAAAAGTTTTTGTTACAACTTAAGATATAAAACACTCGTACATCGCAGTAATACAATGATTGCAGAATTTTGTTAAATAAGAATTTGGGATAAACCAAAATCTAAAAGTTGTTTGAGCAAGGAGAGATGATATTAGGTACGAAGTGAGCTAAGTTGAATACTTAAGTATTCACTATGAAATTGAGAGCACTATCTTTAATGCATAACTATGTACTGAAACGGTAAGGTGACAATGGATAAATACTACTTTATACCTGTTTTATTTGGAAATTAGCAAAGCAACCTCCTCCAAATAAAACCAGTGATTACCAGCAAATCGCTGCAGATATCAAAAGAATCTCAGCGACTGGACGTTAACAATCTATTCTGGATTGGAGATACCAATAGAAAAGCGAGTAGCGTACTAACAGTAGAAATATTAACTTCTTAAAGCTACTATGATATCTTCTAAATTTCTATCCAAACACCTTAATTGATTTATATCAAAGTACTATAATTAATTTATATCAATTACTACAATAATTTATATCACATAGGGCAAATTATAACAAGAGTCGGTACCACTAAATTATTTAATTGCACTACTTTGAAGCTCGAATAAAAACGTTATATTATAATCAAAGCTTTAAATTAGAACTGAACTTCGAAACCTCTTAACAACAATTTATACCTTATTTATTATTCCAGATTGTCCTAAAATATACCAGAAATTGTACAAATAACATTCTGGAGTTTTTTTATTGCAAGACTAATAACGATCTTAAATGCAAACTCTTGAACCTGTCAATCAAGTCCTTCTAAAGATGTTGCGCCGCAGGATGACTATCAATCATCCTTTATATAAGATGCTTCGTTAATGTTGTGATGCATTATTCTGGTCCAAGCTAAAGCGATGCGGCGTAACACTCCCTCCTCTCTCTCTCTCTCTCTCTCTCTCTCTCTCTCTCTCTCTCTCTCTCTCTCTCTCTTTTACGCACACACACTTAAAGCTATTCTGTCCCAGAACACTGTGACCCGGACGTTGGAAGTCCTTGTGGCGGTAAAGACAGTCGGAATCATTTCTGCAGTTCCCATGCCGATAAAAGTAGCTATAAACACCCCCATAGAAGGCACCGTGCTATTTAGATTGTAACCACACTTACCAAGATCTGGACTCCGACTTTCTGAAACAGTACCTCAGCATACACCGTACTACTCTCGCCGCCAAATTTGATAATCTGGTCTTGAGGTCATCTAACACCTTCCAAATCCGATTTAGCAGAAGGCCATTACTTAGTTACCAGGTAATAGATGTCACGATCTCAGTCCTTTAGTTGTGGTGCAATTTTATGAGGTCCAGCCGCTACAATAAGTGAAGAATGCGGAGTAGCCAGTCGGTCTTGAGGGTTCGTGCGAATGTGTTGTGCGTTGCTCAAGCAAAAATCCGAAATTTTTATGTATAGCGCGTCAAGGTACGTGCGCCCTAGAGTCGTAATAAACACTAAGGTAATATTTACCCTTTATAAATGTTTCAATTTCATACCTGCAAATCAATTGCTTGTATTATCGATAAACGTATTATTTTTGTGGACATTAATACGCGCTTACCATTGACATTCGCTAATGTTTATGAATAGCTGTTTGAAGGATTTTGAGTTACGCTTGTAAGTGTTAAATTTTATTGTCACGTTAGTTACTGATTTATGTATTTTAATTTTTTGTCAATACTTCTACAACGCCCTGAGGTTACGACTTCATTTGTTCATGCTTTGATTATTACGTTACCGAATAGACAGGTTAACTTACTGTTGTTTGGTTTTATTGTAACGTCGTCGTTGAGAGCATACTTTCCCAGGTAGCGAGCAGCCGGAGCAGTCCATCAAGCGGGGGTATTGTAATATGGTTTTCCAACCTCTGATATTTGGTAAAGTTGATTTAAACCACCAAATCTATTTTTAAGTACCCGAGCAAGTCCTTGGGGCATATCGAGGTCCGCTGCGACTCACTGTGCCAAAGAGTATTCCGATGGTACATCGAACAGATTTGGCTTTGCCTGTGGACTTGAGCAGCTTTGTGGCGTAGTTAGTACACGCGTGACTACCATGCCCAAATCCCGGGTTCAAATCCCGACACGGCCGTTTGAAAAATTTTAGGTGCCTCCAACATGACGCCGTCTCATGTTTATTATTGTAAGCCTCGATTTTCACACAGTGACTCACGTTCTTTGAAAAAAACGACAACTGATAATAACTGCTAATAGCAAAATGTGCACTAGGTAGTGTGTATAGTTATAAAACACTAAGCCATTCAATAAATAGTTTTACAATCTCCTAAATAAAGTACATATTTAATTTTAAAACTGCTATTCAATGCGTGAGCCCTTTTGTGCAATGGATTCTACCCAGTTGCCCAGTCTCCCCCAACCGCCTCTAAAAATAGAAATAGTTAAAGAATATGTTTTAAATTAGGAAAACCTGGAACCCTGAAATTTATAATACTTCCGCGTTTATTATAAATACGATCCTATTCCCTTCTGTTTACTTAAATAAGGCCATGTTGCTAATATAAAATACAAAGGACTGTAACTTAATAACCACCAATAACAGCGTACGAATTAGTTACACAGGTAAAATAATATGGCTGGTATCGCTTTCAGTAGTAACTCTCAGGAATTTAGTACAAGACCACTCTAGACGAAAATTTAAACGTGTTTTATAATTAAAGTCGTAATGTATTTGCTTTCATTGTATATTGATTTTGGTTATTCGCCCTAGTACTCTAATTAGATCAAGCGACATGTAAGAGAAACTACATTACTTAGTTGCTGAAATAAAGTGCACAAGTGAAAGTGCAATATTATTAACTTGGGACTCCACTTTGCCAAAGAGTATCATATAATATTATAGCTTCAGGAAGTGCATCTTCCTACTACATTAGATCAGCAATCGAATCACATTTTAACAGAAACAAAGGAGAACAATCAGTATCAACTAGTCTAGAACTAGTAGTTCGTTATTTGCTTTTTTAAAAATTGTTAAATCAACTAAAGGAACAACGCAAACAGCTTTACTTAAATAGATAGATTTATAGGTTAAAGCAATGGTAAATTAACTCTAGACTAATAATATGAAATATTTGAACTACAGCATTTAAAATTGTTACTTGTTGCTTATTACTTTTCTCTTTACTTGTGTGTATTTTCTGTTATCAAGTGCTACTTTTCGCAATGATGAATGAGAACTAAAGATGGGGTGCTAAAATGTCAATACATTGTAAGATTTATTAAAAATGAACTAATTTTGTTTATATTGCTGCGTATTTAAGAGTATTAGCGAAAGCAAGAAAGAACCGCAAAACTGCTTTCACATATAATTACGAATTTCCATCCATCCATAGCAAGTTGCTACGTTCAACGACGTAGTCTAAAAAAAATTAAAACAAGGAACGAAAGGAAGAAATTGACCGGGTTCAATCGGCGAGTGGGCGGGGTAGAATATCTACACATATACCAAAGTAAAGAAAAGCTTGAAATAAATAAAGAAAAATTACTCACACTCATAACACATACCAAAAAAGAAACCAAAATTAAACAAAATATTTACAAAAGCATAATAGCACCAACAAAATTAAACAATCTATACTTACAAGTTACACATATCAGGTAGAACACAAAAAAAAAATATCAGAACCAAAGAAATGGCGAGTTGTAGTTCTTAGGTCCCTCCCTTATGTTAGTTACCCAAAAGAAAATTACAATCCTAGAAACCTCAGCTCTAAAGAAAAGTCGTCAAAGGACGGATGTTTCTTGTAAAGAAACAGGAAAGTCTTCGACCTCAAAAGAAGAAACGGAACGAGGAAGAAATACCAACAATGTAAGCCAAAAAGGACCCAAAGATCAAGCCTCAAGTATGTAAGGGGACAACAAGGGCGAACGAGAGGAAGAGAGGAGGAGTGCTGGTAAAAGAGACGATGTAATATCAACTGTAGTAGTCGAAGCCGAAGAACCGAAGAAAAGAAATGCTAACTAGTCCTACAGTCGACTGAGTTGTGGCTTCTGAAGAAAGAAAGACGGACTAGAGAGCATCTACCACAGGAGTGGATGGACGAAACACAATCGGACTAGGGACCGACAGCAAGGAAGACCAGCAAAAGGATAGGGAAAGGAGAGTGAAACGAAGGGAACGAGAGAAAAGAAAAAGAAAAAACCAAAAAGAATAACACCAACGCCAAGTACTAAACAAAAAAAAACAACCTTCAGAATCGTATAAAAGAAAATAAAACTGAATCACCGTGTAGTTATGTATGAGTTGGTGGGTGCGTGTGTGTGCGTGTGTGTGTAGGTGTGTGTGTGTGTGTGTGTGTGTGTGTGTGTGTGTGTGTGTGGGTGTGTAAGAAGTGCATGGGTATGTGTTATGCGTATATAAAGTATGCGTGTGTGTATGTGTTGGATCGCTGTAGTTGCCTCTTACGACAGGCAGGTCGTACCATGGGGCTATTCTATTCCCGGACCCACGCGGGTGAAAGAAAAAGCAAAATGAAAACAAAAGAAAGGAGAATCAAACAGAAATATGTGGAGGTACAAAGTGTGTGCGTTTATGGAATGTGTGTATGAAGTGTGTGCGTTTATGGAGTGTGTGTAGGTGGGTATGAAGTGTGTACGTGTATGTGTTAGACCGCTGTAGTCGCTTTTACGATAGGCAGGTCGTACCGTAGGACTATTCTATTCCCAGACCCACACGGGGTGAAAGAAAAAGAAAGAAAACGAAAGGAAACCCCGCAAACAGGAAGAAAACGAAATCGTAAGCCCAAAAATCGAATCCGAGGAAGAGCAAAGTCGGCATCAGAATCGGGGGCACGAGGACTAGGTATTGGGCTTACGGCGTTTACGTCGCCAGAAGGAAAACAGAGCGAGGTCGGGGGCATTAGGATCGTCCGGATGGGCAGGTTTCAGATCTTTAACGTGCCAAATAGATTTGTAACCGGAAGGAACAGTAAGTTTGTAGATCCAGAGAGAAACGACTTTAGAAATGGGAAAAAAACCAGTGAATCTAAAGGCAAGTTTGGCGTTTAAATGACGTGAAGCGTCGGACACAGCGGAATTAACTAAAACGAACTCGGAGCCAAAACTAACTAAAACAAAATCGAAGCTAAAGTTACCTGGAACGAAATTGCAGCCCCACGTCAAGGCGTCAGAAATTATGCTACGTTCAGCCACGTAGTCTAAAAAAATTAAAACAAGGAATAAAAGGAAGAAATTGGCCGGGCTCAATCGGCAAGTGGGCGGGGTAAAGTATCTACACATATACCAAAGTAAAGAAAAGCTTGAAATAAATAAAGTACAATTACTCACACTCATGACGCATACCAAAAAAAGAAACCTATAATTAAACAAAATATTTACAAAAGCATAATAAAACCAACACAATTAAAGAATCTATACTTACAAGTTACACATATCAGGTAGAACACCAAAAAAAAAAATCAGAACCAAAGAAACCGCGAACTGTAGTTATTAGGTCCCAATTGAATATTAATTTCGTTTCACTAATGACCAGAACTCAAAGTAATATTGTTGTTAAGGAAATAAAACTGGACAAACACGGTTTATTGGAATAATGCGCGGCTTTAATTCGACGAAGTTTTCAATGGAAAACACATAATATTCAATTATCAGATGCCTACAGGCAGTTATCGTCTGTTTAATTTTAGCATAAACTTTACGTTGAGGAATTCTTAGAAGGAATATTTATTATTAATTAGGCTCTAGGATGTAACAATATGAATCGAATTTATACAAATAGATAAATGAATTAACAGGTGAAAGGGTTATTTTAATTTACTGATTCAATTTTCGTTTTTAACGCCAACGGGATTTGAGTAGAAAATTATTGCTGAAAATAAACGTAACAAGGTAATATTTAATATTGATAATATTTATTAATTATTTTCTAAAAAAAAGGAATAACGTATTTTGTAAGGGATATAAGTACTCTTGTTTAACTTTTAATTAAAACAAATAACAGGCAAGCTTTGTAAAATTTACTTAGAAGTAACTACCTTCAGAATATATTGCATTAAAAGTCAACGCATCAAGACTAGAGAAATCATCTTCTGTGTCGTAGGGGCAATGAATCGAATACAACGTAAAAGAAACAACATGCCAACTAGGTTAGACGAATAAATAAATCTTATACAAAAAAAAAAAAACACTTAACAAATATATAAATATTTTATTAAGGCACATAGACGTCAATTTATAGATTATACACAGCGATAGTCGTATGTATACCTGCATCACACGCGCTAGAATCCTAAATGAATAACATTTTAAGCTTAAAAATAAGTAACATAAACGGAAACGAAGTTAAAGTCGGAGTCCATAAATTACCCATAGCTGAAAGATTGCAACTCGTTATCATAGCAATACAAGCAACCCATAAGCATCAAAGAAGATATCAGATTCAACAATTACGTCAAAAGTGATATGGGCGAAGTGAACCACAAACAGCAGTATAGTCTTGAATAAATTAATAACCCTAACTATCCTACAAGAGTACAGTAATAACCATTGCATTGCTGTAGTAAAAAAAAACTTTTCAATTGATGCAAGGCTACTGGCTACTATTTTTCGAATTTCGAAGCCAACCAACAAAAGACACAGAGTAAAAGTTGGTTAAATAGAAAAAAGGTTGCGCATTTTAATGCTCTACTATGTGCCATCAAGGCGTATCCGCTACCTTCAACTGTTCACAAATTATAACATAACAGATGAAAATTGAATTTTTTTCAAAACTTTGTATCTCTCATCTTGAACATTAAGAAACTTGGTAGTTTTACATTATTGACCTCTGCCAATTTAACGGTGTCGACGCAAAATTTCTAAACGTTCTACATTTTTAGTAGCGACACTCAAATTTTTTTTTGCATGGTGACCATCTTGGAATTTTGCAAATTCAGATAGCGTAAATAATTCTCTTTTCATCTGTGTAATCGAATATGTAACTTTCAAAAACTTTCTGCTGAAAATTAAAAACTACGTACCAGTCGTTAACTCGTTTACTGCTACCCAGGATATGAAAAATCCGACCCTATGCGCCATTTTATTTGGAAAAGAAATTTTTTGGATTTTGGTTGTATTTTACTATTTTTGTTATAAAAATGTTCATCTCACTTTTCTTTTACGATAAAAATGTTTCCAAGTTATATCGTAGTTGGGCGTCTCGAGATAAAAAGAAAACCTCAGACCACAACGCTACGAAATATCTTATAAACCCCTAATACTCGTTATTGGTTCAACACGTGGGCGCTCATAAAATCATGATATGCTTGTATTCGTCTTAAGACCGATAGCGTTGTGATGGTGCATACTTGGCTGAATTAGAGTAATGTTATAGTGTGCATTTTAGCTTTTATTTTTGAAAATGACAAAAACAAAAAGACCCAAGATGAATTCGAGTGCTATGCGGAGATGACTGCGTATGAGTAGAACGAGTTTTTACAGGAAAATTTCGAAGATGACATAGATTATAATTCCTCAACTGCCAGTTCTGAAAGTGCCATAAGTGATGAGAACCCTGATAACGGTATTCAACCTGATATAGGTGATCCTGTTGGCGATTTTTCTGACCCTCAAAATGTTCTCAATATCCAACAAAACGTTTAACAAAAGCCAGCAGAATTGCATAACTGTAACGGGTGTGATATTGAACGGAAACCGCCCATCTTTGGTTTTCAAGGTAACAATATTGGTTTACAAACGCAATCCTCGATCTGAATGATCTGGCTGATAAAATCAATCCATATGCCGCTCAATAAATCCAAAACGGTACTGTAACACGTTCGTCAATGCTAATGGATCAACACGGATGTTTACCAAGTGCGTATTTTTCTTGGTTTGCTCTTACATATGAGTCCCTGTATACTTCCATTAATTGGACATTATCTGACAAAAGAACACTAACTTTTTGGAAATCAGTTACGGGTCGCAATAGATTTCAATTGTAATTACGGTTTTTGTATTTTGTGGATAACTCTTTACCATTGACGACAGGCTATGTATAATTAAACCAATACTGGATCACTTTCCATTCCGAATCGACCTGCACCTTGCCAAATTTCTAGATTACTAGAACAGGTGGAATGGCTTCCGCGTTCCGTAATCTAAAAAGCCAAACTACAGATTCAACCAAATAGGGTCTTTAGTGAGGAACCAGACTAAGACAGGTCCCCGAAAGTACTTAGATTGACAGAGACCATAGGGGTCGGTATGGCATTCTAGAACACACTACCGCGACGTGGAAGGCAACGGGAAATCACCACATTACCTCTCAAGTACAAAGAGTACTTAAATTGTATTTGAAATAATGGCATCCTCCAAAGTAAAAGATTCTAGAGGTAAAATAGTCCCCCATTCGGATCTTCAGGAGGAGACTACTTCGGAGGATGTGATCGAAAAACCTATAAAAAGAATTGGGAATATTCTGCGAGCCTGAGCGTTGAATGTCAGAAGTATGAAGCAAGTAGGTAAGCTAGAGAACTTAAAACTTGAATTGGATAGGTTAACACTAGACATAGTAGGGATAAGCGAAGTTCGGGGACCAGAGGCGAAAAATTTTTGGAGTGGAGACTTTAGGGTAATTCATACAGGATCAGAAGAAGGAAATTTTGATTTAGGGATAGTTATGCGAAAAAAGATAGGGCACTGTGTAGAAAACTACTTACAAAAGAAAAATAGAGTACTCATGGTTAGATTAGAATCTATACCGGTAAATACAGTAATAGTACAAGTATACATGCCCACCTCCAGCCACAGCGAGGAAGAAGTACAAGCGATCTACAAAGATATCAAAGACACACTAAGATACGTAAAAGAATATGAAAATTTAATAATTACGGAGGATTTTAATGCAGTGGTAGGTGAAGGTAGGGAAGCAGCGGTAGTAGGTTTATTTGGTTTAGGCACGAGAAATGACAGGGGATGTAGGTTGGTAGAATTTTGCAACAAAAACAATTTAGCCATCACAAACACATTATTTCAACATCATGCTAGAAGACGATACACGTGGAACATGCCAGGGTAATAGGAAGATATCAAATAGATTACATTCTTATTAGACAACGGTTTAGGAATGAAGTAAAAGACTGTAGAAGCTACCCAGAAACAGATATAGACACTGACCACAACATAGTAATTATGAAGGCTACTCTTAAATTTAAAAATTTGAAAAAAAAGGAAGGGAAAAAGGCACTTTGACTTTGAGAAACTAAAAGATAAAGATTTCCACGAAATTGGAAATTCAGTTTGGCACAGGAACTCCGTTCTGTCAGACGTAGACAAATATTTCAATGTTAAATTAGCATCAACATTTGTAGAACCATTTTTTATTAAAAATAAAATTCCTATTAAGGTTTATGAACTCCTACAGATAGAGCGGGATCGAATCGGGGTATTTGACTCGGCAAAAACTTGAAATTGAATCTTGCTGATTAGCCTAAATCCTCCTTGTTCACTTTCCCTTATGATTAAATTTTTTTCTTTTATAACTGACGTTTGGTTGAATTCGTGTAAATTTTGTGTACATCTCATCTATACATTTTATACAGATTTTGACGTATATTTTCTCTTCTCTTGGGAGTGATTTCTGATCCAGGTCAGGAGGTACCGATCTCTAATATACAATTGAGAGCCCGGCCAATGCGCTTTTCTGACACCCTAAGAGCGCTTAGCCTTAGCGGTACTGTTCCTGTTACCCGCTATCATCTAACCCTTGAGATAACGTTATTTTTCTTTTCTGGTTGGTCATAGCGCTTGTGTTCTGCTATCTTGCAGATCGCCCAAAAAAGTATGGTTAGAACTTCCTCCGGTAATCAGCTAGGCATAACATTGCTCTTGTGTAAACTGATCTACTCTTTTTTTATCCTTTATCTTTGCGTATTCGTTTCCTAACGAACAACTATTTTCCTACATCTTAACCTTTATTTTTCGGTTGGGTCTGTCACCAGCTCAAATCGTGGGGAAGGTATATAAGCTGGAGGGGTCTTAAGAGCCGAGTGTCACTCTAGATTATGCACTCTAATCATGCCAGAATCCACCGTCAGGGTACTGGTTTAATCAGTGATTGACTTTCAACGAAAAGAAGATATTTTTTCTTTGCACTAAGGTTGTAAACTTCCAGGAGTGAAACTGGGAACGGGGGGGTTATTTTTTAAAAAGGGGAGACGGTATATCTTAGACTACATAGATCGATTGCCTCTTGGGAGTTTTAGATAAATAGTTTAAATAGATGTAAGGCTACGGAATAGGAGATAGGGAAACTCTTTAGGGGTTTGCCTTCTCCGACACCTCCCATGGATCGTGACCGCATAAGTTTCCTGCAGGTAGGTGTTCCCTTCCTTGACGATCTTCCGTGACACCTACAGAATTGAAATTTCATTTAGGTTAAGTTAAACATATACATACATACAGAATACACACTTATGCATTTACTTCCACACAATATTTCGGTTTATTTCATACATCTAGATTGATGTCCTGGTATCTGTTTTTCACTATCTATGCCGAATTGTTTTAATTCCTGTAAGATTTTTGAAAAAAGTTTGAATAAAATTAGAGGTGATGTCACGATCTTTTGAATGGTCATATTTCATTTTAATAGTTTCTGCATTAATAAGTCCCATCAGTATGTTTAGATTATTTCTTTAAGAAATATAATTTTTGGGTTATATGCATTCTTGACCTAAGGAAGGATTATTTCCGTATCTTGCATTGTTCATACTCAAAAGTTATCAATTTATTACAGCGGATATAAAGGTAAGAAATGATAACGGCAACATAACTCTGTATTCTAAAATTTCTACAGCTTTATGATGCATTTGTTTTGGTTAATAAAGCCATAAAATGAGAAATTATTCGCAAATGCAGGAAAGCTAAAGAACATTGTATAGTTGAAAAGTGCAAAGAGGTACTAACTAAGATGGAAATAGGAAAGACAGGCGAAGCATACAAACTAAATAGAAGGAATTTTAGGGATATAAAACCGTATAGCAGCAACATAAGGGGCGTTGAAGGATACAATGTAAAGAAAGTGGTTAGATGGCAAGAATATATAGGGAATTTATATGCAGGACAGGAACTAGCAGCACTAGAACAGGAATCTGACATTGAAAACAAACAACTTGGAGTATTCTATACTTAGAGATGAATTTGAGGTAGCATTAAAGGGTTTGAAAAATAGTAAGGCACCGGGTATAGATGAGGTGCAAGGAAAAACTCTAAAAGCTGCTGGATAAGCAGTAACAGAACGTCTTTTCCAACTTGTAAGCTATATATATGAGACAGACGAGATACCCAAATACAAACGTAACATCATAGTCACTATACCAAAAAAGAGATGCGCTGATGAATGTGAAATAGGTTTGATCAGCAAAGATTACAATACAGTATGAATGGAAAAACGAGAGGAGAATCAAGTTCAAAATATAACTAGAATCTAGTACTGAGAGGGAATGGAAAAACAATAAAAATAGGAGAAGAACTTATAGAGGTTTAAGGAAACATTCGATGTAACAGGAAGAGGCTAAATACTCAAGATTGAGAAGTGATAATAGGAATAAACAATAGAATATAAGAGACAACAGCGTGTATTAGACAGGAAAGTAGATACTATGAAGAAACATGAAACAATGTAAAATTCCGAAAGTATTTGGAACCTGTACTCGAAAAGGCAAGAATACTGCAAAGAAGAGAACTTGAAAGGGATAAACGATGATCATGCTTATATGACAGAAATAAGAACAGCGGTATTAGAAATCTAGAAGGAAGAGTAAAAGCAGTAAAAATGAAATGGAAAGGTTCTAGACAGAGATGTACGAATATTAAAGTTAAAAATAAAACTAATAGATACTAGTTGAAGAAGGCAAAATAGTCAAAATGCATAGGCGAGAACTTCAGGGATAAGATTTATGCTACTAGAAGCAGAATAAGCAGGTATGTCAACATTCTAGCAAGGAAGACTATAAAAAGTAGCTTAATGAACATGGCATTTAACTAGAAGTAACTAGTATGTTCAAAGTCTAACAAACAATAGAAACTAAAATTACCGAAGTTAGTGTGGGGCAAAGCGCAGGTGTACCCTTTAAACTTAAGTAAGAGAAGCGGAATTAGGAAACGATTAGAACCTTGACAAGTAGGTACTAAGACCGTATTATCATGCTCACTAGGACAGACAAATAAGCCCAGAGGTATGTAGAAAAGTTGCAAAGAAAACTAGTAAAACGGTAGAAAGGATTAGCTCAGGATGATAGGCATGTAAGGCTAGAGAAAGTGCAAATATATTGTTCAGATAACGAAAATAGAAAGGAAAAAGATTACCTGGTTAGTATATGTGCAACAGCGCAAAATGTAGGCTGTAAAACTTGGATCATAAGGCATAGCAGAATTGAATTCAATGCATAGTCACAACCTTTCCAAACGGTAACCACCATTGACGTATGTCAGTTTACTTGAACAGACAAATTAAACACATCAGTATTGGTTTAGCAATATCAACAATGGAATGAAAGAAGTATTAGAAAACTAGTAGAAACAGGAAGTGGATGATAGGTCTTACTAAGCGCAGGATTGCTTAACCTCTTAATACTGTAATATATTAGTTTAAGTTCTTAAAAAGGGAATAAAATTTTGTAATTTATTACCCTAGTTATACCTCGTGACTATCAGCTATATACTAAAACTCTCTATATTTAATCTGATGTCACTTAGGTCGAGATTTTGCTTCTTTAGACTCAAGCCCAGGGTAGTGTCAGATGGAAAACGGCTTTAGACAAAGAAAACTCTTAGGGTTAAACGGCTAGTAGAGTGTTAGCTCTGGGTAGATCATGAGCATGGGTCATGGGTGGATAATCGACCAAAAATATTTTTAATAGGCGCCACCGTATTTTTAATACAAATGCCAACAAAATTTAACTGTGTTTGTATAAGGGAAATGCGAAAACCTTATCTTAACACCACTATCATAGCCATAAAATTTGAATTTCACTCTTTATCACACACTTACCAAAACCTCAACCACCAGATGTGAAACAGTTGTCTCAGCTTTACCTGTGAACAAACAAAAACACCACATGGACACTATCTGTGTCTTCAAAAGCATATGCCAAAAATAGAATAAATGAATTTAAACATCTGTGAAATACTAAAGGGATTCATTTTCATTACTCTGTCTTTTTACTTAAGGAGGATTTGCTCTAGTTTTCTTTTTCTTAATTTAAATGTAGAATAATAAAACTTCATTCAAATGAAACAAAATGAATTCTATTCATATGTAGAAATCGGATATATATACATGTGACTGCAATATATATGCTTACTATCTTGTCATTAATTTTTTATAAAAGAATTTTAGTGAAGTTTAACCTTCTAAATAAATATTTATAAATTAATCATTTCTATGAAATTTTAGTTTAAGCAAACATATCATAATTTATTTGTTCATATCACAAGATTTTATTTTACTATAATCATTGAAGCGCTTCCTTGACCATTTACAACAAACATTGATCATCAGAAAAATAACGATCATAAAATGCAACTATTCAAATTTAACTGTTGTCTACACAAAAAATATACACGAATATCAGCACCAATAAAAAGCTTTTACATGACCTTAATTGTTTTTAAGCAAAATGTGAAAATTAAATCAAGACTGCATTTGGCGTCTAGATTAGGAAACAGAATCTATACTATTTTTTATCTGACACAAGTTGTCATTCTAAATATCTTGACACACATTGAATGCGTGTACAAATAACTGACAAACTAAATATTTATTCGGTGTGTTATTAACTTTAAAAACTACTTTAAATTTGTGTTATTCTAATAATCAACGTAGGAGATCTTATAATAATTTATAATACTTTCAAAGTTATGGAAAGTTTCAAACACTCACGTGTATCCAAATAAATTGCAGGTGCAAAATCATGACGTCAGCTGTTGTATTTTTCCAGCGTATTAATCATCTGTAAGTTTGAAGTACCAAGATTCTTTGTTGAACAAACCATTTCTATACGGCGTATTAAATAGATAGAACGAAACCATAACTGCCTGCTTTAAATTACTGCGACGAAAATTTATTATAATTTAACATTGAAAATTGTTGTTGTAGATATGTCCATTAGATATTGCACTAAAGTGAAATATATTAGTTTAATTTATTGTATTAATCTATACCAACTGTCTTAAATGATGTATATTATCGTTCCATGTTCTCAACTCAAGTTCTTCTTTCTGACTCTATTAGACGCCTCGTGTTTTAGTCGAGCCATCTTGACTTTTATCTCTAGTCTACAAAAGCGACTTGATTCTTCGACGTTGGAAACAAAAGTGCTCATAATTAACTGGACTACGCTTGGCAACAAGCCACAGAATATAAATCTCCTAGATTCTATGTGTTATTGGGAATATTATACTTTACTTTTTATTGGCTGAATATTTACGAATTAAATGCTTTAAAATTTATCTGTTTTATTATTAATTTATTAGGCTTGGTGCAACAAGAAAAAAAATACGTTACAATACTACTGAATATCGGTGAAATGGGATATATATTTAGAAAACAATATAAGGGAACCGAACAAAAAGAGTAGCGAATATGTTGGAGACAGCAAACATAGAAACAAGGAAAGAGTTGTTGAAAGCATATGTGTGGAGCACAGTACTGTGTGGCTATGAAATACGGACGGGCAGTAGTAGAAACAGACAAGAAAAATATAGATGCCTTTTGGAATGTGGTGCTTCAAATGTATGATGATGATATCATGGACAGACTAACTTAAAACCATAGAGGGTTTAGAAATAATAGGGGAAGAAGGTATCTATGGAAAACATAAAATAGGAGAAATAGAAGGACACGACACGTTCTAACGTAATTGGGGAATAGTGCGGGATATATTACAAGCAGTGATAGGAAAGGAAGAGACCTGGATCGGACTATTACACGCAGATAGTGAAAGATGTAGGTAGTGTGAATTTCGGGGAAACTTATAGGTTAGCTTAGAGTAGACAGCAACAGAAGTACGCGTTTAACCAGTTCCAGGAATGAAGACCTAAAAATGATAAATAATGTGTCACTTTACGCTTATGATCTGATCGTCGAGGCAGGAAGACGTTCATATGCAAAATTGTGCAGATTAAAGAAAATGAAAAGTCCCTTGTTCTAAGTATAGAAAAAGGTTTCAAGTAAGATAACATTACATATAATTACATAGAGAAAATCAATACAATGTGATTTCAATTTATAGTCTTAATTCATCAGTCCGACTTCCGCCGAAGATATCTCAAATTGTTTAATAAAGGGAAGAGTTTTTATAGAAAGCTTCGTCTTTAACATCCAAAAAATAACAGTTTATCTTGAAGAAGATATCGAACTGATTAAGGCAGTTAGTCAGTGAAGTTCGGGTAATATCTTACCAGGTGAATTGCTTTTAATTTTAAGGACTACTTGGTTCTCATTAAATCGACAACTTCACGTTGGACAAACGCATGTTGATTCAGAACATCTAGTTTTCCTTTTGAAGCACCAGAAGGATCTGGCCACAACAAAATACGTCCAAAAGATAAAGATTTTCAGTGGTGTCCTAGTTATCTACAGTTAAAAATCACTCATCAGATATTTAACTCTGAAACTACAACGTACAGTAATAGTAAATGAATGAACATTTTGAATCAAATGCATGAACTTATAAACGCATCCACAGTATGTTCTTGGTATTAGGTTAAAGATTTAGATATAATTGTGCCGAAAACGTTTCCATTAAGTTAAATATTTTTGTTGAAGAATGTTTATATTTCTAGTTGTAATTAAAACATAATTATATAGAAGTCCTATATTGGCGTTTTTACAACTAATGTAAAGATAATAGTTCCAGTTTCGTTGTAATAAATTATATTGCAATTGCCTATAAGCGTGATCAATATTAGTAGAATTTGTAGCAATTTTATTTTCCACCTAATATATATCTGTATAATCAATCCTTTTATTAAATATTAAGTAATATAATACATTATAATGTTATCCAATCCACTTGGTTTGATAACATCTATTGTCCAATAAAGAACTAGTATTTAGTTCATGTTAAAAGTTAAATTCTACGGTGACAATATAAAAGCTTTTGTTTGGTATCCTTCTTAAAGCCCCCTCTACTCAGGAACCGCAAGGTATCGCTGTTACCAGGCGGCAACAAGCTCGGCCGGCACTTCTAACACAGCTGGGGTTCAAGCAGGTCGAAAGTTGTTCTTAGGAGCGATGTCCTTCATTGATTTTTGGTGTTGGAAGCATGCACGGTGGAAGATTGCACGTGTAAGCCATCTTCAGAAATTGTTTTGGATGGTCCATTTTTGTTGAAACCAGTCGTGGAGAACGATGAAGTTTTGTGAAAGTACCGTTAGGAACAGTAAGTGAATTTGTTTCTATAACAATATTAATTAAAAATTTTCAGTGTAACTTTGGGAATAATTTATTTTAAAATATATTGCAACGTAAATTATAAATAAGCAACCTTTCTGAATGGTATTCATGCGAAAATTAAATGAAAACAATTCTATTCTTGTATAATATGGAATCACATTTATAATTTATTCAAGTTAATTACAAACAACATTTGCTTTCTTGTGGTGTGAATTACGCCTGGAACATCTGTAAATTGAAACGCAGATAATGGAAGCCAAGTGACGTGTTTTTCAGTATGCAGCGCAGCTGTTTGTTTGGAATGGAATTTTCCGTTGTTAATACATACGTCAGCTTTCAAGCAAGTATTTAGGTGCAATTTGGAGTTCTGGTATGTACAAAAAATTATGTTCGTATGTTGTTTGAACTGTCGACGTAGTAACGAGATAAATTTTACTTTAACCGACTTGTGTTAACTTTGAACAGGTCAAGGACAGACCTCAATTATATTTTACGTAGTCATACGATATGAATCTGTAATTTGTTCCTACAAATTCTTTTATTAACTCAATGAAACATCAGAAGATGTCACTACTAATTAGATAAAGTAAATTCTCATAACTTTGAACCTTTAGAAATTAAATTTCTACATTTGATATTTTATGAACAATTATCTGTAATTATCTACTGTGAAATTAAGGTAAATTTACCATAATTAACTCTTTCTATAAATAAGCAATTTTATGCTTTGTCAATTTGTTATATAAACTTCATTAAATAGTAATTGGTACGGATATATTCAGTACCATTGTAATTAACTCTTCCTAATTTAAATTAACTTATAAAGGAAGACATATTTTTTGTAAAAAAAATTACTTTATTGGATACCAAAAAGAATAGGTTCTTATTTTCGGACTAAAGACTATCTTTTATTTAAGAGGAATGAAAGTCGATTCTGATTGTATTTAATTATTTTTGAGTTTGAATGCACAAACAGTGCTTTTCTTTGTTTAATTTGTTCACAGGTGCAGTGCAGGATTGCTAAGGTCAAGGTCGAGCCATAAGGTAAGAAACTTTAAAGATTAGGTGGTCTTTAAAAATTATATAGCGGTTATAGGAGAAAGGTTTCCGCATTAGCCTTGTACAAGGGACTTGTATTAGGTCTTCTCAGTATAAAAAAATACGGTGGCGCCTTATTTTTATTATTAGTGGTTGCAATTACACCCCGACCCACAGCTCATTCTCTACCCAGAGCATATAAGTTCGACTAGCCGCTTTGCCTTTGAGATTTCCTCAACTTAGAGCCACCTTCCATCTTAATTTGCCGTGGGCTCTATTTCTAATTATCGGAAATTCTCGTTAAACTAAATTGGAAGTAAAAAGGCAATAAATTAACTTAACATATGATTTTGGAAACCTTCCTTTCAGCTAGCAGATTTCACGTGTCCTTATCATATCGTTTATTTTAAGTTGGTTTCAGTATTAGGGTACTAGATTATGACTCGAGTGAATTTTAGGCCAGAAGCAATATCCTGATTTCAAGTTTTGGTATTTTCATGTTATTCTTTCTGGGGCTTTTCCCTAGAAATCCCCGTAGTTCAAGATTAAGTTGCGTCCAAGAAAATTCCCGATTAAGACATATTTCACCCACAATAACTTTTCGAAACCCTCTTCAAACACTTATACACCACTCATCCTACCGAGTTAATCAGCAATCGTTATTATTAATACCGTCGAGGTTTTGGTACTTTCTCTCAGATTAGTTAGTTTGCGTGTGGCTACTAAACCTAAGAATCCTGGTTTGATTCTCGACACAGACCGCTTAAAAATTGTTGGTCAAGCTCTTTTCACAAAAATACGCCCTCGTTAGGATGAGAAGTCCGATGCGACAGTGTTGTCGCGCACGTTAAGATCCCTACGTTGCTTGTATTAGTAAGGGTTCTGCGAAATTCAAAATTTCCAGGGGGCGAATTGGAAAAATCAAATGTAGGGGAAATTCAACGATTTTTTCTGTGGACTACCGGCTAAATTTTCTAGACCAAAACTGGACGTAACCGACTCTATAACTTTGGCTTGTGTGATTCATGTTTATCAAACGCAAAGATTTAGTTTTAAAATGTATAAGTGATTTTTGTTGGATTTTATCTTGCTTTTTTAAAGAGTTAATAAATTTTTAAAGGGTTAATTTCAAGAATTTCAAAGACACTAGAATGTATGAATCCTTCAGAGCTTTGGATTCGATGAATGCCATAAATACATGACATTACAGGTTACAAGCGCCATCATTCAACGACCAATTAGATAACAGAAACGCGTATAAAATTGTTGTCTAATGGTGAGCGCACCGAAAAATCTATTTTTGCTGTAATTAATGCTTAAAAAGAACTATAGCATTGATTGTATATAAACGCATGCTAGGTTTATGATTTAACAAAAAGTTTTCAAACTGGTCAGCTTACCTCTCTCCACCTAGATTAGATTATTAGATTTCCTGTGCAGACAGTGAAATATTTGGAAGCCTAGAGAAAATTTAATTTTATGAGAAGTGTATAAACAAAGTATCTTGAAAGTAGAAAGTGAAAATCCAAAAGCTTTTTTTTATTATTTGAAGTAGCATTACAGATGGTTAAACACCTGAGATCAAAAGTTAAGATTTGTTGAAAATTGTCCTACATAACATCTTCAGCTTATTTTGATTGAAAAACTAAAACTTTTCCATTCATACTTAGAGAAAGCTTCGTAGAATAAAGTAATGTAGATTGATTGATCTGCTTTTAAAAAACAGGGAAAACTTTACAACATCAAGTTCACTATACAAAAGACAGACGTAAATCAAGAACATACAATTCCATAAAGAAGTTTTTTTCCGAGTTATATACAATGTACAAACATATTGTATAACATTACTATTCAAAGGAATATTTGATGTACGTTGTAAAATAATGACAAATGTGTGAAAGACACATAACGTTGGAAAACTGATATATTATGTTGCACTTGCACTTTATGTATTACACAAATATCCTCAGCGTCGATACAAAAGTACAGAATACGCCTTTGGCAAAAGTAATCCTTTTTCATATGCAATCAGGATAATATGGATTCATGTTTCATTACGTAACGTCTTTTAAAAATCAATGGAAGGGAGTACACTAACTATTATACTGGGAAATAAATCTTATGCAGTGTTAGCAGTGAAGCCTTAGGAATCTTCTTAATGTGAAACTATAATTATTTAACAAACTGGTAAATCTACCTACCAGGAATTAATTCTGCCCAATCGTTGTATGTTTATAAACAAAAAGGACCAGGTGGTTATATACGACAAACAAAAAATATGTACAGTAATGTCTAAATTACGTGAACCAAATATTTTGTATTTGCTGTATAACATGTTAAATGGTATAACATAACATGTAACCAAATATACATTCCTGCCTCGTGAGGGTATCAAATTATCAATAAAATAATAGGGCATGACCCCTAAATCTAAAGTACCCAAACGTTTCGGAACATTGCCTCGCAAGCTTGCTACAGTCGGTGAGAGGGTGAGGTTCATTAAGCTACAACACACTAAGATATAAATTTAGATTGTTTTATTAACTGTACAACTAATTAAACCTTAACCTAATGACATATGAGTACAAAATATATACAATATTTGCCGTTATTTACAATAGGGCGCCACCGTAAAGGAGGGGAAGGCTTACGGACCTTATCAAGGTATTATCACTCGTTGCACTTTGTTCTTGAGAATGGGAAAAGATTGTTACAAATACGCACGCAGAAAATTTGAACAATGCACTACTATGGAGCTTTATAGTCCACGGCTAGCTACACACTATATGACTAAACAAAATTAATGTCTAAATTCCTTAGGACTAGTCTACTTTTTAAGGATATAAGAAACAATTTCGGGCTCAAACACCCAAATACAATAATTAATTAGATATACAGTATTCTAATAAAGTAACCTACTGTGACCCACGCTCTCAGTTCACAAGGGTGTCTCAAACTAACGGAACAGAAACGACCTTTTCACCGGTCAACTAGTACTGTAACGGAACTCGTTCAAGTACACACAAAGATTATCAACACGGAAGTCCTTTACTACTATACCCTACCTGAAAATTGCGTAATAAGGTAGGTTTCGTTGCTAAGCTATTGCGTGAGCCCCCAGGCTACCGTCGAAATAACAATGAAGCGGTGTACCTTGCTGAAGCCTTGCGGTCTGCCGAAATAAGTACACAGGGATTAAAATTTCAACGCGTTTAACTTAAGCCCAAGCTCAGAGCTTTAATCTGAACGTCGGTATTTTTACAGAACGTCGGCACAATTTAGTTAAACAATTAGGGATACATAATTCAAAACACAACCCTTGAGTTCATTATTTAAAAAATACCATAATCTCTGTTTTAGTAACTGGGAAAGTACTTACTCAGAATAAAATAAAAAACACACATCACTTTACTTTCAGAAGTACAGAAATAAACCACCTGTATGTCGGAAGTCACGAAATAAAAAGCCCTTCCATCCCACGCTGAACTCCTTATATACCTTTAAGTTAATTGGAAAATACCCAGTTCAGTTTAGTTCTCATAATCGAAAAGGTTAAGTCTGTCATAAATCTTAAAAGTTTATAAAAACTAACAATTGCTTTAGGATAGCCAAAATCTCCCTCACAAGAAAACTCCGAAACTATAATTTTAGTTAAGTACCCAAATTAATTGAAAATTATTCCGACAACTCGGGCTCCTTTATACATAACTAGGGTCTTAGCTACTTGATTGACATCTTGTAACAATTTCGATTTTCTGTTATTCAAATACTCAAGTTTTGTTTGATACATCTAATCAATAAATGTTAAATTTCTATTGGAACCTTTTATTATAAAATTTATACATAGTACGCCCTCTACATTAGAATAGCAAAAGTACACATCAAGTGACTTCTAGTTGTTTGTATCTTGTGTCAATATCCCCCTTTCCCGCGCATACGAGTAGAAGGAAGGCTGCCTCGTGGAATAAGCCATTTTTAATATCAGATGTAGTCCGTAGACACGTATTTTTTGGAGCTTGCACGTTTTTAATCAAACATGCCGTCCGACCAGTTATTTAAGTGGAGTCGACATGTTCCATAAGTTAGTCTTAGTTTTGGTAATAAAATGGTGATGGAAATATTTTTACAGTAAGAAAAATTGCACAAGCTTACCCCAAATTTTTATTCTTTCGTTTCATTTCAGCGCAAGTTTTTGAAGTTCTTGAGATCTTCAAGTTTTTATTCATTTTTTAGTTTAGCGTTTTAAGGATTAAACTAACTATCATTAAATATGGAGATAATTATAATTTCGAATTTTTAAATTATTAAATTCAAGTTACAAGTAAAGAAGTTATGGAAATTTAAAAGCAGTTTCAATTGTTACTAGGCAAGAAGGTAGAAACCCTCACATGTTATTGGTTAATACGAAGGTTAAATCCGGACCCCTGTGTCAGCTACGCTCAACTATAAGAGTAAGGACGCAGATATAGCAGATGGTTAGCGGTGAGTCACCCTCCATTTTTATTCTTATATTTTTTTTCAAGAAACTTTCAATTAAATGCTCAGATAAATTTTCGAAGAAGCTATACCTAAGTTTGTTTAAAATTAATTCTCCAAATTTTTGCTAAAGTTCATAGTTCAATTAATTTGTTTCATTTAAAATTGAATTTAAAAATTTAGTATTTGAATAAGGCATAATTGACCTTAACATTTTTAAGATCTTGGTGCAATGTTATGTTTGAAGTTACAAAGTTGCATTAAAGGATTTGCTTTATCGAACATGTGATAGGATAAGAATTGTTTGCCGAATTATAATGTATAACACATGGTAATAATACACCTGATGTATAATTCAATGTCGTCAATAAGTACTTTCTTTGACCTTTGATTTTATTAAAATTTGTTATTAAGAATGTATAACCATAACCTGAGAAATTACTTTTGAATATGTAAATTTTGTTTGTGAACTGGAAAGCATCCTATCCAAGTAAAATGAAGTCATTGTAACGTAAATTAAAAGTAACATAATTCTTACTGAAAACTAAAATAATTTATGCATTTAATAAAACACTATTCCACGGAACTGTTTCGAAAGTCTCCGTATAAATAAGTTGTATAAACAATGTATATATAAATATTTTTTTTTAAAACAAAATTAATAGAAATTTTTTAAGTTGTCTCAAAATTTTCTTTCTTTAAAGCTTGTCCTACAGAAACAAACTGTTTATAATTTAGAAGCTTTAGTACTGAAGGAAGGTATTATTAGTGTTAATGTTAAAAGTTTTTCTTGAAGGTATAATTTTGATTAGTAATTTACATATAATTATTTTTGTAATAAAGCGACTAGGCTCTCATGAAGCCCTAGTTGGGAAATGTCTAGGTATGATTAAATTTTCAGATAGCACGAGATCGTCGTTCCTATTCCAGGTTGCAGAAACTACAGTAAGTATTGTTGTATATGTTGCTTGTCGTAAATTTTTTTTTCTCTTTCGAAGATTTCCGTATCTGATCTTTGAATAATTCCTTATAAAACACTCATTAAGATACGGTGGCGTCCAATAAAACTCCTTTTGTTTTTTTTTCGTATACCATCCTACGACCCTAGCTCATAACTCTGCCCTAAGTTGAAGAAACTTAGCTGGCTGGAAAAACTCTTTAGAGGGATCCTTTTCTCTCAAAGCCATTCAACATCCTTTTACCCTGGGCTTGTCCATCAAACAGGAACCCCTCGTAATCTATCGAGGCTCTGCCGCTTGTATGATAGAGTAGTCATATTTAATAGAAGACTCGACTGTTACAATCTATTAGTAGATACTACTAATCTGACACGTTAAGTGCCTTCCAAGTAAAGCTTCGTACCTTGGGAATGTTAATTAAATCTTTGGATTATATTTTCCAAGAACCCTGCTCTGGCTACTTGGAAAAGGAGCTTTTAAAGCCGTTTAAAATCGCAGACATATTTATGCTACAAAACCGTTATCCTAATAGTTGGAACGCTAAAATTAAACTAGAAAGTAAACCAATTTGAGAAATAATAGAGAGTTATTTTTACATAACCGACTGTACTAAAACAGTATGTTACAAACAGTTGCAATATCCAGGATAACTATTACATTGACCTTGACTTAACATTACATTTATTTTATAATTTGAAATTTATAACATTTGTTATATTGCCATTTCAACACGTTTTTGGAATTTTGTTTTGTTAAATTATAATATATAACGTGTTTAGTTGTAACAATTTTTTTGACGACTGCAAATCTATAAAATCATTTATTAAATACGCTGTATTGTATATTTAAACAAACAGTTAAATCTCGCTATATAAATAAATATTTAGATCGGAGCTGTGTAGCCCAATTACAAGACAGAAATTATTTACTAACTCTGGCTTAGTTACTACTAGCAAACGTTGGTCGTTTGAATAGAATCTTTCATATCAGGCTGCTTTTAAGTTGCTTGTGCGAATATAGCAGACGTCAGTCTGGCATGAACGCTTGAAGGGGAAACGTCATGGAGTTGAACTGGGTTCTTGCCAGCAACCTGCGTCTAGATAGGCGTTGCCGCGTGACCAAGTGCAAGATGCAGTTGAAGTAAAGTGTATTTTAATAATGGTAAGCACATAAAATTACTGTTAGATAAAACTAAACAATTTTGTTATAGCGCTCTTAAGTTCTATTAACTATTTTAGGAAGAATCCGCTCGAAAGTTTTATGATTTTTTTGTAATATAACACTCAAAAGCTCTACGATTTTTTTTAAGAATGTTTTCAAACGTTCAATGATATTTTTAGTAAAATAGCGTTTAATCGCTCTATGGATTTTTGATAACGAATTATTTAATTTGTTAATTTTAATTTCACTAAAGTTATAAAATTCGGTCTTTGTGATTATCAAGCTTATTATCCGTAATTTAATTATAATGGTGTTTATTCTGGACATTCAGCAAAGATAAGAATCCAAGCTACATGTTCAAATACCATGTGTATTTCTCTGAATCACCGATAAAATTGTGTTAAATTATCTTTTTTACGATACAACCTACAAAAATAAACTTTTGTTACGATACGCAACGATCTAAACATTCCCACAGTATACGAATACTGTAGAACAAACGTCACAAAAACATACCAAACAATAGACGACTCACCACATCCTTCCATACGAGACGTCGCACCGCTACAAGACACACGACAAACCATTAAAAAACGACCACGCCGACTACTAGATGTGTGACATAACATCAGACAAGCACTCCAGACCGCAACTAGTTGGCTAAATAAAAAACAACTAGGATACAGCACGAGTTCCAGACCACTAGTTGGAAAAATAGACACCTAGAACACTCGCACGACAAATGATACAGACAAGACAGCAAAAACCACTTGGTTAACGCTGACTACTAGACGTGCCCTGAGAGGGCAGGATCAACCAGGATATAAACTTTTGTGAGTTAACTAAAGACAAGAATCTGTTAAAAATCATAAATTAATTTATAAATTTTAGTAATGTGAGGTTATGTAAAACTTTAGCTTTACAATATAATTATACAGTTTTCATACAAATCTTTAGTATAGCAAGGAAAATATGTAGTTTTGAAGAACTGTTAATAAAATTGAATAAAATAGAAGAGTAGTGGAAAAATCATAAAACCGCAGAACAAATAAACAATCAGAAAGCTAGGCAAAACGATATACATCTAGGTTGTGGGTTCGTCAATTCGATAAGTAAGAAATTAATAGGTATCGTATGGTGCGAGTAATCATATCGTAATAATTTTTGTTCTCGCAAGTTATTTATATTAAATTAATTTAAACTATATTAAATTCTATACTGTAATAAACAAAAGTTACATTTAAATTGTTCGTATAGGCATTGTTTGCGATACAGCTAATAATGTAGTAAATTTTTTTAACTGGAGGACACATTTAAAATATGTTTCAACTGTAACTGATCGTTTATCGTATGAGAATTTCTGTTATGGCATTTATCTGAAAGCGTAACCTGGTGGTGATTCGGCTAGAAGATTCCTATCCTATGTCACTGGTTAGCATCGGTCTGAAAACTTGTTCCACCCATTTCGTTAAAATCCGAGATTGATACTAAGAAACCCTAATGGGATACGGCAGTTGTATGGTGCGTCCGTGCTTCCAGTGTTTGTCACATTCCATCACGTAAGAAAACAGATGGTGAGTGTTGATAATTAAATGATGTCTAAGTCCAGCAATGTTACTTTTGAAGGTTAATTGAGTATAAAAATTTCATCTTAAAAAAAGAAGAAGGGAATAGTTTAATTAGAGATTCAAACTTACTAGAACTTGATGTGTGAATAAATTCTCTATAGGAATTAGATAAACATTTAATTTGGCTAACTATGTAAATTTTATGTACCATACTAATATAAAATCAGATACTTGTGTAAATCGAAGATATCAGATCTGCTGTCTACGATATTAAGGAATAATGTAAATAAAATTTATAAAATGCCCAAAAATTAATTAGGGCGATTCCGAAATTTAAAGGTCAGCTAGTAAAATTTAATTGAAATAGCATCAAGTTTGAACTTAGTAAATATCAGCTAAAATTTGTTAGGATAATATTTCAGTTATAATAAAAGTAAATATTCTTGTATTAACACTTATTATTGGCGTCTTAAATGACACGAGGTATTCATGATTGAGGAATTATCAGTCATAAAATTTTATCTAAAAGGTATTGAATATAGCATGAAAATGTCATTCCAACTTTAACTATATTCACAGAACAAGATGATGTCTAAAATTTAGGTCCAGCACAGCTGCGAGCAGTGGTATATTTTTCATATTTTTGATGTGTTACCCAGGGACACAAATAGCGACCCCTTGTGATTTAAATATTTAACCTTTTCTTGGTACAAGGTTAGGTGTGTGACAACAGAGCTTTAGTGCTCAGATGCACTCGTACAATAAAAGTTTCTACTTTTTCCTATTTGTGCTTTCTCGTTCGAAATAATAATTAACAAAGTAGTGGCGCCTTGGCATTATCCGTTAATACATCCCCCCCGATATGAAATAACCACGGAAGTTAGAGTTTTAAATTAGTCCGGAAGATTCCAGAGGTTGTCATTTTAAAAGGATTATTTTACAGCTTTTTCGTGGCCTTTGTGAATGTAGAGGTGAGTTGTATTTACTTTGACAACCACCACCCCGGGTTCAGTGTTTCGACTTGTAATTTTTAGTCCATCTTAGTTAAAAACTATTATAAATACAGTCAAACAGTTTATGGTAACATTACACGCTACAATTTTTTCTTTGTTTCTGTGCTTGTTATCTTTGAACATAGTAGCTGTTCTTTCTTGTTAGATACAGCATGGCTCCCATTCTATTGCTTTCTAAATATATACTCTAGTTCACCGATATTCAGAGGTATATGAAGGGGGTTAGGCAACCTGATGGCTTTCCTAACACTTATTCATTTGCCGAGTTAATAGTTTTCCAATAAATCCTTTCGCACAATCAACATTTATTGAAAATATTGCAAAACCAAAACCTGTAGTTGTTTATAAAAATCATCAGGTTTAAGCACAATTACTTTTTTCGTCATTAGTTTTTTCGGTCTTGGAACTGGTTGAACGCAAACCTTCATTAATTTCTATTCTGAGCTAACCTACGTATTTCCCTGAAATTCTCACAGGCTATATCTTTGACTATCTGTGTGCAATAGTCTAACCTAGGTCTACCTCTACTTCTCTATTTTCCTAGCACTGCTTCTAATATATTCCGCGGTATTCCCTCATGCGTTAGTATGTGACATATCCTTTAACATCAGATCTCTAAATAATTTTCAAAGCCAACCTGAACCTAATCCCATATTTCACCCTTTCAAACCTCAATTTCTTAGTCACACATTACTCGCAAGAATTTAATCAATTCCTTAGCGAGATTCTAGCAACCAAACCCACAACCATTAATTCGCTGAAATAACTACACTATCTACAATAGAAAATCTTTTTTCAATACACAGTATGAAAACTTACTCACGCAAAGCACGGCAGCTTATGTACATCACATCCAACTTTATACTACTTTTAGACGACGTCAAGAACAAGGACACTAAGCCTCCACCCCAGCCTCAAGAAAACCAGATGGTTTAAGAAATTTAGATAAATTTCACAAATTATTAAAATAATAGAATATACAACTAGGTTGGTAGAACGGCCAATGTATAATTGAATATAAATTAATAATTGATGTGTTTTACCATAAACATTGCATGTTGAAGTACATCAGAGCCTACAATTCAACAGAAACCTCCCAGAATAAAAATATTGTAATTCCAAAGCAGTCCAAAAAAGCGGAAGTGTTTGAAGAGGTGAACAATGTTTGAAACCTTTACTGGAATCTAGATATGGTTTCACTCTCAGCGAAATACGCCGTTTTATAGTTTTAAAGTATGCAGCAATCAGTGTCAATAATAATAATAAAGTGAAGACCCTTTTGATAAAAGAATATGGAGAAAATGTAACATTCGGTACACCAACCATGGCAAGCGAGCCTCAAATGGTGTTCTTAGCGAAACTGACTCTTGAAATGTTGGCAGAAAAAATCGCAATGTGATTGAATTAGCAGTAAACCTTATCAGAGAAGACCTGAGAAATACTGACATTAGTTGTGGGTAAAATATGGAGTTTGAGAAAATCCAGATATTTGCTAATTCACACTTTGTATCAAAAACTGGGTACGGAGACTAGCGCTATTTTGATGAAGTTGCATATTCTCTCTGGTGCACAAGTGCACAAGTAAAATTGAACCAAAGGAAGCTTCAATGAAGGTTTTTCAAGAAGTGATTTGGCTTATTTTGGCGAAACCTCTACACTATCAGACAGTAATAGAGAAATTCTTTTTTAGAGTATGGAAAGCAAACTCCACCTGCAATACATTTGATAAATTACGATTTACTGAATTCAAAAGAACAGGTAAGCAGGAGAACCTTCCACCTACATCTTCAACAATAAGAGGCCACATCATGAGATCTTTTTTCTTAATACACCAATGTATAAATATACTTAACCAGCACTGAGTGACATTTAAGCCACGTGAATATGGGTGGTTTGGGAAAGATGGACTTCTGAATCCAGAGAAGTCACTGCCAGAAATACCTCATGAATTTGTATTGACATGTGTTGTTTGAAAAACTACAATGGTCTTAGGTGTAAATGCTTTAAATCTGGATTGCGATGCACTGAATACTGCAAATGCAGCAAAGCAACTTGCTGCAATCAGTAGATGGTATTTTCTTGAATCAACAACGCAGATATTATAAATTTATACGTGTATATATCTGATGTCCATTCTGAACGGACCTGCACCTTGACGACGTTCTAAAATACTTGAACAGGTAGAATGGCTTGCGCGTTTCAATGAGCTAAAGAGCCGAACTATAGGTTTAACCAAATTAGTGGGGTCTTTAGTGAGGAACCAGACTAAGACAGGTCCCCGAAAGAGGGCAGCAGCTTTTTCGGTACTTAGAGTGGCAGAGACCACAGGGGTCGGTATGACATTCTAAGACACACTACCGCGATGTGGAAGGCAACGGGAAGCCACCACATTACCGCCCAAGTACACTGCGTACAAAAATTGTTAATAAACATGATGGCATCCTCTGAGGTAAAATAGTCACCCATTCGGATCTCCGGCAGGGGACTACTTCGAGGGATGTGATCCGAAAGTATACAAAAAGATCCGTGAACATTCTGCGAATCGGAGCGTGGAATGTCAAAAGTATGAAACAAGTAGGTAAGCTACAGAACCTGAAACTCGAAATAAATAGGTTAGCATTAGACATAGTAGGAATCAGCGAAGTCCGCTGGTCAGAGGCGGGGGAGTTTTGGAATGGAGAGTTCAAGGTAATTCATACAGGATCCGAGGAAGAAAATTCGGCTGTGGGAATAGTTATGCGAAAAAGATAAGACGACGTGTAGAAAACTACTTACAAAAGAACGAAAGAGTACTCATGGTTAGATTTGAATCTAAACCAGTAAATAGAGTAATAATACAAGTATACATGTCCACCTCTAGCTACAGTGAGGAAGAGGTAGAGGCGATCTACAAAGTTATCGAGGACATACGAAGATACGTAAAAGGACATGAAAATTTAATAATTATGGAGGATTTTAATGCAGTGGTAGTTGAGGGTAGGGAAGGAGTGATAGTAGGTTCATTTGGTTTAGGCACGAGAAATGACAGGGGAAATAGGCTGGTAGAATTTAGCGACAAGAACAACTTAACCATCACAAATACATTATTTCAACATTATGCTAGAAGACGATTCACGTGGAAGATGCCAGGAGATATAGGAAGATATCAAATAGATTACATTATTGTTAGACAACGGTTTAGAAATCAAGTAAAAGACTGTAGAAACTACCCAGAAGCAGATATAGAACACTGACCACAACATCGTAATTATGAAGGCCGCACTTAAATTTGAAAATCTGAAAAAGAGGAACGGAAAACGGCACTTTGACTTTGAGAAGCTAAGAGATAAAAATATCTACGAAAGATTTGGAAAAAAAAGTCTAATGAATTGCTGAAAGATATGAGGAAAATTTCTAATACTAAGGAAGTAGAAACAGAATGGAGTAACATTAAATCGAGCTTAGACATGGCGGCCAGAGATATTCGGGGGTATACACAAAAAGAAAACAAGAAGCCATGGATAACAAAGGATATCCTGAATTTAATAGAAAGAGGACGAAAATAAATCGAATGAAACAGGAAAACAGAGACACAAAGCCATAAAATGGGAAATTATTCGCAAATGCAGAAAAGCTAAAGAACACTGGATTGATGAAATGTGCAAAGGGGTACAAACTAAAATGGAAGTAGGAAAGACAGATGAAGTATACAAACCAATTATTTAGGTATATAAAACCGTATAACAAAAATATAAGGGACGCAGGAGGAAACGTCGTTATAGAAAATGTAGAGAAAGTAGCTAGATGGCAGGAATATATAGGGGATTTATATTCAGGAGAGGAATTAACAGCATTAGAACAGTAATCAGACATTGAACATGACCTGAGATATGCTATACTTAGAGATGAGTTTGAATTAGCATTAAAGAGTCTGAAAAATGGTAAGGCGCCGGGTACAAATAAGGTGCAAGCAGGAACTTTAAAAGCCGCTGGACAAGTAGTAACAGAAGGTCTCTTCCGACTTGTAAGCTATATATATGAGACAGGTGAGATACCCAAATATTTTAAACGTAACATCATAGTAACTATACCAAAAAAAAGAGGCGCGGATAGATGTGAAAATTTTCGAACAATAAGTTTGATAGCACACGTTTCAAAAATATTAACTAGAATTGTACAAAGACGAATGGAAAAACGGGCTGAAGAAATACTGGGAGAAGATCAATTTGGGTTTAAGCGAAACAGGGGAACACGGGAGGCTATTTTAGCTCTGAGGGTGATAATGGAGAAAACAATAGAGAAGAGGGAACCCGTATATATAGGATTTGTAGATTTGGAAAAAGCATTCGACAATCTGAAATGGAAAAAAATGTTCGACATACTCAAAAAGATTGGAATGAGTTTTAGGGATAGGCGGATAGTACATAGCTTATACAAAGAGCAAACAGCAGTAATAGAATTAGAGCAGGAACGTAGAGAAGTAAACGTTAGGAAAGGGGTGAGACAGGGATATGCCCTATCCCCATTAATTTTTAACTTGTACATAGAAAAGACAATGAATACTGTCAAATGCAGGAAGACATTTGGAATAAATATGCAGGGACAAAGGATTGATATGCTTAGATTTGCAGATGATATAGCGGTAATAGCATCTAGCAAAAAAGAGTTAGAAGCTGCTCTTAATTAAATGGAAACAGTTCCAACCGAGAGATATGGTATGAAAATTAACAAAAATAATACTAAAGTTCTAGTATGCAAAAGAGGGGAAAATAAATAAAAAACAAGAATACAAATAGGTAACGAGAACTTACAAGAGGTTAAAGATTTCTGCTACCTAGGAAGTCAAATAACGCAAGATGGGAAAAGCACAAAAGATATAAAACAAAGATTATCACAAGGTCGTGCTACATTTAACAAGAAAAAGGAACTACTGTGCCTAAAGACCACAAACATAGAAACAAGGAAAAGATTACTTAAAACATTGTAACAATTTTTTTGACTACTGCAAAGCACCAATAAATTATTAGTTAAATACATCTTTTTGTCTGTTCCATTAAACCAGTAAACTTCGTCAATTAAATAAATATCCGTATAGGGATCATGTGGTCTAACCACAATACAGAGATGCTAGTTTGGTTGCTAACATCAGGCGTTAACTATTTGTATAGACGTTTCATGCCAAGCACCTTTGATGTTTCCTGCGCAACGTGTCAACGGTCATTCTGGCTAGAACACTTGGCACGAAGGTATCATGGAGAACCTCAGAGTTCTAGCGAGTAATTTGCGTGTGGCTTTACGCCTTTGTGAAAACTCAAGTGTAATAAACACTTGATATAGTGTTTTTTAATAATGGTAAGCAATTAGATATAATCTCCTAGACAAACTAAATAATTTTGTTGTAGCGCTCTTTTCGTATATTCTTTTGTATTCTATGATTGTATGGATTTTTTTTTGCGTTTACGATTAAAAGTTTACAATTCAATGTGAGCATTTATCAAGTTGACGATAACATCCTAAATTTAGCGAGAAAATACTTCAATGTAGCGATAATAAGTTTTGTCTAACATGAACGTCCTTCAACTTTACCATAATACGTGGATTTAATAAAATGTTCTGCGATGAAACTGTATTTTTGAAATTTCACCGGAATGTTCTTCAATTTAGATAGCTATTTTTTGGTTTCAATCTAAACGTCCAATAATTAACAGTAATGGTCTTTCTAAAATTGATGAATTTACAAGTAACAACGTGGATAATTACATGCAAGATAATTGTTTTGGTAACGAACTAAATCGAAGTTTTGCATCTTTGTGATAACCGTTGGAATAGATTTTGGTTTGTCCCGTTATTGCGTATAGGAAATACGCCTTAAGCTCATATAGTTTGGTACAAGAAACACGCAGCTGGTTATTTGCAGTGCAACATGTGAAGACGACGTCATTTGTTTGTCCAAGAACCGTATGTATATACATCTGCTCTAACACGATGTAACGCTGTCACACAAACAAAAACCTGTTGAAACGAGGTAAGAGTTTTATATTATTCTTACATGACGTCCGCACTTGGCGAACTTTGATACAAGGCTACACCAGAAAAATAACTTTGTGATGACCTATAACTATTATTTTGTTTAACAAACTAGAAAGGACTTTGATCATTTTTTATTACCAATATAAATGCAATGTAGTAACCGTTTATATTATTAACCAAATTAAGCAACTCCATTGAATTCTGATTAAAGTTTCATTTATGTGTAATTATTGTTAAAGCTTTTGAACATTGAATATTAGATATTTTCGATATTTTCATATACACTTGTAAACCGAATAACAGATCTGATATTTTTGGTATTGATTTGAGTTAATTTTTGTAGTTAAAAATAACGCTTAACGTATTTGATATTTCATTCAAATTCATAGTTCTACCTCTGTGTAGAAGAAATTATAGTAACCTTTTTGAAATGTAAATTTTGTACATACAATTCTTATCACGAAACAACTTTTAATTAAAGAATCACCATTTAATTGCCTTAATTAATTGTTTTATTTTGAACAAGTGAGTTCAGAAATAGTGTAACCAGGTCAAGGAACAAAAGGCATAAATACCTTCGAGATAATGATATTTGTAACTTCTAATTAACAAAGAAGCTCTAATTGCTTTTTCAGAATTTGATCCCTAATATTTGTGTGTATAAAATTGTGTGCATAATCAATCTTTTCAGTTTTTTTTAATGAGGTAGCAAGAGTATATCTCTTGTGTCCTCACTTTGCTACTTTAATTCAATTTTTTTACAGCTCCTGCGTAAGCGGTTAACACGATATTCTTCTCTAAGGACTCCCAAGTCCCCTTTAGGGAAAACCTCTGTTCAAAATTTAATGACTTGGTGACGCCCTCCCTAAACCCTTATTTTGTTATGAATTAAGCCATAGTAAGCAAATAATGTTTGGTAAAAAAAACCACGACCAATCCTCACAAGCTCTACCCGAGGAATAGACCCCTAGCATAGTCGGAAGATATTTGCGTTCCATCATTTTAAGGAAATCCTTCCTTAAAGTTCACTGGTTCCCTTTGAGAATACTAAAGAACCCACGGGTTACATTAATTATTCAATTAACACCACCAGTAAGTGTTAATGTGGTAAGAACATATATGTTGAGCACAGCACTGTATGGCTGTGAAGCCTGGACAGTAGGTAAGCAGACAAGAAAAAGGTAAAAGCTTTTGAAATGTGGTGCTACAGACGTATGATGAAGATATCGTGAACAGACAAAGTTAAGAAGAAAGAGGTACTAGAAATGTTAGGAGAAGAAAGAAATATGTGGAAAACAGTAAAAAATAGGAGATATAGGATGATAGGCCACATACTAAGACATGAGGGAATAGTGCGGAATATATTAGAAGCAGAGATAGGAAAAAAGAGAAGTAGAGGTAGACCTGGGCTAAACTACTGCACACAGATAGTGAAAGATGTAGGCTGTAAGAATTTCAGGGAAATGTGTAGGCTAGCTCAGAATAGAAATCAATGGAGGTACGCTTCCAGCCAGTCGCAAGATGGAAAAACGAATGACAATAATAATTACTGTACTTAAACATTGTGATTATTATAAATAACTACAGATATTGGTTTTGCAATACTCTCAACTAAGATTAATTTGCGAAAGGATATACTGGAAACTATTAATACGGCAAATGTCTAAGTGTTGGGGGTTCCTTGGCAGCCACATGCTGCTTAAACCCCTTCACATAGCACTTAATCTCGGTGAAATAGGACATGTAATTAGAAAACAATAAAAAGGAATAGAGTTGTATATAGGCTGTTGAGAGAATTCCAGGGAACTGTGTAGGCTAGCTCAAAACATAAATAAGCTGAGGTACAAGTTCAACCAGTTTCAAGACGTAAAACCCAATGACGAAAAAATAAGTGCTCTTTAATCTGATGAGTATTATAAACAACTACAGGTGTTGGTTGTGAAATATTTTCAACTAATGTTGATTGTGCGATAGGATAAATTGGAAAAACTATTAATTCGACAAAGGTTCAAGTGCTGGGGGAACTTGGCAACCAAAGGCTGCTTACCCCCCTTCACATATAACTGAATATCGGGGAAGTAGGGTATATAACTGTAAAACAATAGAAGGGACCGAACTGCATCAAACAAGAAAGAACAGCAGCTATGTTCAAAAACAATGAACATAATACAAGAATAAAACTGTTCAAAGCATAGTGTGGAGCACAGCACAGTACATCTATGAAATAGGGGCATAGTAGGAAAAGCAGACAGAAAGAGATAGAAGCCTTCTGTAATGTTATGCTTCAGATGTATGAGGATGGTAGCATGGACAGACAAAGTTAATAACAAATATAGGCTGATGAAATAGTAGAGGAATCTGTGGAAAACGAAAATAAAATTGGAGAAATAGAAGGACAAATAGAAGAACAGGATACGTTCTGAGGCATTTTTGGGGAATAGTACGGGATATATTACAAGCAGAGATAGAAAAAGATAGGTAGAGGTAGACCGAGATCAGACTTTCGCACACAAATAGTGATAGATGCAGACTGTGCATTTTTCAGGGAAATGTGTAGGTTGGTTCAGACTAGGAAACAATGAAGGTACGAGTCCAACCAGTTCTAGGACTGAAGACTTGATGATGATGATATCTGATGTACAAAATAGGTTTGAAATGTATGCTGTTTATAAGTGCAAACTGATTATTAACTGCTAGGCTTTGTATCAAAATATTATTAAATCTTTAAACCTTGTTTTCAGAGCTGTCTTTAATATATTATTGACCTTCGCTGCAGATATATGTACAATACTCCATTTGAAAAGAAATTTAAAATAGAATTATATTCTGTCTACATAAATTGTACATAAAGTTGACTATTAATGAATACAAACGTAATTAAAATAAAAAGTATCAGAATCTCATTCGCCATTTTGAAAAAGGGTTGCCATTTTTCAGACGTCTACCCAAGATAAATGTCTTCTGATGGTCAACAAAAAAAAACCTTTTTCACCTGTCACTTTTAAAATTTCTACGGGACCGTATGGCAAGGACTGGATTATATCGAAGTAATCATTAATGCTCTAGTAATTTAACTTCATGATTTTTACAGAAAGTGTTACGTCGTCATCGAACAATTCGGTATTTTGTGACAATAAATACTTTGTGCGTGCATCCTACAGTTTGAGTGAAACATTTTATATACCGGCAATAACAGTGCATAAAGTGACAGTCGTACTCGAGCCTTTAAAGAAGCAAGTCGCCTTCGAACCCTTGAAAAGGACGGTTGTGTTAGAGCTTTGAAAGCGAGACCGACACCATTTTCGTGCGTGTTTCTGGTTCTCCGTAAAAGCTTTTGTGCGTGAAAGTGTCTATTGCCCCAGCGGCGCAGGACTTAAGGTATTTATACCCTTTTACTAAGTAGTTTGATGTAGTTTTTGTTTGTTATTACATAACCGCTCCACCATTATCGTTATTGCTATAAAAGCAATTGGTCCTTCATTATAATTTGCATATTTTATCACACATTTATATCAACCTCCTTAACCCCAATCAATCATATGGCCCTATAAGTCGATCCGGATTCATTAGTCCTGTGGTTACACATGTCCTAAATTAAATATTATTGTGCATTTCAGCGAGTTTTAATTAATTAATATTTCAGTTTTAAATTTGTGCTTAAAGCCCATATTTAGCGGGTTAAAATGTAAACATTATTTATACTGTCTTTAGATTAAATTAAGCGATTTCGCCGTAATTGAAACCAGCAAGCGTTTTAATTACAAAGAAATTCATAATATAAAATTTGTCAGTTTTCAGTTTTAAATTCATTTTAGCGGCATAAAACAGAAAGCAACCTGAAAACTATAAATCGCTTTATACTTCTTAAACAAGAAAGGTAAAGGGATTTGCTTTGTATTTAAAAGCTATTGCACGTTTTGTATTACAATATTGAAAATATCTGCAGAGGAATAAGGTTGTAAAGTTGCATCTTTCGGCAAATATGTTAAGCCACATGTTTTAAACGTTTCTGTGAGCTTTTGATGGTAAGCCGCTCGGGTTGTTAAGCGGTACATCTTATATTCACGCTTTTGTTTGACGAACCGTTAGTCATAAAACGTGATTTATTGGTTATACCCTATTTTACATTTTCGTGCTTTGAACAACTCATAATATTTTAATATTTCTCAGTGCACATTTAGCTTTACCGTTTTACAACAGTTTATTGTAGTCCTTTCAGAATCTTTGAGAATGGCTCCAAAGAAAGCACATGTGGTAGAACTCAATTACTGAAAACACGGATTTTAGAAATATTTGAGCTTTGTAATTCTATACAAAGTGACCCAAGTTTAAAGGCATTGTTCCTTATTCAAACAAGGGGAATACATGACCTTTATGCAAATTTCAATACAATTTTAGTCGCTGTCTTGGCCTCATGTGACGAGGTAGACTCATTAACTTACAACGCTGTACGGAAGGAAGTAGATTCCGCTTATTTTTTCATACTGCTGCATCTCGATACGATGCAAGAAATGAAAGCACCACAAATTACAGAAAATGCTCCAAGCAGCACGGTATCAAAATTGTTACCGTTAAAGCTCCAAATTTTTAATAATGAGGTAACTGAATTTTCATCTTTCATCGATTTATTTGACAGCCTGGTCTATAATAACGCGTCGCTGTCCAATATCGAAAAATTAAATTATCTTATCAGTTGTTGTACCGGGAGTCTTTAAGAATCGTTAAATCTGTACCCATTTCGGGGATAATTTTATTATTTCCTATAACGCCTTGCGTGAGAGATTTAGCAATCCGCGTTTATTGGCAACTTTGCATTGGAAAGCAATGAAAGACTTTCTACCTTTAAAATCAGAAGACCCTAAGAAACTTAGGGCACTTATTGATTGTTTTCGGAGAACCTTGCTGTTCTAACTAACTTAAAGTTTCCCACTGAACATTGGAACTTTATTCTGGTCGATTTGCTTTTAGAAAAACTTGATCCGTTCACTAGAAAACGCTTCGAACTCCAATCGGATCCGAAGCAAATACCTAATTTCGAGGATTTGAGATATTTTTTAACCCAACAATGTGCAGCGTTGGAAACCTTTTCTTCAACCGCACCTGTTTCTTATTCGACGACTGTCCATACATCTCACACATCAGTGCCTAAGAAATCCTCAGCGTTTCAATTTAAACCAAGAGTTTCTTCTAACGTAGTTTCACTGGACACACCAAGTAGCTCCAGTGACTCAAAGAATTCATTTGCGCACCATTGTCCTTCCTGCAAGGGCAATCACTTAATTTACAGATGTCAATCGTTTCTAGAGAAAACTCCGACAGAACGTTTCGACATTGTCAAACGCTTACGCCTTTGTTTAAATTGCTTACGAACAGACCATGCGTCCATGCAATGCAAATCTTATAATTCCTGTCGAACTTGCGCCAAGCCGCATCATACCTTGCTACATTTTGAATCGCAACCTGCTTCTAGCCGTTCAGCTGAACCGACCGCTACACACATGCATAAAAATGCCAATAGGACGCAGTCAGCCTCTCCTATTCCGGCAAATGTTTTGTCTTCACAGACGAATTCAAATCTTGGGGTTACTGTCTTACTCTCCACTGCTGTTGTGGAAGTTCAAGATCGTTCTGGTAGATACAAACCGATCAGGGTACTCTTAGATCCTGGTTCCCAAGCTAGCTTTATTCGAGACGATTGCGTGAGCAAACTTTGGCTTCCACGCATACGTTCTCAAGTTCCGATTTATGGACTTGGGCAGACAACTTCAGCAGTCAATAGAGGTGCCGTCAGCTGCACTATTCGCTCTATGTTAGACTCTGAAAATCTCTAGAAGTCACAACTTTTGTGCTTTCGTCAATATCTGGCAAATTACCTAGCGTTGAAGTTCCTAATAATTGGGAACACTTATGCGGCCTGCACTTTGCAGACCCGACCTGGAACTCTCCAGGAACTATTGACATGCTCCTTGGAGCAGATGTTTATCCGTTCATCATCAATGGCGGTGTTATACATGGCAAATTTCTTCAGCCTGCCGCCATAAATACAATTTTTGGTTGGACTATTATTGGTCCCACAAAAGCTTGCAGTCTGATACTGTCCAAGCATTTTTACTTCTGTAGAAGATCCTATCGACCAGACCCTAAGGCGGTTTTGGGAGATAGAAGAATTCCATCCAAGCCTTATACTTCTCCAGAAGAAGAAAAGGCAGATTTGATTTTGAAAACACGTTTTCTCGTGACCCTAGCGGTCGTTTTATTGTTGCGTTACCGTTCAACGATACTTTGCCCGTTTTTGATAATTGCTTTGAGATGGCTAAAAAGACTATTTTCGTTGGAGCGCAAATTGCATGCTCAACCGAGCTACGCGCCCAATACAACAATTTCATGCAGGACTATCTTGATGCGGGTCATATGGCATTACTCGATTCTCCGCCCGTTGGGAACGATAATTATTTTTACCCCATCACCCTGTGTTTAAAGAGGAAGGTCATACTTCTAAAATTCGTGTGGTTTTGACGCCTCTGCAAAGGCTAAAAACAACGTGTCACTTAATGACACTCAACTGGCTGGACCTAGTCTCCAAAACGACATTTCGTCAATCTTACTGAAATTTCGTACTCATCGTTTCGTTTTTACTTGTGATGTTCGCCAAATGTATCGACAAATTTTGGTTACCGAAGAACATCGAAAGTTTCAATTAATTGTTTGGCGGTTCTCCGCAGAAGAACCCATCCAGACATATCAGCTTAATACAGTGACCTACGGTATTAAGTCATCGCCTTATCTAGCATTAAAACTCTTCAGCAATTAGCCATTGACGAAGGCAAAGGTTTCCGTTAGCCGCTGACGCTATACGGTCAAATCTATATATTGATGATTTCGTCGCCGGTGGAGATTCTATACAATCGGCCCGCGAAATTAAAGATCAACTTATTCGACTTTTACATTTGGCTGGTTTTGAACTTCGAAAATGGAGTTCTAATTCAGTTTCTATTTTGGAAGGCATTCCGTCAGATTTTTGCCAATATACTTCTCTCGATTTCGATTCGGACGAATCAATAAAAATATTAGGTCTTCAATGGTCACCTACAGAAGATATTTTCTCGTTTCGGGTTAAACCATTAAACCAAATATGTACAAAGCGCAACATACTTTCACAAGTTGCCAGAATATATGATCCATTAGGATTTTTAGCCCCACTAACACTTTTTGCAAAACGCCTAATCCAGCATCTGTGGATGTTAGGTTTGAATTGGGATGACATCCCACCAGCAGACATTTCGTCTCAATGGCAGCAGTATCAAGAAGAGTTGCCGTTATTATCGTCATTAAAGTTACCACGTTGTTTACCCCCTTCGGATCCTTTTACTTGTCATTTGCATGGGTTTTGCGATGCTAGCGAGGTAGGGTATGCAGCGGTAGTGTATTTCAGTTCATAAATCAAACTACTGGAGAAATAACTGTACAATTTGTAACCGCTAAAACCAAAGTAGCTCCAATTAAGCGCATTTCAATTCCACGTTTGGAATTATGTGCCGCCGTTTTATTAACCGATTTACTTTCTTTTACCATTCGGTCTTATCAAGGCTTGATTGACATCTCCGATGTTTCAGCGTGGAGTGATTCTACGGTCGCTCTCACTTGGATACGTTCTCCACCTTTTCGTTGGAAAACTTTTGTGGCAAACCGTGTTAGCCACATTCAAGAAATCATTGCACCTAGCCGATGGTTTTATATTAAATCTTCGCATAATCCGGCTGATCCTGCATCTCGGGGATTAATGCCAAGCGCGGTTATTTCATGTTCGCTATGGTGGGCGGGGCCTGAATGGCTTCACTACCCTAGTGACTCGTGGCCGCCTCAACCAACATTGTCAACCTCAATTGCTGAGGTAACTACGGAAAAGAAGATCCTAACATTTGTCGCTCAAACAGATCCAAACGTCATTGACATTTTACTAAGTCGCTTTTCATCGTTATATAAAATCCAAGGCATCGTGGCTTACATTTATAGATTTTCTAAACCCATGGCTCAACGTCATACGGGTCCCTTAACAGACATTGAACTACACAATGCTCTCATGATTATCGTTCGGCATGTACAAAATGTTACATTTTAAAGGAAATAGCTTCGATTAAGGCAAACCGTAAATTACCTAAAAGCTTGCGAAAACTTTCGCCATTTGTTGATCCACAAAACATCTTAAGAGTAGGTGGGCGCTTGACACATTCTTCGCTTTCCTATTCCGAAAAGTTTCCTGCGTTATTGCCTCAGCGGCACCGATTAACCGAACTTATCATTCTGTCAACTCATGAAAGGTATTGCCATCCCGGTGTTAATACCACAGCGTATCTTATCCAACAGAATTTCTGGATCCTTTCTATTAAAATTCAATCGGAAATTGTTTATCATCATGTCATGGATGTTTTCGTACCAAACCGGTCCTGGTAACTCCTCCTATGGGAGACCTACCGGCAGCACGTATTACCCAGATCAAAACTGCACATGGCACATTAAAACGACCTTTGGTCAAACTAGCGCCGCTACCGGTATTTTAACTTTATTTTATGTTTAGATGTATATACACATTTTTACATGTATAGTAGTATATTATTTTTACATATTTGCTTATTTACATATATATATTTTATTTTTGCATAGTTGGTAATATCGCTCGCTGTAGTGCACCACCCTATCTTTCGTTACCTCCTTTCCTAGCAAGGTCAAATTCCATGTGATTTCCTTCACCCAACCTACTTCCTCCTTTTCAAAATTCTATGAATTTGGTGGGCGGTATGTTACGTCGTCATCGAACAATTCGGTATTTTGTGACAATAAATACTTTGTGCGTGCATCCTACAGTTTGAGTGAAACATTTTATATACCGGCAATAACAGTGCATAAAGTGACAGTCGTACTCGAGCCTTTAAAGAAGCAAGTCGCCTTCGAACCCTTGAAAAGGACGGTTGTGTGAGAGCTTTGAAAGCGAGACCGACACCATTTTCGTGCGTGTTTCTGGTTCTCCGTAAAAGCTTTTGTGCGTGAAAGTGTCTATTGCCCCAGCGGCGCAGGACTTAAGGTATTTATACCCTTTTACTAAGTAGTTTGATGTAGTTTTTTTGTTTGTTATTACATAACCGCTCCACCATTATCGTTATTGCTATAAAAGCAATTGGTCCTTCATTATAATTTGCATATTTTTATCACACATTTATATCAACCTCCTTAACCCCAATCAATCAGAAAGTGTTAACAAGCCTTTACAACACATCAAATATTTTTATTTATTTAGCTTTCTGTTGGCGTTAAAAAACAAGATCAAAGTTGTCTTCTTAATTTAATTATCATTTTTTATGCTAGGAGAAATTCTAGTACAATTAAAATTAACAAAAGCCTGCAAGTTACACGTGCGTTGTCATTGTAGCAAGCAATTATAATGTAAAATTCTAAAAAAATATATTCCTTTTGTTTTCAAGTCGAATTTTTTTGGCAGTAATTAAGTATTTTTTAATATGCTTTCTATTGAAGGCAGAGTACAATTATTAGCATCTGTTTTTTACAAAATGGCGCTTTGCTTTGCGAAAGTGTTTCTTTCATATATGGCTCAAACATAATGTAACTTTACGGACAAAATTTAATAATCTACTTGTTATTTCAGCTAACACATCCTTTGGGTACATGAAAAGACGAAACCCGATTCGCTAGCGACATTATACGCTGCAAAAATCTATGCGAACAACTACACCTTTAAGAAATTTAGGAGTTTCAGGATAAATTTAAAAACACGGCAAAATAATGTATTGGTACACGTGATTTAACAAATTGAATTAGCTTCTACTAGTGTTTACACTTAAACTTAATGTCAACTGCTTAACAAGCTGCGGAAAAATCCAGTAAAGAGAAAATGCTAAGGAAAGTGAGCCGACAATGATGGCTTCGGTTTTCGCTTCCTCTGGAGTTACGAACTGTAATTGCAGAAGAATTGAAATGTAAAGTAGATACCAAACAACTTCCAAAAACAGAAAAGCATTGCAAACTGGTTTAAATAGACCTAAAAGCAAGTTGTATAAATACATGTACCGTATAGTCTTTTATTTCAGTGACCGCCATTAATACAATATACGCATTAATTGCACAATTTGTGTCAAAAGGTAAAGAACATTAGGCTAGTGTAGGCAAAGGCACTGAATATATTTTGTAGACACCGATATTAGTACAGAAAATATTTTTAATTAATCTGATAAAAGTGCAAAGATTATAATAGTTTTCCGCACCAGATCGTCCACTCTTTGTGCTGTTAGAAAAATTCATTCATTAGTAAATTAGAAATAATTATAATAGATTTAGTTTTTGAAGCTTAACACCGAAGTAACGCTTTTTTTTAGTAAAACACGAGCATTTAGCTGTTTTCAAATTTTATTAGAGTGCCGTTCCTACTTTGTATTGAAATAAAGAATTATTCAATGACACTGTGCAATAAACTATACACCTCTCTTGCAGATCTAACGTTCTCTCGTAAATCTCCGTAGATTGTTTTCATTGTTATCATATGCAGTTTCGTTTGAGATCTTTTTTTTCCTAAAATTCCGATCCGTTTTAAGTTTTTGTAAACCTCAAGCAGCAGAGTTTCCGTGCTTACTGTGGTCCAGTGCCTTAATTCTTAAGTAGAAATAGTCTTACATGTATTTAAAACAAAGTTCTTTTAAAAAATACAGTAAACTTGTTGTTCACCTAAGCCCTAATTCCTAAACACGACAAGTGGACATTAAATTTAAAACCCCTGCAATATTATCTTTTAATGGAGCAATGTCTCACTTCTTAGAATTCAGTATCTTTAGCGTGCGTGACAACACACACAGGACTTACATTTTACCTCTCATCCGAACGAGGGTGTATTTTTGTGAAAAATGCTTGCCTAACACTTTTCAATCAAACCGTGTCGGGATTCAAACCCGGGGCCTTACGCTCAGTAGTCACACGCATATCAACTGAGCCACGGAACCGCCTTCGGTAAAGTACTATGTTGAAAATTCTTTTTGAGTAAAATACCGAAAACCCCGATTGTACTAACAAAAATGGTTGCCGACTAACTCAGTGGTACGGATGGTGTAAGTGTTTGAAGAGGATCCCGGAATGTCATCGGGTGTAAAATATGGCTTAATCAGGAAATACTTAGGAGGCCACCTAATCTCGAGAGTTTCTAGGGAAAAGCCCTAAAAGGACTGACATGAGAGTACCAAAACTTGGGATCAGGAAAGTGATTCTGGCTTAAAATTAATCTGAGAAATCATTAAGTCCACTATTGCTTAAACATAAAACAAGCCTTAACCATAAAAACACTAATAGACCTAATTAAAACTGCTGGCTGAAATAAAAGCTTTCTAAAATCAAATGTTAAATAACCTGAATTTTCAATCATGTTTTTAGATAATTGCAAAATAATTGATTACAGCAATACTTTAAAATCTCCGAACATAAAGCTTCGTTCCGGGAACCAATAAGCCCCTAAAATTAAAAACAACCAACTTGCTTGGGTATTATACGAACATGGTTAACTACTTTCAGTCTGTTCGATAATCTACTCTCAAAAATAACTAACCTATTCAAGTTGCATGTTGATTGTTTGGATGGTAAATACGAAGTGCTCTCTAAGAAATAGATCTTCCCTTTATAAAATAATTCGAGACAAGCTTTGGAGATGAATCAAGTCTGCAAATTGATGTTACGTTTGTGCTATTTTCCCTAACTAATAAATGTGTATAACTGAGTTACGGATATGTTAACTAAGCTCAGAAACCAGGACTTTTATTTATTTCAATCGACACAATTTGCATGTGACCTATATTTGAACTTAGACAATGAGATCATTGGCACCAGCATAATACATTATTAATCAAAACAAACAAATCATAAAACTGTAATAATTTAGAACGAAAATACGATATCATTTTTAATCCTTTAAAACCTTCAAAAGGAATTTGACAACCCTTGAGAATGAACAATATATAAAACAGAAATAACTCCACCGTAGATCAAAAATGCATGTAATCTAAAAATTATATTCCTTATAGGAAAGTCTCTTACCCTATTGGTGGGATATACTAATGCAGAAATTATAAAAATGAAATATGATTATGAACATTTCAAAGAAACGTTCCAATTTTTCATTTCAAAACCGTACCATTCCCATTGTAAGACTTTAGAAAACTTCTTAAATATAGCATATGACGCGCTAGTACTTCTCCATTGTGCATTATTAGAAGAATTTTTAAAGCGCGTGATAGTTCTTTGTCGTTTTTTCTCAAATTCTTGCAGGAGCAATTGTTGATTCGCCTTTTAAATCTTTTTTTAGCGGGCTTCGGTTCAGAGACAGTCTTATTTTTCTAGCCCTAAATAAGTAGCGTTGCTTTGAACTAGAACTGGGCATCTCGTGTGGGCTATCACATCTACTTAAGTAATTTTCATATGAATATTTAGTTTCAAAATCACTTTCGCTATTGCTACTCTCACTACTTTCACATAATGTTTAATCAACTCCAAATCCTTTTTGCCTACTAAATTTTCATCAAATTCAATGGCCTTATCGTGAATTTGTGATGTTTGTTGTTATCCATCTTCAAGACGTTTGGATTATTCTATTAACTGTTCTAGTGACTTACTTTCTTTTGCTTCAGATGGTTGATAGTATGAACTAGAAGTTGAATAATCGGTACCAGCTTTTGTTGCATGTGGAGACTGTTTTTTACCAATACATGGTGAAAGACCAAAACTTGATATAAATGATAATTTCGTTGTATTAATTGTGTTTAGAAATACATCAGTCAATTGTTCAATAACAGCCTCAGTAAATGTAGTAATTACTAATAGTGTACAAACAAGTATAGATGTTTTAGGTTTACTATTTAAATCGAACTGGTGTTTCTAAAAAAGGTATTCCAGAGAAAGTTTTTGTCGAACTTATTTGTATTTCTGATTCAGGTGAAGTTATTGCTTTAAATAGAGGAAGCTTGTTAGAAGAGTTTTCTAGTGGGCCCACAACCACTTGAATAGGATTTTTCATACACGAATCAGCTAATCTCCGTAAATCATATCATATCTTGCGTATCCATAGTTCAAAACCCATATCTTAACATTTTACCTGCTTCATGCAAAACAACATATATAATATTTTCAACAAGTAGTAACTCGCTTCGACAAAATCAATTCATTTACCAAGTGTAGCGATAACAATGTCTATGCTCTGAGTGAGAGTACTGATTTCTTCTTTGCAACTTTCTCCACTATAGATACAGATTCCTTTAATTTCTTTATAGGTATATTTTTAACCTCACAGTCAATTTACAAAGCCAATTTCCTTGTAGGTGTATTAAACAAATCAGGCCACCTCTTTCTTCTCTGTGAGTTGGTTGTTCATCTATATGTATTAATGCAGGGAACAAGAATGCAAGAGTTTTACCTATTCCTATTCTGACACTGCAAACTAAATCTTCTCCGCTAAATAAGCTTGGCCAAGCTTGAGTTTGAATTGGAGATGGTTTTGAAATCCAGCTTACTCGATTATTCGTAAAATTAGAGGATAACTGCCAAATGCTTGTTCAAGCTTGTGACTGGGTTAGAAATTGCTTTGTTGTCAGTTATATCTGCAAATATTCGGGAAACAACGACATTGACGTTGCTTAGACGGAAATTTCCAACTTCTGCAAGGGCCATCCTCGTGACGAATCGTTCTTCATTATAAAACTTTTCATTATTGGTGGAAACTTTGGACGTTTTTCTTTTGAAACTCAATCATTTTCTTCCATTATGTTCGGCCGATTTGGTATTCTATTATAAAATAATAAATATGGAGTCGCTGTTGGGTTAGGTTTAAAACTAAGTAGATCTTGCAGTTCTTTCTTGGTGATGCGGCGTACATTTTCATCATCGCATTCCAACCACATATCTCCTTGAATATCTTTCATTGATCTGTTTTTAAAAAGATTTTCAACAACATTTTTGTTTAATTTAATATCACAACAGCTAGTGCTTTCATATAGGGTGTTCTGAGATTCTATTTCGTTTTCTTACCAGTCATGCAACTTCTAAGTGCATGTTGTTTTAAAAGTTTATGTATACTCAGGAATTCTTCACTATAGCCAGTACATGTTATGCCACGATGTCGATCAGGATTCGCATGATTACTCCAGTGTTAGGTTACTTTGACATATGCTATGTAATGACCTGATGGCATTGTTTAGCCCACGTGTATTATGATACGACAGCTAATATTGATGTAAGGAAGCAACTGTTTCGAGTTAACAACAACTCTGACAAAAGCAATCTAGTATTAATAGAGTAGGTAAATATGTCTTTAGTTTTTGAAAATCTGACGTGGTTGTACAACGTTTTATTTGTAAGGCCATTATAATTTTTTAAACATAATATCACAGGTTGCTTCCTTATACTTCTTGCAATTATCACATAAATATTTATTGAAACCACATAGTTTTTCAGTAGTGACACAAGCTTGTGTATAATTTTGATATAATTTGCTACGTTCAGCGACGTAGTCTAAAAAAAAAAGAATAACAACGAGGAAGAAAAGAAGAAATTGACCGGGCTCAATCGGCAAGTGGTCGGGGTATTATTCCTACAAAAAAAAATTAAGGGAGGCCTGAAATAGAAACATACTCACGCATAATCAAATATTTACAAACTAGAAACTTCTAATTTAAAAAAACAAATTATATACAAAACACATTAGTACCAAAAATGAACAATTCGTAGGTACACAATATACATATTTACAAAATTAAAAAAAGAATCATTTTTAACATGGCGAGCTGCAGTTTTTAGGTCACCCCCTATATTAATCTTTAAACAAGAAAAAGGAACAAAATTACCCCACTAAAAACCACCGCTCGAAATCAGCATTATAAGTACGAAATTCTATACATAAAATTATCTTAATAAAAAAATCAGTAAACATTATAATATCCTCGCACATACAAACAACCAGTCATTTTACCACCAACAAGGTGATGCATCCGTAGACCCGTGTACATATGTTGTTTCCAACAACTACCGTGTACCCATGTAAGAAAATTAATGTATAAACACTCGCCCTCGAGTCACCACCGTCGGGTTGGCTCCTACCATCTGTAAAAACGGTGCAGAACAGAAGGGTGCGTGATCCCGCCCTTGGGTGGTCCTCCCATCACAACAAGAGGCAACCATTCATTGTGGTTTTAAGGGCCACCGGAAGGAGCTATAGTAATTATAAATAAAATTAATTTATTATAGTCGAAAAGTATAATTTTATAAAACCCAAAAATACCGCCACACTGTAAGGCGTACGCGAACTTTTCATACATTACATGTGATTTTCCAATGCTCCACCCGAAGGTACTACATTGGCCAGAAAGCGAGTTTTTTTACCTGGAAAATTTTGAATTTTGCCGAATCCTTGCTGTTCCAAGCAAGGTAGGGATCTTTAACGTGCGTGACAACACTCACACACGGGACCTCCAGTTTACCTCTCATCCGAACGAGGGTGTATTTTTGCGAAAAATGCTCGCCTAACATTTTTCAAGCGGACCGTGTCGGGATTCGAACCCGGGACCTTGGGCGTAGTAGTCACACACATACCACTACGCCACGGAGCCGCCGAAGAACTTTTCATACAGCAAAACGGAACAACCAACCATTCTACACGTGTTTTCGTTGTGTAGGTTGAAGAGCAAGTGAATATTAATTTCGTTTCACTAATGACCAGAGCTCAAAGTAATATTGTTGTTAAGGAAATAAAACTGAAAAAATACGGTTTATTGGGATAACACGCGACTTTAATTCGACGAAGCTTTCAATGGAAAACACATAAGAATCAATTATCAGATACTTAGAACCAGTTATCGCCTGTTTAATTTTAGCATAAACTTTACGTTGAGGAATTCTTAGAAAGAGTATTTATTATTAATTAGGTTCTAGGATGTAACAATAGGAATCGAATTTATACAAATAGATAAATGAATTAACACGTGAAAGAGTTATTTTAATTTACTGAATTAATTTTCGTTTTTAACGCCAAGGGATTTGAGTTGACAATTATTAGACCGCGTATTTCTTATTAACAGAAAAAAAATGTGCGGGATGTTCAAAATAAACGTAACAAATTTGTGTCGCAATAATCTTGATCGTAGGTAATAGGTATTTGGATGTCATAAAAGGACTCTTTACATTCTGTCACATTTCTACATTCTAAACATGTAATACGTCGTTGAGCTATATCTTGAAAATTTTCAGATATATTATAACAACTGGTTATCAAAATATATGTCACAATCTATATTTTTCACTTTTCTTGTTGAATTCTGAAAGCGTTGTGTGTTCATTTTGTTTTAGAGCTTACTTTCGGTTTCATTTAGGTTGTTTGGTTTGAGTATTGCCAATTCCGTTACTAAATCCACAGTTTCTCTAATGTTATCAAATAAATAAAGGAGTAATTTATGGGCGTCTTGTTGATGGTTCTCAGCAAGTATGGAGTTTACTTCACGTATGTCTTGCCAAAATGCGACCGGTCGGTGTGCATTGCTCGAATCTTTAACTTCTAAGTTGTGCATAATTTTGTAAAGATCGTTTAGTTTTTCTGTAACAAGATGCACATGTGCCTTAGGCTTCAGAGCGAAATCGTTTTGTGGTAATAAGTCTTTAATTCTGCTTTTTGAAATTTGGCACGTTAATTCATTAATGTTATCATCCAATGAACTACCTTTGTCTTGGTTAAGGCGATATTGAACAAAGGTGAGATCATCCAACAAATGGTGTAAATTATATAGAAATGTGGGAACAAATCGTAAAGAGTATAATAAACTGTTTAAAAAACATGTATCGCCCATATTTGATAAGGTCGCAGTAGGACACTCCTGATGAATCTTGACCTTGTTTAAGTAACAATCATTCAACATTTTTTATGAATTAGATCGGTCGCCGTCAGTTCTTGTGTTACAATTTTTACTTAGTTTATGTTTACTAGATTCTTTGTTTCTATTATAATACTTTGCAATGTTCTTTATTGGAGGAAATAGAAAAAATTCATTCAGTTTTGCTGTTGTAGGTAAAGTGCACAATATAGACGCAGCATTTCCTCTTTGAATTGCTATTCCAATTCGTTGTAAAAGAAAACTGTAGGTTCGAGAGCCTTGGATCTCTTCCATTATCTTCTTTCCAATAACACGGAGAAAATTCGATCCTTGTTTTCCAAGAACTCCCAATGTTTCGATAGCGAATGGAAAAATATATAATCATTTCCAAGATGATTATACTTTTTTATTTTATTCTTCTTTGCATACAACGCAGCAGTACCGGCTGATAGACTTGTATATTGTAGATGTGAAGCTGCCAAGGTGTCTACGCAAGTGAAATCTCAAAACAACTGACTTTCCGTTACATTAAGGGATGAGTGACGTCATCAGGTCGTTTGCCATCAGTGACTTAATCCCAACGGTATTGAAGGTACTTTTGCTAGATTTAGTGCTCCTTTTATGATATCATTTACAGCGTGATGACGTGATCAGTGTCCTGCACTAAACATACAGCTTAATCCATGCGTTCCATCTTCTGTAACCATTGAGCCGCATTTGCATCCGTGCTCCTTGCAAATATTATTTCTCAAGCACAGTCCAATAGCAATACGAAATGAATTGTCATCTAGTAATGTTCCTAGACATGCCACTGAGAGGGCATTTAACCAAGCACCAAATTCCTTGCAACCAATTGCTTACAGACTCTCTATTAATAAAATATTACAAAGTGATTTTTCTTGTATTAAAATATAATCTACCAAATCAGAAGCACTATGTATGGAAGATAGGAATAACGGGAGGGCAAGGGTTGTAGTTAGGCATATTCCTAAGCCTCCTTTAGAAACTAAAAGTGTAGCTTGTATCCATTGGTTGTCGTATATTTTATTATTGGTAATTTCTTCCAAGGTTTTATGTAACTAGTCATCTATATTTTTTAGATCTGCCACTGCATGCCATGACGGGCAGCATCGAAGTACCTATAGCAACTTTGGTATCGCTATTGAATTTTTTAATAGATAGAAAGCTACATGTGCTAGTAGATCAGCTAAATTTGAACGCATGTTGATTAAGTATTTTAATTTATCTTGCAGACATATTAATATTGCACTATCTGTAAGAGGACACCTAAAAGAATCCATTGAAACATTTTTTGCCTCCACTCGTTGGATACAAGTGAAGCTTTACTTGTTCGCGGCTAAGTCTGGGAATTACCCCAAGGATGAGCAATGAGAAAGGGCGTGGGGATGGTATAAACTCTACAATAAGCTAATATAAAAAGAAAAAGGGGTATTGAGCGCCACTGGATCTTTATGGATGATAACACAAGAAATTCAATACTTCTATGAGAAGATACAGAAACTCATGGGATATAAGCACCATAAAAACTTACAACTTAATGAACTAACACATCTGGAAACTTCTGGAGCATACTTACAACCTCTTCGATCTCGATGACCCTGAAAGAAAAAGTACACAACAAATTTTCTATTAAAAAGACACTGTTTGTGCTTTTTAATAAAAAAGCATACTAAAAATTACGAGTGGATAATCTTGAAATTACCACACCAAGGATATGTGTATCAAAAATGAATACCTAGAACAAATCAGTTGTAGCATATCTGTGTTTTTTTTTAAATTACTTCAGCATTCGTCTAATTTCATTATTCAAAAAATTTATTTTCTTTAAAAAAAAATTATAAAAATTAATTGTGCATGGAATAAAAAACTTGAGTCCAAAAATGAAATTTAATATAGTTTCTCTCTTTTCGTTTTTTTTCGAACATGATTACAAATACGAAATAATAAAATTGAATTCTTATTAAATTTGTCTTGACATAACAAGACCTTAATTTTAATAATATTTCATAACAAAATTTCTGATACCAAATGGACATATCTGTTTATTAGTTTACATGTATTTCACATCAGTTTAATTTGTTTCTTTAAAAAAATTTAAATCACGTGCAGCTAACTTGGATAAATAAAATTTCAACTTATTCAAGTATAATGACCTTATTAAAATTTGACATCTGTAATGAACTTTTTAAAAAACAGGAAGTGACTTTAGAATCACAATATTTTAACACATGGATGCTCCGCGTGTCTCTAATTATTTTAATAGTATTTCTTAACAATTATATTCCACGTTGTTTTTCGTGCACAAAATTTAGTATAATTAAACAACCTTCGATTACAATTTTATGTGAGCACTTTTCAAGTCTCACAAACATGACAAAAGAAAGGTTTGATACCTGTTTTTAATGAAGCTGTTACCCCTAGTTATCGAACTGCGAAGCACATTTTCTGGAATCCGCTTACTAACTTGTTGCAACAAAACATCGAACAAAAGCTGTAATTTCTTAATAAACGAACGTTGTCCCAATCTCTTTACATGTATTTCTAGTTACTTCATGCGCGTTAACAAATAACAAATACCGACTCGAACCATTTTTAAACTACCACAACACGCCTATTCTGAGGCCCCACTTATGAAAAACTTGGGAGCCCATCTGTATATGATGCAGTCTGGACTACATTCTCAAATACAATGGTTGACTTGGTTATTCATTCCGAGCAAGTAAGGAACGGCTCATCTGCTTTGCGCGTCACCTCGTGACCGTATTCACGCAAGCGCTATCCTAATTTTAACGACTGAAAGGATATAATCCGCCTGTGGGTTAGGCAACACAAACGACTAGTTCCCTTTAAAATATGTTTTCTGAGTGTATATTATTATTAAATATTTCTGGGTAAAGCATTTAAGCTAATTAAACGGTCATGATTTCCTGTTCCATTGTGGAATTGTTTCTTTCAGATATAACAGTATCAAATACAAGAATCAAATATCACAGACTAAAAATGCACAGATGTGATTCTTCCAAAAATAGTGCTACAGAATATATATTCGTTACACCATTTGGATTTCTTTATAAATTTTAAATGGGTGCTATTTGTAGCATTTCTTGTATAAATATGTCGTCTTCATTTTCCATGAAATTTTCGCATTTGCTGAAATTTAGTTCCAATCTTACTTTTTTTGATTTAAGAATAATGTTTATCATGTCATTTCAAAATGAATCACTGTTACCTCCAATTGAACCGTCATCAGGATATCAGGCGTTATATTTAGTCGTAATTTTATTTATCATATTTTGAATTGCAAGGTTGAAAAGGGCTGGTCCGAGAGGGTCTCCTTGTTGTACACCTCTTTGTGATAGAATTGTGTCTTTTCCAAACATTAAAAATGTAGGGTATTTGTTACATTGTTCAACAAAAGGATGTACATTAAATTGAGGGACGTAAGCCCGAACTCACCCTACTCTAGTAGTGTAAGCCTTATATAATTGCAAAAATATTCAATATAAATCGCATATAAAACCAACAATTTATAATTGCAATTGCAATGAAAACTGGTTTGAAATTATGCCCCCAAGCTTTATGATTCCATGAAGTTCTTTACATTTGCAGAAAGAAAACTGTGGTAAAAGTGAATTGTAATAAAATCAACAAGCGATGAAGGCAGTAAAGCATAATACTGAATACCTATATTCCGCAAAACGTGCCATTCATGTCTTTTATATTTGAACCAGTCGAGAACGTCAATACGGTGAAATTTGCTCGGGATTTGAAGCAATATTCTGGGCTTAGCCTTTTCCGCAATTCCTTTAGCTTCATACGAAGTTTTTTATTGTGGATTACGTTTACTTTACAATAACGTTTACGTATATTTTATTTCATTTGTATATAAAGTTGAAATGCAACAACAACCTCACATTTTGTAACCATAAAGAAACTGTAAATGTAACACCCTTTTGTTGTAAAATGAGTGCCTTAATTTACATCAAACAACAACGCTTCGTTTTCGTCTTACTAATACAGCTGGTATAAAAACGACTACGTATTTTACACCGATTGGTAAGAAAACATACTGGAGAATAAGTAACGTAGTTCGGATAATGACACTTTGTCATGTTGGATGGCATAACAATACATACTGTTATCTCATGGGTAATAAAAGTAATTAATATGTTTTTTTGTAGAGTTTATTTACAAATGAATATTGTTTCTATCAACGCTCTAAACACCACGTGCATCAGTTTTGCTATAATGAGTTACAGTTTTAGAGGTGTTGTTAGATGTTAATCAAATCTTGTGCAATGCTTTCTTTAAATCAGGGTAAGCTAGCTGTAGAAGCACAAAAGAATCCTTCTTGTTTAATGACTATCTCATCGATAGAGAGTGTAAGGTCTTCGCGTTACGTTAAATAGAAACCAGATGGAAAAAATAAAATTTGCCTAAAACGGACAAAATAAATACGGATATACCTTGCATATTATAATTTCATGAATAGTAGTGTTTATTAAGCATGAGAACTCAATATTCTTTTAGTTCTATAGAGCGAATTCAGAAAATAAATTAAAACCACAAAACAATACATCGTTGAACGCAACTCAAGCCAATAAATTATTTCAAAACCGCAAAAGGAAAAACAGGTTTCAATATTATGCGTTACAAAGTCGTATACAAAAATGTCAACATGAGTTGTGTAAATAGAATAATTATGATAGTAAATTTTTATAGCGTGATCATGTCATTTTAAAAAAGCTTTTAGAGTAATTAAAAAATAAATAACAGTGATGTTCCTTACCATAATTATCCAGAAAATAGGGAACTTTTTTTTTATTTTTAGTAGTTTTTAGCGAAATTAATGCTACAGGTAAACAAGTGTAGTTATATAATACAAAGTAACCTCCAGACAAGATCACAAAAATATCATTACAATGTAGTTAATCATTTAAGTACAGAGGGTTATTTAGTAAAACTTGCAAATATTAGGTTACAAAAGATCTCAACAGACCGCTGACCGCATAAGATATCACAAAACACATGTGAAATCTTCCATTTTTCACGTGCATCCGCACATTAAGACCGTAATGCAATTGCGTACCCTCGAAGAGTGTGAGAAAAAATAATGGGACCTAGACAACATACAAGAAAACAATTAATTATTTGCCAGCCGGTAAGGATAAAACATGTGAAAGGTTATCGTTGACAAAGGAAAGTCGAAAAACACCATTAGCTAGGAGTTTAACAGCCGGGCGTTCAATGTGGTGATATCCGCTGATATCTAATATGGACAGTTTTCAAACCAATTTGGTTGGAAATTAAATGATCCTTTTGTAACGTGAACCCGAATCTGGCAAAATGGAAATCCCTATTTAAACTGGCATTCAACTGTAGCTATTTTAAAATTGTTCTTTTTGTTTGTTGGTAGCATTTGTACACGACACTTGTTCAATTAAATATGATGAATTTATAAAACTTTCACCATCAGTGTAAGGTATAATGTAAATTTTATTAGACGTACAAAACCTGAATATTGCAATTTTATTCAAAACGCTAAAGATGTGCCTTCAGTTACTGTAATAGAATCGTTAAGGTTATGATTAGTTAAAAAGGAAATTGATTTCTGTAATTTCACAATTCGATGTATATACCTCTTTATAGGAATAATGTTATGATGCAAATAGATTTAGATGACGCATTGTTTTCTTTGCTCAAAAAGATAGCTTGATTGTAAAACGACCTCCACTCCACCAGGAAGTCAACTTACTTAAAACCATCAGGAATACTTATCGTCCAGAGGATTATCATTAGATGGCGTCGCGGTGGATCAATGTAGTAAGCGTAAGACTACGGATCCCAAGGTCCTGGGTTCAAATCCCGATACGGCCGATTGCTTGAAAAATGGCAGGTGAGCATTTTTCACAAAAATTACGCCCTCGTTCGGATGAGAGGTTAAATGGAGGTCCCGTGTGTGAGTGTTGTCACGCACATTAAAGATCCCTACCTTGCCTGCAACGGCAAGGGTTCGGCAAAATTCAAATTTCCAGGCAACAAAAAACTCGCCTCCTGGCCAATGTAGTACCTTCGGGTGGAGTATTAGAAATGTAAATGAACGGATTATCATTAGACTGGCGACGCCGTGGATCGATGTAGTAAGCGTAAGACTACGGATCCCAAGGTCCCGGGTTCATATTCCAACACGGCCGACTGCTTGAAAAATGGCAGGTGAGCATTTTTTACAAAAATTACGCCCTCGTTCGGATAAGAGGTTAAATGGAGGTCCCGTGTGTGAGTGTTGTCACGCACGTTAAAGATCCCTACCTTGTCTGGAACGGCAAGGGTTCGGCCAAATTCTAAATTTCCAGGCAACAAAAAACTCGCCTCCTGGCCAATGTAGTACCTACGGGTGGAGCATTGGAAATGTAAATGAACGGATTATCATTAGACTACGAGTTTGCGCTCATGAATTTAAGACAATATTGGAAGTCTTTCAAGGTAAGCGTAATCGGTGCTAATAGCTTGAAATTGCATCTACATATTTTACGTTTAGAGAATTTTTCCGTTGTAGTCAGCCGGTGCACCCTCAATTTGTTACGGGATTCCCGTTCCCTCTGGGCAATTTCAAATTTAATAATTTAACGCTTCATTCATCTATAACATGAGATATGGCATCGGTACAAATTTTAGTATTTGACAGTTTTAGATCATACAACGTTCAAGGACGTTTGACAAAAACTTTAGTACTGAGCACATTTCAGTTTCAGCATCGAGTTTCGATATAGATAATGGACCAAGACGGTACTTAATTTTCACATTCTCTTTTAAAAATCTTGTACCACTTGAAAACTTCTGTTGAGGGCATAGCATCATTTCCATAAGACGACAAACGGTTTTAAAGTAGCTTTATAGACTTTCACTTGAAGTGTATTCAACATATTGCACTGTAGAGCACCATATAGCTCATTAAATAAATTAGATGGGGTCGATATTTCAGTATACGCAACTCCGTATCACATAAATTGATCGTTGTGCTGCCTACATTCCAGGCGTGACAACATTCCCATTATACATTTACAGTGTCGTTGCAAGTAACGACCATTCATACGCGATGTCTTAATCCGAATGTAGGAACAAATGGTTGGCGGATTAATCTCAACCATATCTTTAGCGATATGGAAATTGAAAATTCCGATATGCGAAAATATGAAATGCATCCCCCAATCTATGTATGTATAACAAAATAGAAGTTACTAGGAATTATTAGAAATTGTTAAAGAAATTATTAAGTCAAGTGCAACAATGTAATTCAAGGATAATTAAATAAAGGTTATTAACAGTTGTGAGAACGGATGCAATACATTGTATTCCAGACGATAGTGATACTGCAGGTGGCAGGTCACAGACGGTTAAGACGATTACTTAGAAAGTAAGATTGTTACATTGTATAATGAATAGTATTAAGAAATAAGCAGACATGAGCTCTGCAAGTTCCCACAGACATGTGAGGGCAGGGACAACATAAATACCCCGGGAGCCCCAGATCTGTCAGTCAGTCTCAAGTATTTCAACTTTAACATTACAGTTTGCTTAGGCTACTCATATTAGTTCAATTATTAATTAATTTTCAACTTACAGTATTTTTAATCAAGTTTGTCAAAATTCCATATTAATATCTGTATAAACATAATAAATTGTTACGAAGTTTTTGGAAGTAGTTTTTATAAACACCGCTCCTAAGGCCCGAAACGTAACTGGCGCAGCCGTACGGATCCAGAAAGGCACTACGAATCCAAAAATCGGAAGACTGGTGACCAAGAATTTCAATTCCCAATTCTGGAAGAATCCAAACAAAGTTGGAAGAGCATCGACCGAAACTAACCAGACAAATTTGGACGAGATACAAGCATCGATCGGATCCAAACCAAACCAACGGGGACGAAGTACAAAAATCGACAGGGTTTTATTCTTTTCACAAATTTATTAATATTAGCTAGTGAAAGAAAATTTTTTACTATTTTATGTATGTACAGATATTTTTTTATTGCACTTTATGCCATTTTATGAAAATAATTTACGAAAAGAAATTATTTTCAAACGAGAACTATTTTAGAAAATTTATTTTTAAAGCAAGAGAATTCTAAACGAGAAAACTGAGAGGAATAATTATTACAAATTATTATTAATACAAAACGTAACTGGCGCTCGAATTATTGAAACAAAACGAAAACGATTTTAAAATTCAAAAATAGAACGGAACTCAATTTTTACCAATTTATCAACGAAAGCTAATGTACACAACGCAATAAAAATAACGCACATCCGACCAAGCCATAACCAAAAACGAAACTTTATATCGGAAGAACTATTTCACCTAGAAGTAGAAGAATTTGACAATGACCAGAATAATTACCTTCACCCTAGTACAAACGATGAATCAAACCATTTAGAAAATTACGAACGTGACGAATCATGCAAAAATTACGAGGATGACGACGAAGAAAACGCGTGTTCAAATTTTTAGATACACTGATTTATAAACGACCAAACCTAATAAATTGAAATAATATTAATCACCTAGTACTACCATATATAGAAATTCCCCATGCAGAACTTAAAGTACTAATCGATACCGGATCCTCAAAAACACTAATTAGCTTCCGAACCGTAAAAAAGCATTATTTAGATTTTGTAGAGAGAGAACCCTTTAAAATTAAAACAGCCCATCAAACGACCCTACACCAATTCATATCTAATATACCCCTATCAATAACATTCAATGTACAAATGAAACACAAATTTTGTATTTTCGAATTCAACGATAAATACGACGGACTAATAGGAACGGACCTTCTAGGAAAACTAGGAGCCAACATTGACATAAAAAAACCGTTTATTAAGAACGAAACACGGACAAATTCCCATTAAATATCAAAATACCCAAACCGAGCAAAAATACACCATAGAACCCCGATCAAAGAAAAAAAATTTAAATCCCAGTAAATTCCAAAAACGACGTAGAAATTATAAATCACATAACATTTCAACAATGAGTAGAAACCCTTCCAGCACCAGTACAAATAAAAGATAATTATGCCACTACGACGATACTAAGCTCAAATAATTACCCCGTAGAACTATCACTAGCAAACCCAATTAACGTAGAGGAATTAAATTTTAACGAAATGGAAATAGACAAAAATTTAGAAAACGATTACAACCCCGCAGAACACGACAAAATGTTGAGAGAAAATTTAAGGAAAGTTCGCTTCAATAATGACATTAACAAAGAAGAGCAGAGAGCAATTAAAAATTTATGTTTTGAATACCGCGACATATTTCATTGTGATGGAATACCCTTAACCTTTACAATACAGTTAAACACAACATAGAACTAACAGACAACAAACCAATCTTTACAAAAGCATACAGACTACCTCAGGCAAGCCAGGAAGAAGCCGATAGAGAAGTAGCAGACTTATTAGAACAGGATATCATACAACACTCCAACTCACCAAGGAGCAGCCCTGTATTAATAGTACCTAAGAAATTATACGCCTCAGGCAAGAGAAAATATCGAACGCTAATAAATTTCAGAAAGCTAAACGAAAAAACGGTAGATGACAAATATCCACTAACAATATCACCGAAATTTTAGACAAATTAGGAAAGTGTCAAGATTTTTCAACATTAGACCTCGCATCAGGATATCATCAAGTAGAAATGGACGAGAAAGATACATCGAAAACCGCATTTAGCACATCTAGAGGACATTATGAATATAAACAAATGCCATTTGGACCAAAGAACGCCCCCGCTACTTTTCAATATATGTATGTATAACAAAATAGAAGTTATTAGGAATTATTAGAAATTGTTAAAGAAATTATTAAGTCAAGTGCAACAATGTAATTCAAGAATAATTAAATAAAGGTTATTAACAGTTGTGAGAACGGATGCAATACATTGTATTCCAGATGATAGTGATACTGTAGGTGGCAGGTCACAGACGGTTAAGAACCGCGATTACTTAAAAGTAAGATTGTTACATTGTATAATGAATAGTATTAGGAAATAAGCAGACATGAGCTCTGCAAGTTTCCACAGATATGTGAGGGGCAGGAACAACATAAATACTCCGGGAGCCCCAGATCAGTCAGTCAGACTCAAGTATTTTAGCTTAAACATTGCAGTTTGCTTAGGCTACTCACTCATATTAGTTCAATTATTAATTAATTTTCGACTTAGAGTATTTTTAATCAAGTTTGTCAAAATTCCATATTAATATCTGTATAAACAAAATAAATTGTATACCATGGAGGTAGTATAATAATTAGACGTTATCACAATGCTTTTCTTAGTGAGAACAAGGTATTGATACGTTTGGCACCACTGCTAAGGTCCACGTTTCACAATATTGCGCAATAGTATATATTATGACATAATTACGCGGCAAATTGTATCACATACCAAACACGTTTACAATGAAACAATTCTTATTTTAAAAAGTAAATAAAGCAAAGTACTCACTTAAAACGCGCCTTGCAGTTAAATTTCAGGGCCATTTCCTTGTTGTTCTTTCAAGGTGGGTCGGTTACGCCCTCGTTGATTCCATATTTATTCGTCTTCCTCTTTCGTCGTTCGTAGCGGTACGATAGGAGCAACCAGGTAAGGAACGATAAGGCAAGATAAGGAGGAACCTTCATCCTAAAAAAGAGAAGAAAAGCAGGCACCACAACACAGGTAGATGTTCACGGCTTGACGTCTTGTGGCTAATAATCTCGTGTCCCAACGCGCACTTGCGTCAATCACCCCGCTCCTGCGCATTGATTTGCGCCGACGCAACTGTCCGGGATGGCGGAAAATAACAAGTCTATTTTAAAATAATGGCGGGAATTTACTCACAAATTCAAAAGTGTACATCTCCAAATTTGGAATGTAACTGTATCAAGAGGTTTGGCTAAGTGAGTATTCAATATGGCGATGCCAGGGTCGTATTCGATTAATTCTATTAGGAAACCCAATTTCAGTTGTTCCGTATCAGCTGACTTTGGCTAACGATGGAGATAACTGTGAATGCACAAGTTCTGTGGCTGCGTATCCTTCTAAAATCTAAAACAATATAAACAATAAAAAAATTATTCCTTTTCAAGCAACCGGAATTTATATCATTATACTAATAATTGCGTAAGATCCGTCCCTGACTATCGTTTACTTGCTTGTGAAAAGTTATCCCACTCGTTTTCACCTTATCCATGACATTTATACTAGTACAAGCGCGAACGGCACACGACATAATACCAAACTTGTATACAAGTGACAAACGTGACGACTCAACATGACTGACATGATACCACTCTTATCACGTAACAGCGTCTCCCTACTTTACTATCTCCATGGTGTGTACGTACTCAGTAAGTTTAACATACATTTTTGTGGAATTATACCTGAATGACTGTCTGATATTTCAAAGATTGTCAATAGTAATTCCTTTAATTAGTAAAACCAAAAAAAAGTCGCAATACAATACAGGAAACCTGGCAGTATGCGTTATTTTCCGTATGTTACTCACAATTAACGAACCCTATGGATTATCTTCCGTTTCAGTATTACCTAACACATATGTATGATACATGCTTTCAATTTGTAGAAATATAAAGTTAAAACATATTGAAATCTTCCGTTTATAAAAAATCTATATTACTATACGTATAGATGCGAATACAATAGAAGAACCCTTACCGTCGAGCGTGCTATCGGAGTATCTTATTACAGTATTTCCACTTCAAAGCGTTTTCTATAGAAGTATGCTCCAATGTTTGATTCCTTTCACTAGAAAATTAATTGCGGTGTATTTCAAATTTATGTAATAGAATTTTTTGTAAACCGGATAAAAAAGAAACCAAGAGAAATCTAAAATCTGACGTCCTATAACTTTCAGTTTATTGGGTTACCGTTAACTGAGATTTAGTTTAGAATTTCTAAAGAAGAAAAAATCCGTTTTGATGTAATTTGGCTTGAGAATTTTCCTTTCGACTTCTTTTAAAAGCACAATAAATAGCAAGTCAGTTTTTTATTTGGTTGCTAACGAACGCGTTCCATAGGGAGATTCAAATAAATATTAGGAATTTTTAATAACACCAGGTAGCTAATGCATCACGCAAATATAATTAATGAATTGAAATAATGCAGTATTTTTACCTTTTTATAAAATTACACTGTAAATTCAAATTGAACTAGCAAATACAAGAATAAAGTAGCATTGGCTGCGGCTGGCCATGAACGAGCAACGTCTCCGCTTACGTTAGTCATATACCAGTTTAACCAGAGCCTTACTAAGACCCATTTGAGGTTTCAAATTCGCCACTAGCACTCCTACTATTGTCCCTTTAAAATTGCTCCAAGTATCTTTTAAGTAAATTACATTGTTATGCTCATATCTGCGAGTATGGATACTGTTAATCCCATTCATGCATTTTTCTAGTCAATAGTACCAAGTAACTAGCGCATCACGCTAATTAAGGCAATGGAAAAGAGTAAAATTTCGCAATTTAATCCAACGATAAAGTTAAATTTGAACTTCAGATTGAACTTGCAATTGATAGGGAAAAATCGGAATTATCCGTGACTGAATTCTAACCATTAATTCATTAGTTAAACTATTGCGCTGTATGGATTTAGCCACACAGCAGGTTTCCTGTTTGGAATTTGTCACCACTGCGCCCAGTCCTCTTTAATTATAACGTTTTATATTTTAGGTAAATTCGATCGTTTTATACTCATTCATGGGTGCATGCAAATATAAATCCTTCTTGTATATTTTTTTTTCAAGTACGTGAACACAATATAATATTTAATAATGTTATAGCATTTTTTAAAAGTTACGTGGGATGTGCACGAAATGAGGAAGAGCAGTCTAGTTGTAACTTTGAGGTCGAAAAAATATCCCTAGAGATAGGATCCACAGCAAAATTGAGAACAGCACACACACAAGCCACTCTTCCAGCTTAGGATGGTCCCCCGGTCACATTTAATTTTTTGCAATGTTCCACCCAAAGGTACTACATTGGCCAGAAAGCGAGTTTTCTTTACTGGAAATTTTTTATTTTGCCCAACCCTTGCTGTTCAAAGCAAGATATGGTATTTAACGTGCGAGACAACACTCACACACAGGTCTTAGATTATACCTCTTATCCCAACGAGGACGTATTTTGTTAAAAATGCTCGCCTAACATTTTTCAAGCGGACCGTGTCGGGATTCGAACACGGGACCTTGGATATAATAGTCACCCGCACACGAACTACGCCACCAAGCCGCCGGGGTCCGGCTCTGCACATTGGCATCCAACTCATTCCCTTTCAAATCATGGATGAGCTTACAGGTGGGCTTCTCCTCGATCTTGAATCAGAATCTGAGGAAGAGAATCTAGTAGATCTGCATTTAATAACAAAAACCGGAATTAAAAGTAAAAAATGAGTTCTAACGCTTGAAAAAGGTACCCATTGAGAATTTAAATTGTGTCGAGAAATTCTCGCTGGCATGTTCAGGAAACCCGTTTGATTGAGCAGAGACCAGTTTATTGAAATCCATGAACTGATAAAAGACGACATAACGGAAGATCGGTGCAATGCTCGGAAACCTATTGAAACCCCGAGGAAAAATTATATACGTGTTTAAGGTAGGATTTTCAATTATTTGTATGAATATATTAATTAATTTTTGCTCAATGCATCCCTATACTACTAGATGCACTTATATTTTAGAAGCTCTATGGTTTTGTTCATAATTGTCAAAATATTTTAAAATTGAAAAAAAATTTGATTTGCAAGTTATTACAATTACGTAGGGTGCTCGATATATATCGGGAACTGACAACACTAGTGTTGCTAGGTGAGATCTGAAGTTTCTAACCTAAAGTTTGACATTTTTGACAGTATACACATAACATTTTGCCATATGAACACTATCCCTTTTGTTTTAACTGAGTTGAAAATTACGTCTCGCCCAAAAATGGAATTAACTCGCGAACATTTTCGTGCGATGATTTTTTACGATTTCCAACGTAGATTATCTCCACAACAGTGCCTGGATCAATTTATTTCCACTTTTGAGCAAGAAGCTCCAAATAAAACCACTGTATATCGTTGGAATAGCGAATTCAATCGTGGTCGTAGTTCGGTAGCGGATGAATTTAAAGAAGGTCGTCCTAAATCGGTTATTGTGCCAGAAAACATCGATGCTGTACTCGAATTGATAATGCAAGATCGCCATGTAACTTATCGTGAGATTCAGGCATCCCTAGGCATTAGTATGACAAGTATACATTTGATGTTACATGAACATTGAGCAGTGAAAAAGCCATGTGCGTGTTGAATCCCACATAATTTGACATTCGCTCAAAAAAAACTCGTGTCGATTGGTGCAAAGAAATGCTCAAAAAATACTATTGCGGTACATCAAGCGCAGTGTAAAACATCCAATTGAGCTTATGAATCTTTATGAACTTGTACTGTTAGCGATTGTATAATCAGACGATAATAAAGAACTGTTGTTTATGCAGATAGAGTTATCGTTACGAAAATATTACATTAAGTGCAAATATATCTATTTGTATTGAAGCAGCAAGGTACATTTTTATTTCTGAAAGATTTAATACTGACACCGTACCTTATGTTGCCGTAAAACAAATTTATTAAAAGTATTGACCACTTGTATTTTATTGCATATACCGTCAAATACCATTCTGAACGGACCTGCACCTTGACGACGTTCTAAAATACTAGAACAAGTAGAATGACTTGCGCGTTTCAATGAGCTAAAGAGCCGAACTATAGGTTTAACCAAATTAGTGGGGTCTTTAGTGAGGAACCAGTCTAAGACAGGTCCTCGAAAAAGGGCAGCAGCTTTTTCGGTACTTAGAGTGGCAGAGACCATAGGGGTCGGTATAACATTCTAAGACACACTACTGCGATGTGGAAGGCAACGGGAAACCACCACATTACCTCCCAAGTACACTGCGTACAGAAATTGATAAACATGATGGTATCCTCTAGGGTAAAAAATTCCGGAGGTAAAATAGTCCCCTATTCGGATCTCCGGGAGGGGACTACTTCGAGGGATGTGATCCGAAAGAATAGAAAAAGATCCGTGAACATTCTGCGAGTCGGAGCGTGGAATGTCAGAAGTATGAAACAAGTAGGTAAGCTACAGAACCTGAAACTCGAAATGTATAGGTTAGCACTAGACATAGTAGGAATTAGCGAAGTCCGCTGGCCAGAGGCGGGGGATTTTTTGAGTGGAGACTTCAGGGTAATTCATACAGGATCGGAGGAAAGAAATTCGGGTGTGGGGATAGTTATGCGAAAAAAGGTAGGACAACGTGTAGAAAACTACCTACAAAAGAACGAAAGACTACTCATAGTTAGATTAGAATCTAAACCAGTAAATACAGTAATAATACTAGTATACATGCTCACCTCTAGCTACAGTGAGGAAGAGGTAGAAGCGATCTACAAAGATATCGAAGACATACTAAGATACGTAAAAAGACATGAAAATTTAGTAATTACGGGGAATTTTAATGCAGTGGTAGGTGAGGGCAGGGAAGGAGCGATAGTAGGTTTATTTGGCTTAGGCACAAGAAATGACAGGGGAAATAGGCTGGTAGAATTTTGCGACAAAAACATCTTAACCATCACGAATACATTATTTCAACATCATGCTAGAAGACGATACACATGGAAGATGCCAGGAGATACAGGAAGATATCAAATAGATTACATTATTGTTAGAAAATGGTTTAGAAATCAAGTAAAAGACTGCAGAAGCTACCCGGAAGCAGATATAGACACTGACCACAACATCGTAATTATGAAGGCCGCACTTAAATTTAAAAATCTGAAAAAGAGGAACGGAATAAGGCACTTTGACTTTGAGAAGCTAAAAGATAAAGGTATCCACAAAAGATTTGAAAAAAAGTCACATGAATTGCTGAAAGATATCCGGAAAATTCCTGATACTAAGGAAGTAGAAACAGAATGGAATAACATTAAATCCAGGTTAGACATGGCGGCCAGAGATATTCTGGGGTATTCACAAAGAGAAAATAAGAAGCCATGTATAACAAAGGATATCCTGAATTTAATAGAAGAAAGACGAAAATACAAAAATAGATCAGACGAAACAGGAAAACAGAAATACAAAGACATAAAATGGGAAATTATTCGCAAATGCAAAAAAGCTAAACAACATTGGATTAATGAAAAGTGCAACGAGGTACAAACTAATAGGAAATAGGAAAGACAGACGAAGCATACAAATTTTAGCTCTGAGGGTGATAATGGAGAAAACAATAGAGAAGGGGAGAAAGCGTATATATAGGGTTTGTAGATCTTGCAAAAGCATTTGACAATGTAAAATGGAAAAAAAATGTTCGAAATACAGTATTGCCCGAAATAAACAGTACTGAAACTAAGTTGGCGGTGTTTTTATGCGTGCGCTGTCACACTCAAGTTAGCTAGTATAGACCTCTCAAGTAAACCTCAAATAAGTAATTAGTAGGGCCTAATTGTTAAAAATGGTGTTAAGTACAGAGGAGAAAGTGTTTCTGGTAGAGCATTATTTTCGTTCATACGGAATCGGCCGACGTAATGGTGCAAGTTTGCTATACGTGTCTGATCAATTCACACAAAGGTTTAATAAACGTTCTCCAAGTAATGCTGTAATTTTGAAGGTTATTGAAAAGTTTAGAAATACAGGTAGTGTATTGTGCCAACGAAAAGGAAACTCGGGGCGTCCCAGGACAGTTAACAACAACAATAACCATGAATGTGTTTTGAGCAAATCTTAGAAAATCCGAAAGTCAGCCAGGCAAGGACAGCGTTACAACTTGATTTAAAAAGAACTTCCTTTCAAAGAATCCTGAAGGAGCTGGGTACATTTTCGTATGTGATTCAGGTACATCAACAACTACATCCTCGGGATTATCGCAGTAGAGTGGAATATTGCGCCAGAATTCTCGCGTTACAGTATGAAAATCCTGAATTTTTGAAAAATGTTTGGTTTTCAGACGAAGCACATTTTCACTTGTCAGGCTATGTGAATCGTCGCACAAATCGATTTCTGGGCTTTGCCAGACCCGATGAGGTCCAAGAGGTTCCTTTACATAGTGAAAAGTGAGTGTCTGGTGTGCTGTTTCCGGACACGGAATCATTGGTCCGTACTTTATCGAAGAGAATGATAGGCAAGTCACACTTAATCAACAGAGGTACAGACAAATTTTAACACGATTTATCCCTGATCTACGTCAATTCTGTCGTGCACGTAACTTGGCATTTCGAAACCAATTTTTCAGCAGGACGGGGCAACTTGCCATACTGCTGCCGCAATTCGTCAATTTCTTCAAGAACATTTTCCAAGCAAATTCATATCACGATTTACTGACTTCCCTTATCCTTCACATTCTCCAGACCTCACACCTCCAGACGCATACATTTGGGGCATGGCTAAAATGCCGTTTTCAAACGGGCACCACAAACCATCGATGAATTAAAGGATGCCGTTAGAGTCTTCTTCGCAGCCCTGAGACAACCCTTATTCAATAACATGACCAGAAACTTAGAACATCGTTATGAAGTCTGTCTCGAACGAGGAGGTGCACATTTAGAACATATAATAAAGTGTCAATAATATGTATTTTTTAAATATACAAAACAATTACAATTTCAGTACTGTTTATTTCGGACAATACTGTACTAAAAAAGATCGGAATGACTTATAGGGATGGACGAATAGTACATAGCTTATACGAAGAACAAACAGCGGTAATAGAATTAGAGCAAGAAAGTAAAGAAGTAAATATTAGGAAAGGGGTGAGACAGGGATGTACCTAATCCGCATTAATTTTTAACTTGTACATAGAAGAGGCAATGAATACTATCAAATGCAGGAAGACATTTGGAATTAATATGTAGGAACAAAAGATTGATATGCTTAGATTTGCAGATAATATAGCGGTATTAGCATCTAGCAAGGAAGAGTTAGAAGCTGCTCTTAATGAAATGGAAACAGTTCTAACGGATTGATATGGTATATGAAAATTAACAAAAATAAAACTAAAGTTCTAGTATGCAAAAGAGGGGATAATAAATCAAAAACAAGAATACAAATAGCTAACGAGAACTTACAAGAGGTAAAGGATTTCTGCTACCTAGGAAGTCAAGCAACGCAAGCTGGGAAAAGCACAAAAGGTATAAAACAAAGTTTAGCACAAGGCCGTGCTACATTTAACAAGAAAAAGCAACTACTGTGTTCAAAGACAACAAACATAGAATCAAGGAAAAGATTGCTTAAAACATATTTGTGGAGCACAGCACTATATGACTGTGAAGCCTGGACAGTAGGAGAAGCAGACAAGAAAAAGGTAGAAGCCTTTGAAATGTGGTGCTACAGACGTATGATGAAGATACCATGGACAGACAAAGTGAAGAACAAAGAGTTACTAGAAATGGTAGGGGAAGAAGGAACTATGTGGCAAACAGTAAAAAATAGGAGAGATAAGATGATAGGCCACATACTAAGACATGAGGGAATAGTGCGTGTAGGAAAATTGACATTTTAGATGGTTATTTGTGTTTGTAATCCTACATTTGATTATTGACTGATGTAAGTTCGAAGGACCAGAACCGTATTATCATTTATTGAACACAGTTTTGAACTAGTGATTAAACAATATTGACTGTTCAATGATAAATGCAAGCAGTAAACTTACACACAATTATAAGTTTTTATTACCACTCAGATTGAGAATGACACAACAATAATTTTTTATTGTTTAATCTCCAAGGAGATGAAATAAGCCTACTAAAACGGTTTTGTAAATAAATTAAACATTGATTTGAGTACATGCGCTTGCATTTAACTTACAAATAAACATATATACAAAGTATGTAATATCAAAATGAAAATACAAGCACAATATTTCTAACAGTGCGGAATATATTAGAAGCATAGATAGGAAAAAGGAGAAGTAGAGGTAGACCTAGGTTAGACTACTACACACAGATAGTGAAAGATGTAGGTTGTGAGAATTTCAAGAAAGTGTGTAGGCTAGCTCAGAATAGAAACCAATGGAGGTACGCTTCCAACCAGCCGCAAGATGGAAAAACTAACGACAAAAATAATAACTGTACTTAAACATGGTGATTATTATTAACAACTACAGATATTGGTTTTGCAATACTCTCAACTAATGTTAATTGTGCGAAAGGATTTATTTGAAAACTATTAATACGGCAAATGTCTAAGTGCTGGGGGAACCTTGGCAGCCACAGGTTGCTTAACCCCCTTCACATACTAGTGAATCTCAGTAAAATAGGGCATATAATTAGAAAACAATAGAATTGTAGGGACCGGTGTAAGCTAGCTCAGAAAATAAATAAGCTGAGGTACAAGTCCAACCAGTTTTAAGATGTAAAACCCAATGACGAAAAAATAAGTGCTCTTATATCTGATGATTATTATAAACAACTACAGGCGTTGGTTGTGAAATATGTTCAAATAACGTTGATTGTGCGAAAGGATAAATTGGAAAACTATTAATTTGACAAAGGTTCAGGTGCTGGGGGAACTTGCCAGCCAAAGGCTGCTTACCCCCCCTTCATACACTACTGAATATCGGTGAAATAGGATATATAACTGTAAAACAATAGAAGGTGACCAAACTAAATCAAACAAGAAAGAACAGCAGCTGTGTTGAAAGATAAGGAACATAGGATACAAGAAGACATCTGTTCAAAGCATAGTGTGGAGCACCACACAGGACATCTCTGAAATAGGGGCCATAGGAAAAGCAGACAGAAAGAGCTAAAAGCCTTCTGGAATGTTGTGCTTCAGATGTATGAAGATAGTAGCATGGACAGACAAAGTTAATAACAAATACGTTGTTGAAATAGTAGCGAAATATAGATATCTGTGGAAAACGAAAAAAATAGGAGAAATGGAAAGACAGGATACGTTCTAAAGCATTTCTAGGGAATAGTACGGGATATACTATAAGGAGAAATAGGAAAAGTTAGGTAGAGGTAGACCGAGATCAGACTTTAGCACACAGAGAGTGATAGATGCAGACTGTGCAAATTTCAGGGAAATGTGTAGGGTGGTTCAGACTAGGAAACAATGAGGGTACGCGTCCAACCAGTTCTAGGACTGAGGACCTAATGATGATGATGACCCTCATATAAAAATGCTAATGAGGGTACGCGTCCAACCAGTTCTAGGACTGAGGACCTAATGATGATGATGACCCTCATATAAAAATGCTAATTAATTCAATAACTTAAAGGCTTCAGAAAGGGATAAGTAGTTTTGAATTTAAATATATTTTATTTCGAAAGCCTACAGTAAATTGATAATTTGATTTCTTAATGAAACAAAAGTTTTTAAATTAACATAAATTTCTAAACCGCTGTAAACCCCTCCGTAATTGAACTAAAATTATACATACCCGAAAAAGGATTAGGACATTTTTAAAATTCGATAATATCTGTTTGAGTTCTATTACTAAAATTAAAATACGGTTACAATATTCAACGCCCTGTAATGTTTTTGTGATCTCTATTTTGGATCTTACTTTATTAACATGTGTTAGAGGATTTCCTATCTTTGAAATGCTAAGGTTAATTTTTTAGCTTTATACTATGAATGTGCCAAGTAGATTACGAAAAATTTTTTAAAGTAGATATGACTCAAACTTAAGTCGCTCTCATAGCTGCCGCTGATAGTTAAATCAGAAATTAATCATGTCTCTACATTCTACATTACACGTTACTGGCGTATAACTACTATCGGTAACATTAAATCGGTTTTTTATCCTTAACTAATAGTAAATATGCGGTTACGCAATTCATTTAAAGAGAGCTTTTATGATTTTTTTAGTGGTTATGAACGACATAATAGTGTAGAATTTTTTCGTAGTCCAGTTAGGGGTGGTGTTGTGACTAACTACGAAATTCCTTTCCTAAAAGTTGTTAAAGGAAAGGCAGTCTTCCAACGTATCTAAGGGTCTATTCCTGGGTAGAACAATGAGAGATGGTCGTGGGTCTTCAGAAAAAATACTTTATACAACACTCGATAGAAACAACATTTATAACAACACAGAATAAAACTAAGTATGACGCCACCAAGTCGTAGGCTAATAAAAGACAATAGATACCCAAAGAGAACTTGGAAATCTTCAAAGAAAAATATCACATTCGATGTGTTAAACACTGTTATCAAAAAGAGTACGTAGCACCTGTAATAAAATAATATAGACAGAGCAAAGAAAGGACGTAAGAGGCGTACTCTTCCGTTCTTGCTATTGCAAAAACACAACATATAAAATGACTTGCTGTCATAAAACTATATCTGTGATCAAACCACGATATTGGAGCTACCTGTGGACTACTGTTAGACAAGGCTACAAAAGAGCTTGTCGTTTTAAATTCTACTAATATAAATACCAAGGGGCGTTACTAACCAACCCTGATAAAAACATCGTAAAAATGATTATTAATAAATCATCATTAATATCTAACTTATGGAGAGGTATCCTAAGTTTCACTATTTGGACGCTTTTGTCCAAAATAAAGCAGTAAATTTAGTTTAGATTATTACTTTACAAAATCAGTATTCTTTTTGTCTAATAATTTCAATTACAAAATATACAGCAAGTATTCACAAGAAAATTAAAGCTTTCAGAAAGGAGCAGCAAGTTTGTTAGTATAAAAAAAAATCGTAGTAGTTTTTTTATAGAGTTTTACTTAACCTATCGAGAATTCTTATATAACAGTAACATGCCCAAGGTAAGATTAGGATGGAAAATGGCTTTTAGAAAAAGAAAACCCTTAAGACTTTTTAGCTAACTGAGTTTTGACCCACGGTCGGATGAGATAGGGTTTATTAAAGTTGGAAAATATAGTAATGGACGCCACCTAAAAAATTTTTAATGCAACTCACTGAATCAAATTGCGAGAAAAGGAAAATTTGGAAACCTAAATTATCACTAAGCACTTTAAATACAAAGTTTGATTACCACAAATATGTTACTTACATCTGGTCGTCTTTTTCACTGAACTAACGAAGTTCTAGGGCGGCTCTGTAACATAAATACTACCAACACAGACACCCCTTATATCTTATGATCCTATATAAGCATGAAATCTTTATTTTAGTTTCAATTAGTTTTCATTGTATCATTCTACGCATTCATTATAAGTTAAACCTTTCAATTACCTAAGAAACTTTGGAGAAGTTTAATAATTATAGAATAATGAACTGAAGTCAAAAATAATTCTATATTCTCATTTAAGATAAGTTATGAACATTATAAGTGCAACTTAATAAAAAATAAAATTCTTATAAATGTAGTTTCTGTTTTACTCAGAGGGTGTAAAACAAATCTTAAAGTTTAATTACTACTAAATCTTGATTTAGATACTTAACTTTTGGTGACAATATTTATTTTTATAATTATTAGTCTGGAGTAGCGCTACGAAAGACTTTATAGTTTTTTAAAAATTTACTCAACATGTGGCAAAATTATTAATTAGTTAATCTCAGTGTAAACTTCACTTTTTTGGAATTAGGCCCTATTAAATGAACATCTTGACATTTTAAATTGTAGTAAACAAGATAAAATATTGAACTTTGTAACAAACAAATGACGATTATTTATATGCACATTTTACCCTTGTTTTATATACAACCGGTAAAGTATAATTTCTAAAGTTGAGCACATTATTAACTACCAAATATTGTTTTGTGAATTATAACATAACATTTTAAAAAGATAAGCTTTTAGCAAATTACATGACAAAATTATTCGTGAACGACCCATTAGTAAATTGCATACAACAGCATGAGGTAGTTACAACCTTTCAAAAAAATCCACTACATATATATATATATATATATATATATATATATATATATATACATATACGGAATGAAACTTTGTAAGCGCAGCATAATGTTAGAAAATTAAACAGTTTTACCACATGGCGGCAATGACCTGTAACCTTCAAATCACATGTTGTTCAACCAACTATTCACAGCATGTGTAGTTGCATACCGGAAATCCAATCTCTGTCCAACAGAGCTGCTTGCGCATTTATGTTTTAAACGAGTTCCATGAAAATAAAATTTGCTTGAACACAAATCAAATTGAACGTGATCAAGTTAACATAAACCAAGTTGTAATCGGAGTTGCACGTTGCCAAGATCAGTTTATACACTATATAAATAAGTTGTCCTAGACAACTTTTAACCAACTGTGCCTTCTATTCCGGCGTTTCTGCCAGGAAAACTTAATTTCCCGCACCATCTTGAGTGTCTGATAACACACCAAGTGACCTTTCTCTTCAACAAGGAAACGAAGAGTGACTATCTGTCACGACTGGACAAACTAACTTGAAAATCTTAGATATTACAATGGGGTAGGAGCACGCGAATTGGTTTGTAAATATGTAATCAGTTGGGACGGCGTGATACGTTGAGATTGTAATTCCAATTGAAATTTTAGTGTACGTTGAAGTTTGTTGGGATATTAAATATGCAAGATCAATAAAATCAATAATAGATTAAACATTGTTGAGTAAATACTAAAATAATAGATTTATAGCGGTAATGTCGACAAATAATTTTGCTGGAAGTTTTAAATGTTACAAGTTTAATTTTAGTAAAGAATATTTCCCCTACTTATTTCATATGAAGGCAGTACTTATTTATACTACAACCTTTAATAGCGTCCTTTAACATTCAGATGTGTGTATCAAGACACAAAACGATTCCGACATAACTACTATTGCTTCAAATTCAAGGTTAAAAGTATTTACCGTTTATATTTTCGGTTCCCACAAACTAGTAAACGGGAATGGCATAATGCAAGACACCATGTTTATCTATGAGGACGAGACCTGGTAAGCAAGTAATCTTATTAAGATTATGATTAAGAGCGCTGCGATTTAAATCAAATCAGGGTATCGTATTAGACACTTTCACTTGGTGATCGTTAATAGAGAAATGAAGCTTTACAGAACCTTCTCAGTTAAAGGTCTAAAACCAAATAGTTTTCTCAAAATCCCGCTTCCATCTTTCAGGAACCAAGAGCGAATGCTCGCTAAGCTAACGATAAAACTAAACGACCTTATGTTGCTTGTCATATTGAGCAAAGTTCAAACAACCATTTATTAAAGAATAAGTCTCTGTTATTCATTTTAAATAATATTCGACGCCTAATTGGATTATATTGCAAATGACTGAATGATAATTAATATTAAAGAATTAATGAAAGAATGAAATAATCGGTACACTAAGTGTAATAAAACAATTTATAAATCATATCTGCAAAATATGCTAAACAGTAGAGGATTTTCTACCTCGCTCACATGTAAATAAATAATCGAGAAGATCACATGAAAGTCTTAAGGGTAGTAAAGTTAGGTGTCTTCAAAAATTTTCAAAACATCTTAAAATTAATTAGTATTTATTCGAAATGCTTATTACTTCTGTAGAGTAGCAAAAATGTCGAGATCTTTGAAAACTGTGCAAAATTTTTTTAGGAAGTTTAGGATTTTTTTTATTTTCCATGGGTGAAATAATTAATTTTTAAACCATCTCATTGAAACGAATCGACATATTTATAAAGTTGTTTGGAACATTGTAAATGACACAAAGAACCTACTTCATTTAAGGTGTTATAAACGAAAATCATCAAGAGTAAAAGAATTGTTCTTTAATCGGCTTAGGTAAGGAAGTACATGAAATGCGTTTTCAAGTAAAAATGCTTTATTCGTTTGAGTAGTTCTAATACTCTTATCCATAAAAAGTAGGATAAAACCGTTATGAATATTTTAGAAGCATATTATAGAATTTTTAATAAAAACCTAATTTTAATCTCATTTTATGTTCACTACGCGATGCATAAATTGTCTTCCTAGTATAAGCTTACCTTTCCCGGAATTATTTAACGTACATTTTGTGTCCGGGAAAGCCTGGCTTCCTTTAATTTAATTTATATAGGTATTACCTCGTCATAATATTTTTGTAAAATTAGTTTCCTTGCATATTAAAAAAATTTACTAATTTCCTGGCATATTGTATTATGTGTACACTTTATTAAGCTTTAACATTGTCAATGTAGTTTAATTTTTATAAAAGAAGAGTAGATATATTACACCCTATGATTGCGCAGTAAGGTATTTTCCGTAGATAAGTGTTATAAATTTATATAAACATTAAATACTTTTGACTACAAAAATGTCTATTCTATTTGTTTATATTAATGACATGCAATTGAAAATTTTCAAAAGCGTAATAGTTTGGTTTTGGAGTTACTTATTATGGAAGTTTGCATTCTATTAGAAAAGCCGTAAACAATCACTTAAAAGTTTATTTTTCAGAATTGCCACCTCAAATGTTTTGCAATTCATACTTCATTTTATTCTGCAACGTGTATTGAAGAAGCTGAACAGATTACAACTTACATTACCGGAGAATATTAAAAACAAAAAGCCAATATAAATCGCATTATTTCTACATAGAGTTTTAATTGTTTACTCGGTCATTATATGATCATCATCATTAGATCTTCAGTCAAAGAACAGATTGAATGCGTACTTCCATTATTTTCTATTTCGAGCTAACCTACACATCTCTCTAAATTCCCACAACCCACATCTTTCACTATCTGTGTATAACAGTATAATATAGGTCTTCCTCTACATTGCCTGTTCGCTACTCCTACTGTTCACGTTTCACAGTTGTACAATGATACTCGTCACGCATATGCTTTCAGCAATCTTTTCCTTTTTCTACGTTTATTGTCTTCAAACATGGCAGCTGCTTTTTCTTGTAAAATACAAACTGGCTTTGTGCTAATCTTTTTTTTATATCTTTTGCACGTTTCCCCTTTTGTTTTCTAAAAAAAATACCCTATTTCACCGATATTGAATGGAACGCAAAGGGAGTTAAGCAATCTGAGGGCTACCACAATCCTCCCACCATATAGACACTTGCCGAATCAATAGTTTTCCAATTACTCCTTTCGCACAATTAACATTTGTTCAGCATATCGCAAAGCCAACACCTGTAGTTATTTAAGACAATCATCTGATTTAAATACAATTATTTTTTCATCATTAGTTTTTCCGTACTGGAACTGGATGAACGCGTACCTCCATTGATTTCTATTCTGAGCTAGCCTACACATTTTTCTGATATTCCTACAACCTACATGTTTCACTATCTGTGTACAACAGTCTAATCTAGGTCTACCTTCACCTCCCTTTTTTTACTTTCTCTGCTTCTAATATATTTCGCACTACTGCCGCATGCTTTAGAATGTGTCCCATCATCCTATCTGTTCTATTTTTTACTGTTTTCAACATATTTCTTTCTTCTACCATTTCTAGAACCTCCTTGTTCTTAACTTTTCCTGTCCATGATATCATCATCAAACGTTTGTAGCACTACATTTCCTGTCCATTTTTCCTACTGTACACAGATTTGCTTTCAGAAATCCTTTCGCTGTTTCCCAATTTGTTACCTTTGAACATAGTAGTTGCCTTTTTCTGTTAAATGCAAAACGACCTTATGCTAAACTTCGTTTTATCTTTTGCACTCTTCCCATCTTGCGTTATTTGACTTTCTGGGTAACAGAAATTCTTAACCTCTTGTAAGTACTCGTGCCTTTGGGCATCGTCGGTTGTGCTTGTAAAGAAGAAAAACGGGTCAACAAAATTTTGTGTGGACTACAAGCGATTGAATGATGTGACCCCATTTCTAAGAATTAACGACACCTTACATACACTTTCAGAATCACGATGGTTTCCAACCTGGGATTTAAAAGGTGCCTATTGACAAGTGAATATAGAACCCAAAGACTGCTTTCACTATTGGTACTGGCTTATGGGAATTTACAGTCATCCATTTTGGCTCTACAACGATCCTGCAACCTTCGAGCGTTTAATGGATAACGTCTTGCGTGGGGTATCGTGGGAAACGTGTCTTGTATATTCAGATGACGTAATCATGATTGGGAAGTCGTTTGGAAAACACTTGGGAAATTTGGAAGAAGTGTTTCGAAGACTTAAGGAAACCAATCTGAAGGTGAGTTCAGAGAAGAGTGTCACCTGCTAAACGAAGAGGTAAAATAGCTAGGGCAAGTAGTTTCACGCAACGGAGTCAGGCTAGACTCGGAAAAGATTAAAGCGGCACAAGAGTGGCAGGTGTCAAAAAACAAACATCGGCTACTCAGTTTTCTGGGTTTGGGCACTTACTATATAAGATTCGTTTCTGGATTTGCGAATATTGCTAAGCCCTTTACCAAGTGAAAATGGGCGTGATTACGTTTGGAAAGAAGATTGCCAAAATGCATTCAAACAACAAGGCTATTTATTGACAACAGCTCCAATAATAAGTTATCCTCAGTCGGATGGCATATTCATCTTTGATATGGGTGCAAGCACTATCGCCAGATACAAGACAGGCAAGTGAATGTTGTTACGGACTTTCTAGTTACCGCTTGAAGCGAGCGGACGTGTTTTTCAGTGCTCCCGCTTCTGCAGTAAACAAGTAAGTTTTTTGATATTTATTATTGTTTTATTATAGTTTAAGCTTTGCTTTTTATTGTATTTTATTTTTTATTATTATGTGCCGTTAATTTTAATGTACAGGGCATTAAATAAAACCAAAATAATAATTTAATCCGTTAAATACTAAATAAACCACGTTTTAACTTAAATTTAAACTAAAATTCGCGTTTTAAAATAAACTAAATCAAATTTCGGGATAATAAATCAAAACCAATAACTAAACACCCCAAATAATTTAAAAAAGCTTTTTTAATAAATTTATTGGAAAATCTAGTAAATCGAGTTAAAAAACCGCGTAAAACAAGCAAATAAAATCGGGAAAATTATATAACGAGCGTGTAATAAAATAACAATTTAAAAACCAAAATCTAGCCCCTCTTGAATCAAACAAATAACTAAAAACCGTAAATTTTAAAATAATTTGAATATAAATTTTCCATTTTTTAAGTAGGTGTGTACTTTAAGCCACCTAAAAGTTGATCTTTGGGTATAATAAATGGTGTAACATTTCAAGGTCGAGTAAACACCGAGTAAACAAGCGGTAAGTGCTTCCGGTACCGCATTCCAATAACGCGTGTTTTATTTAGTTTATTTATAAATTTAAAGTCCGGTATTTTATAAATTTGTTTTTGAGGTAATTAGTTAGTTTGAATATTAAATAAATAAATACAGTTTTGTTATAGTAGATTTTTAATTGCGTATATTTATTGGACTTGCTATCTTATTTCGTCCGCGTTTTTATTTTGACGTTGGGGTTTAGTTTATTTCTCATAAATTTGAAATTTCATTTGGCGGTTTATAAAATTTGAATAAATAAATAAAAACAGATAAGTTTAAGGGTCATTTGAAATCTAGGTCTTTTATTGGAGCAGCGATTTTGTTCTGTACTTGTTGTTTTGCCGTTTAGCTGCACATCTTAGCTTCGAGTTTATTAAGTGTCGTCAGGGCATTTTGATCTGGTTTTTGTTTGTCCTTGTAGTTTTTGTTATCAGATTTTTCAGCATGGTTGTACATCAAGATGAGGAGCCGTTGCCGAAAAAGAAGAGGGGTGGTAGGTCTGAGTCAGTCAGGGCTGAGCAGTCGGAGGCTGGGGCGGTCGATAAGGTAGGAGAAAAGGAGGTCGTGGTTAGGGAAGAGAAGTCGGAGTTGCAGCTCGACGGGGAGGTAGTCGTGTCGCAGAGGAAGCCTGCGTCTGTGGTGGTGGAGTTGGAGGGGCCGGCGCCCCTTGTGTGTGAGGCCGGGCCTGAGTCGCCCGCAACTTCGAGAGACCAGCGTCGCGGGTCGACTAGCAGCGACGGAAGCGTTGCGGCTAGTGATCTAGACGAACTGGATCTCTTGATGTTCCGGGCGAGGAAGGCGCACGGCCTTATACACAAGCGGGTCCCTGCCACTTCGGCAACCATCACCGTAGACGACAGGAAGCTGATTCGCAACGCCGCGGACGAGTTCCGAGACGCTGCGAATCAGCTTTTGGGGATGGTTAGAGGTCTTAGGATGGTGCGAGGCGAGGTGAAGGAGGCTGTGGCGGAGGTAGTAGTCGCAGCGGCGTGAGCGAAGCGGGTCGTAGTGGGGCAGGGGAGATTAAGAGGTCGTTTGATCCCAGGGGTAGCTTCGTATGCAGGTGCAGTGGCGAAGAAGGCAGCGTCGACGGTCGCGGTTCGTGTTGACGCCAATCCAGAGGTCAAAGAAGACGTCATGGCGACGTTGAAGAAGAAGGTTGATCCTGCCAAGGATGGGTTTGTTGTTGTCGGAGCACGTCGGACGCGTAGGGGTGGCGTTGTTGTCGAGTGTGCTGGTCGGGAGGACGCCAAGCGGTTGCAGTCGACGGTGGGCGGGGCTTGTCAGGGTCTGACCGCGAGGACCATTGAGAAGAGGAGGCCGCACATCGTGCTTCCTGGGGTAAAGAGGGAGATGAAGCAAGAAGAGCTCGTGAAGAGGTTGATTGTTCAGAACCCCCTCTTCAGGGGGCTTAGGTTCGAGAAGGAGGTCAAGGAGAAGTTTCGGTTTGGCGGCAAGGGACCCAGAGATCCGTTGGCCAGCGTTGTTTTCGAGGTGTCACCGGAGGCTAGGAGGTGTTTCCTAGTGGATTCTGTCATTCTGGGTTGGCGTAAGATCTGGGCTCGTGATCACTTCTCGATGGTGCAGTGTTATCGCTGTTACGAGTTCGGTCATAGGTCAGCGGAGTGTAAGGAGCGGATGCAGTTTTGCGCTAACTGCGCCGAAGTGGGGCATGAGTTCAAAAACTGTAGGCGGGCAGTTTCTTGTTGTGTTGTTTGTGCGAGGTCGAACGATAGGGTTGTTAGCGTCAGGGTTGACACTCATCACGACGCCAAGTCCAGCCAGTGCCCAACGATGCAGCGTTTGAAGGTAGTCATCACCAGGAGCATCGACTATGGATCCCAGGCCATTAGACGATATTCCGAGAAGCTCGAAAATTAAATGTGCGCAAATTAATTTAGGCAAGGGCAAAGGGGCCACAAATAATTTCGTTAAATTAATGAACGAAAACAAAATCGACATCGGGCTCATACAGGAACCGCACCTGTATAGCCATAAAATAACAGGTTTTGGGAGGGGGTCTAACATCTTAAACGCGAACAGCGAACGACCGCGCAGCGGAATAATAATAAATAATGGGGCGTGTGCAGGAATTATATTAAATAATTTATCAAACGAATTTCTAACGACGGCTGAAATCAAAACCGGATTAAATACGTTTTACGTGATTAGCGCGTATCTTCCACCGGTCGACTCCCGACGGGAAAATCCTCAAACAGAGGACTTAATAAATCAAATTGAAGGAATTCTTCGTAAAATCGGTAGGAATAAAAATCTAATTATCGGGGGAGATTTTAATGCCAAGTCGCCACTATGGGGTAGCCCTATAGAAGACGATAGGGGTTCACAGCTTGCTGATCTTTTAACGGAATGGGATCTTAGTGCGATAAACACTAATGATTCACCTACGTTTGAGGGGCATAGAGGCAGCAGTTTTATTGATATAACTGCAGCCTCGCACGAGATGATAGAAATCATTAGTGATTGGAAATTGAGGTCGGGCTAGGAAACGCTCTCTGACCATAAATTAATAACATGGGACGTTGAGACCAAAACAAGCGCAAACGAGCAGCTAACTATATTTCCGCGGTTCTGTAATAAAAAAGCAAATTGGGAGCTGTTTAAACAAAAATTTGGCGAAAGTATCCCTGCGCTCGAAAATATGCTATTTAACTGCCGAGAGGCAGACGAAATAGAAACACTCGCGGAAAATTTAAACGACGCGGTGGTAGACGCGTCGTCGTACTCCATACCGCGAAAGAAAACATTTAAGGAGAGCGTGCCCTGGTGGACCCGGGAACTAACCATCAAGCGGGCAGAAAAGCGTAACCTAAGGCGCCGCTATCAACGCGCCTCGGGAGAAATAAGAGAACAACGGAGAATAGAATCCAACCAAAGTTACCGCGAATATAAGATATTAATAGAAGAAACGCGAACAAATAAATTCAAAGAATTCTGCACGCGAAACTCACAGAAAGAACCTTGGGGAACCGCATACCGCGTAATAAGGGGTAGACAACAGAAAATCGCGGTCGGTAACATAAGAAAGACAAATGGCGAATATACGGAAGGTTTTAAAACCACGGCGGAATATTTATTAGAGAAATTCTTCCCTTCGGATAATCCCGAGGAGGATGAGGGGTCGGTACGATTTAGTACGTCGGAAAGCTACAGAGGCGCAAGGAACAGGTGCCGATAAGGCAATCCTAGTTCACGAGGTCGTCAGGGCTCTCAGGAGGATGAATCCTAAGAAGGCACCGGGGCATGACGGAATCACTTCAAACGCAGCTCTGAAGGCGTGCCGGTTAGCCCCGTGTGTCTTTGTCGGGTTGTTTAATCTTTGTCTAGAAAGGGGCGTTTTTCCGCGTTGCTGGAAAGTCCAGAACGTGAAATTCATACCTAAACCTAAAAAGGCGGATGCGTCAGACCCGGGCAGCTATCGTCCAATTAGCTTGATATCGGTGCTGGGGAAAGCTTTGGATCGCGTTATGACTACCCGAGTTGAGCACGTAGTGCGCGACAGCGGCGGTTTTAATAACCGACAGTTCGGTTTTATGGAGGGAAAGTCGACTATCGACGCATTAGAGTTCGTTGTCGGGGAAGTTAAGCAGGCGAGAGATGCAAAGGAGTATTGTGTCGTTGTTGCTTTGGACATTTCAGGAGCATTTGATGCTGCCTGGTGGCCATTGATTGTTTGCGAGTTGGAAAATAGGGGTTGTCCACGAAACTTGATGTCTTTGGTCAAGAGTTATTTCTCGGGGCGATTGGCACAGGTTGAAATTCCGGGGGAAGTTTTGTCGCGCGAGGTAGAAAGGGGATGCCCGCAGGGGTCATGCTCAAGTCCCACATTTTGGAAGTTATTGTATGAGAGCATATATAGGGTCAAGTTGCCCACAGGATGCTCAAGCGTTGGGTTTGCGGATGATACGCTTTTAATTGTCAGATCGCGATTGTTAATGGATATGCGCACAAAACCGAACGAGGCGCTTAATAAACTACACGAATGGTCGCAGGCGATAAAATTAAAATTTAACTCCGCAAAGTCAGAGGCGCTTTATTTCGGAAAGAAACCGGGACAGTGACCCCCTAGGCTAGAGCTGGGAGGGGAGAAAATACCGTTTAAGGAAGCAATTACATATCTCGGGGTAAAGATTGGCAATAAGTTAAATTGGAAAGCTCAGGTGCAGTACATTAAAAGCAAAGGCAGCGAAATATCAAACAAAATGATGGCGGCGGCGAAAATCAACTGGGGTTTCAGGGGTGAATCGCTGAGGACGATTTATGCCGGAGCAATTGAGCCGGCTATGCTGTACGTAGCTTCAGTATGGGCGGAAGGTTGTAAAGTCCGAGAGATGCGTCAATTGACTAGCGTACAACGTAATAACCGCTGTGAAAGCGGCCAGGGCGTACAGGACCACCTCCACGGAGGCGGTCCTGGTGATCAGTAGGACTGTTCCTATCGAATATGTCGTTAGGGAGATTAGATATAGGAGATTGATAAATATAGGGAAAGGGCGCGAAATTATCGAAGATATTCATCTTGGTAATAGGAAGGTAGAACGAAAGCTCGTTGTATCGGAGTTTGGACTCCCGGCCGATATTAGAGGAATCGAGTTTGTAGAAGGCGATGGGGACGCGATGGGTATCAGAATTTATACGGAAGGCTCACGCATGAATGACGGGCAAGCAGGCGCGGCGTTTGTCGTGTATAAGCAGGAAAGGGAGGTGTTTCGGTTTCAAACCAAACTTGCAAACTGGAGCACTATTTTCCATTGCGAATTGGTAGCCATACGAGAGGCAATCGATTACGTAATAAACCACGTGGGCAGAGATGAATATTATATAATCAGCGACAGTAAATCAGCGCTGACAGCTTTAACAAACATGAACACCTCGACAGACCTCCAGCGGACGTCTGGAGAATAGCGCATACGGCGCTCGAGTTTCGACGTTTAAAGTTCTGTTGGGTTAGGTCGCACGATGGTAATGTAGGGAATGATAGGGCTGACGAATTAGCTAAAGAGGCCGCGACGGGCGACTTTCGGATTTCACATTCGTCGATACCGAGGTCCCATATTAAAAGGAAACTGCGCGAAAAGTCAATTCAACAATGGGAAGAGAGGTGGAACAACGCTGCCACGGGCACGTTGACCCACAAATTCATACCGAGCATAGAAGCTAGAGGTAGGATCGAGGTTAAGCTCGATCACAAAATGGTGCAGGACACGGCGCCCTGAAGGCGTATTTACAGAGGTTCGGTTTAACCAACAGCGACCGCTGCGAATGCGGCTAGGGCGCGGAAAGCGCAGAGCACGTGCTCTTCGACTGTCCGCTTGAGGCGGGAAATCGAGGGTTGGCTGATAGCAAACTAGCTATCCTAGGTCTGGCATGGCCAAAGAGCCTAGAGGAAGTCGGGGAAATGGTCAACCAGAAGGCGTTCTCGACAGCCTTAAAAGAATTTGCGGGAAGGGTCGCGAGATTAGACAATGACAACCGCGTGTAAATTTGGTGGGGTTGGTGGGAGAATTGGAAAATTTTAGATTGACTTGGTGTGAGTAAGGATACGAGCATAGATATAACCAAAACCTGATGTTAAAAAAAACATGATAATTATACCCAAATGTCCAATATGCACGAGAAAAATCCCCGCACCATTAATACAATCACTGCCTATCTTCATAATTATGTGCGGAAAATCGGGAATAAATAATAACAAATAAACAATAACAAATAAATCAAAAACCCTCATTAAATTAAATCAATAAAATAAACAAAGATTATAAAATAGAGTGAAACCGCGCATCCCCCCCAGGACTTGAAAGTGAAGTGATAGTGATTGTGATCCTCCCAGGACATTTAGTGCATACCCACCAGGACATTAGCAATGCACCCCATCTTCCCCTTAGAAGTAAGTTACAGTTAGATGTAGGCAGACGACCAGATCTTTGGATGCTGAAGAATTTTATTATCGAGGTAAGACTTAAATTGTGGCGGCTGTATTCGCACAAGCATTGATTTACATTAATTAGTTGTTTTGAAATAATTTAACAAGCACGTTTTGTGCGTAATGGCGCTAGCCGACATAATGCTTAATATTAAGCTATCTAGCCAACTAAAAAAATACCTACACAAAATAAAATAAAAAAATTAACAATATATAAATTACTTGCTATTTTTTTGCTATCATTTGCAAAACACAAAAAAATCAAATTTTCAAATAATAAAATAAATATCAATATCTACAAAAGTAAAGTACATTAAAGAAATTAATTGCTGGCATGACTAAAGAATATCTACGTTTTATGAGTTATTTACTGTTAAAATATGCAACTCCCGAATTTTTTGCTCGCGAAATTAATATAAAAAAGACAAAATATCATATACCCACTTCGAATTTACAAGAATAAAATACATTAAAAAAATTAATTGTTGGCATAACTATATCATTCATATGTTTTATGAATTACTTACGCTTTAGATATACAACTCCCGAATTTTTTGCTCGCGAAATTAAATGTTCAAACGATAATAATGGCCTTTTGTCGTTTTTTATATTAATTTCATGAGCAAAAAATTCAGGATTTACATAATTTAAAAGCAACTAAATCAAGCTACATGATTATGAAATTATGATAGAAGCAATTAATTTTTTAAAAGCACTTTACACTTGTACTCTCAGGCCAACTTATATTATTATTATCGTTTGAACATCTAATTTGGCGAGCAAAAAATTCGAGAGCTGCATTCTATACAGCAAATAATTCATAAACAATGTAAATTCTATAGTTGTGCCAGCAATTAATTTCTTTAATGTACTTTACTCTTGTAGATGTTAATATTTATTTCATTATTTGAGATAATTGATTTTTTTCGTTTGCAAATGATAGCAAATTACGTATGTGTTAATTTTTATTTTATTTTGTGTAGGTATTTTTTTAATTGACTAAATAGTTTAATATTTAGCTATCCAGCCAATCACAAAAAATACCTACACAAAATAAAATAAAAAATTAACAATTCTCACATAATTTGCAATTTTTTGCTACCATTTGCAAGCGAAAAAATCAATTTTCTCGAATTATGGAATAAGTATCAACATGTTCTACACCATTTAATAGTAAAATATATTAAAGGAATTAATTGCTAGCATGACTAGAATTTCTACGTTCTATATATTATTTGCCCTTAAAATATACAACTCCTGAATATTTTGCTCGCGAAATTAATATAAAAAACGACAAAAGGTCATTCAGCCACTTCGAATCTACAAGAATGAAATACATTAAAGAAATTAATTGCTGGCACAACTATAGCGTTTACATTGTTTATGAATTATTTGCTCTTTAGATAAGCAGCTCCCATATTTTTTGCTCGCCAAATTAGATGTCCAAACGATAATAATAATATAAGTTAGCCTGAGACTACAAGAGCAGAGTGCTTTTAAAAAATCAATTGCTTCTATCATAATTTCATAATCATGTAGCTTGATTTATTTGCTTTTAAATTATGTAAATCCTGAATTTTTTGCTCACGAAATTAATATAAAAAACGACAAAAGGCCAGTAGTATCGTTTGAACATTTAATTTTGCGAGCAAAAAATTCGGGAGTTGTATATCTAAAGCGTAAGTAATTCATAAAACATATGTATGATATAGTTATGCTAACAATCAATTTTTTTAATGTATTTTATTCTTGTAAATTCGAAGTGGGTATATGATATTTTGTCTCTTTTTATATTAATTTCGCGAGCAAAAAATTCGGGAGTTGCATATTTCAAGAGTAAATAATTCATAAAACGTAGGTATTCTTTAATCATGCCAGCAATTAATTTATTTTATTATTTGAAAATTTTATTTTTTCTTCTTTTGCAAATAGTAGCAAAAAATAGCAAATAATTTATATATTGTTAATTTTTTTAGTTTATTTTGTGTATGTATTTTTTTAGTTGGCTAGATAGCTTAATATTAAGCTATCTAGCCACTTGTAACTTTTTCACAGATATAGCAAAAAAATTGGTTTTATCAGCAAAAAAAGTAAATAATTCCTATATATATTGTTGTGAAACCTTCAAAAACCTCATCAGAGTAAAACATTCGAGCCCCTGCGTTGGGCCGTCATAAAATATGTTGTGATACTCGCCCTGGTGAATCTCTTCTGATAATCGCCTCTTTACTCTTTCCGCCTCGGCTGCTCACCTAGTTAAAACTTTCATCCTCATTCATAAAAAAAAACACATTCCTACCACAAACATCAACGTTAACTCTATTTACATCAATATTCAGAATACATTAAAATTTCACAATTAAATTTCAGCATAAAATTCAGTATAATAAAATTTCAAGTTTAAATTTGTCATCATTTTTAATTTGCATCCAGAATTAAAGTCCTTGTAGGATGCATACTAATTCAATAAACAATATTTGCAGACCTGAGTCTCAATAAAAGGGAGCATGTCCCACCCCTTTACGTTAATTAAACAGGTTATTCTAATTGAGTTCAAAGACAGACCCAAAATTTCATCATAATCAAAACATAAACTGCTAAATACTCCTTTCTACTTAAACAAGAAAATTTTACCTTAAAATTAAAAATTTGTTGTTTGTACAAATTTACTATTGTCCATTTTTAATCAAACAAATTATAAGGATATTCAACACACACCACCACATCTAAGATCGAACAAAATTGCATAATTTACCTGCAGGTTACTGCACTCGTGGCTTCAATGTACATCGGACTTTGTTAATCACACCATTCCAACTGGGTTTATGTTTACAGCTTCAGATTCTGAACGCTTTTAAAATTTTTGTACACCACCATTCATCTAAAATTGTTTCAGGGCTTTTCCGGAACTCATCTATGTATATCTAAATCTTGTTTTGTGGATCCAATCACGTTTACTAATAACACTTGATTTACACTCCCGAAAAATAGCAAAGCATTTCATAATTCGTTCACGCTATACAAAGCTGCATACTTCAATGTATTTATTTATCGCTACTACTTTAGATAATTGGTACAGTAATACCCGCAAATATAACTAGACTTTGTTACCTTCATTTATCTTCTCACAGTGTACTAATAACTTTTAGTGTAGCACGTAATCACCACGTATTCTACTTACAATATCAAATAATCAAAAAGATAACGAGCAAAACTGTTTAAAGTATCGAAATAATTCAAAAATCTAAGAGCCAAACTGTTTAAAGTATTGAATAAAAATCGAAAATCTAAGAGAGCGAAACTCCTATAAACACGGGTTTATATAATAGCTCGCCTGCACGTCGGTTTTGTCCCGCGACGGCCAATTTTTAGAATTTCGCATTCTCCGTTCCCTTTTCGACAGCTCGGCACGCGATTCTACAAACTTTGCACTCGCGCCAGTTGAAAATCTAAGAAATTTTCACATGGCTCGCAAACACGTCCGAGAAGAACTAATTAATTTTGTATAGAAATCGTTACGTTTACACCTCTCATATCTGCATCTTATTTCCACCAATCGCAAACCCAGTGACGTTGCTCAAATCCGACCTTTAATTATCTGTGTCTCTGCTTTACGCTTTTGTCCATCCCTTTCTACCCTGATCTGAGTGGTACAAATCGATATTCTTTACTATCCACGTGGACTCGCATTTGAGTTAAATAACCCCGTATCTAGCCTTCCCGTTAATATAAGCTACGGTTTATTCGACCGTTTGCAATATACGCAGAATTTTCATGTTTATCTATTCAAATTTATTAGAACTTTGATATTTAAAAATACGCAGGTGTTCAATCGTAATACTTCTACGATTTGGATATTCTACGTATTTTAACCTTCTTGATAGATTTGTATGCTAGCAACGCGTCTCATATTTGGTATTATTGGGTTTTTGAAAGCTTTTATGCATATTATGTATTACTAATGGTTCAATTAACTCCAATTAAAAGAATAATGAATGGCATTGACTTCTATCCTTTAATTTTTAGCGAATACTAACCAAATATCAATCATTATCTGTACACTCCGTTTAACACTCGTTACCCAAAAATTGAATCAATTAATATAAATTTTACACGTAATTTCTATTTGTTTCTTGGAACAATTAAATTAAATACACGTTGAGCATTTTAATTCTGCTTCTTTTTATAGAAAGCGTCTAGTGAATAATTTAAATCCCTTATTTTTAATGAAACGAGTAAATGTTTATGCTCCACGGTTTTAATAACGCGTATTATCTAATAAAATTCTATACAAACCCTACATTTTAATTGAATGATTTAAATCTTCACACTAGGCATTTTAATTACGCGTACTTTTTCCCAAAGCTTCCTTATACACGGTGATTAAAATTATTTTATGTCGTTAATTAATTTTCTACCCAGGTCTAAATTTGAGTAATATATATATATATATATATATATATATATATATATTTTGAAGTGTTCTGTAATTTGGGAGTTGCATGTTTTAAGAGTAAATAATTCATAAAGCGTAGGTACAGATATAGCAAAAAATTGGTTTTATCAGCAAAAAATAGCAAATAATTAGCAAATAATTCCTATAAATATATTTTGATGTGTTCTGATAATTTGGCTCAGACAGCTTAATAGATCTCAAACTTTAATATAAATAAATATTTTATAGAATCATGGTAAAAGAATAAGGATAGATGGATTTTATGTACTCAATAAAATCCTAAAACATCATAAATTAATCAGAATTTGTTATCGAATACCCGTTCTCCGTAACGGGATACAAATAGAACCACCTTGAGTGCAAAAAGCCGTAAACAAGGGGTTCCGAGATAGAGCGTGGACTGTAATTATTAAGGGTTGAGGGTGAGAACAGTTTATAGGAGTAGAATCATACAAAAGCATAAAAACACTTACTGAAAGTTCCTTGGGCACTTGAGAGGCACTAGACACTGTAACTACCGCTTTTGGCCAAGGGTTGAAGGAAAGGGTGGAGACAGGAAAGGAAGAGTCCAATGCCGGATTAGAAGAAAAGAGCAGACTTATTTTTACTAGTTGTGGCTATCACGAGACTTGACGACCGACTCTCTTTAACTAGCGCGAACCATTCGGACCCGCTCGCGCGGAGAAAGGGAATGCCCCGAACGGGGACAGATATGGCGCGTACATACCGCCCACCTAAAATTAAGAAAAAATTTTACAATAAAACCGAAATATAATTAGAGCTAGGCATTTCCTCCTAGCCGCAGAGTACGGTTAACCCGCCGATACTCGGGTGGGGGAGAAGAAAACAAGAGAAAGAAAACAACTAAAAGAGTGACTAAAATCGTAAAAAAATTAAAAATATCCTAACGAAAATTTAAGCATTACTTTTCTAAAGGAAGGGGAAGAATTTTATTCACGGGACGAACGAAGGTACCACGAGACGGTTTTACTGAAACAACACGAGTAACTCCGTCGCGACCGGGAAATAGCTTTTCGATACGGCCTAGCGGCCATGACAAAGGCGAGGTATTTATTCCTAGAAGAAAAACCATATGACCCACCTTCAAGTCGTTATCCAAGGAACGGTTCCACTTTGTCCGCTGCGTGAGTGTGAGTAAATATTCGTTCGACCACCGGCGCCAGAAAGATTGAGTGATTTGACATAAGCTTTGCCAACGTGAATGTAATTTGATACTCTCGGGAAGAGTGATTTCTGGCAAACTCAGAATTGGACACCCAATCAGAAAATGACCAGGGGTTAGGTAATCAGGGCTATCAGTAGCGTCCAAGGAGTAGAAAGCTAGAGGTCGGCTATTCAACACGGCTTCGATACGAGCAAATATAGTTGTGAGCTCCTCAAATGTGAGAGCCTGATGACCGATAGTTCTCAGCAATAAGGCTTTTGCGGATTTTACGCAAGCTTCCCAAATGCCACCAAAATTAGGTGCATATGGGGGGTTAAATTGCCACTTAACTTGAAGAACAGCCATTGCAGAAAATATTTCCTCATGATTTTGACGCAAAAATTCACTGGCTTCCTTCAGCATGCGAGCGGAGCCAATAAAATTTTTGCCGCAGTCTGAATAAATGGAATCAGGAGCGCCGCGACGAGAAACAAAACGATTAAAAGATGCCATAAAGGCGTTTGTAGAAAGTTCAGAAACCAGCTCTAAACGCAAAGCTCTGGTGCACATGCAAACAAAGGCACATAGATAAGATTTTCGATTAGAAGAATTTCGATTTAACGAAGCTTTCGTTAAAAGGGCCAGCAAAATCAATTCCGACGTGAGCAAATGCGCGAGTTAATTGTACACGAGAAGGAGGCAGATCGGACATTATTGGCTGAGGGGGCTTAGCGTTTAATCGAAAACAGGACAAACAATGGTAAATAGTTTGCCGAACTAAAGAGCGCAGACCAAAAATCCAATAAGTTCGGAGAATAAGAGAATGTGTCATAGAGGGCCTGAATGTAACGATAAAAGGTGATAATGTTTGCAAATTAATTTAGATAAGTTCGCCCGTTTAGGCAATAATAGAGAATGCTTGCTAGTATAGGGCAACTGAGAATGTTTCAAGCGACCGCCCACCCTAAACAAGCCTTGGGAATCAATAAAGGGCGATAACTTTCTAAAAGAGAGAGGAAGATTCTTATTTTTTCATATAATAATAATTCTGAAGTAAAAACTGACGTTGAGTCAACTTTACACAAGTCATCAGACCATTTCGGAATTCGTCGCAGGAAATGGGGCCTAACCTTTTTCTCGGGGTGGCGACAATTGTGAATAAACCGATTCACATATGCCATGCTGTATTGCAAATGAGATAAACAAGAGAATCGCTCCATAAAATCACAAAATTCATTTTTTCTGTAGCAATAAGCGAGACAGGAATTTGTTTCAATTCGGGAACTTCCCCTATAGGAGGGAAAGAGCTGTTGAGGTTGATAAAATCGTAATTGAAATTGCACGAACCATGCCACCACAACTCGTTGTGCAATAGTTGAAGTGGAGAACGACCTCTTGAAGCCAAGTCTGCGGGATTATTTTCCCGCAAATATGACGCCACTGAGAAATAGTAGTATATTCCAGAATTTGGCTAACTCGATTTCCTACAAATGGCTTGAGCAAATATGAAGGAGTCTGTAGCCAGGTTAGTACTACTTGAGAATCAGAAAATAGCTTCGTTTCCAAAATTGGGTAAGAAAATTTCTTTAAAGTAATTGAATGAATTAATTTCGCTAATAAAAGGGCACCCGAAAGTTCTAAGCGGGGGATACTTAAATATTTTAGAGGAGCAACCTTGCTCTTAGCTTGAATTAGGTTGCAATTCACTGAATCACCACAAATTATATGTAAATAGACGCAAGCGCCGTAACCCTTTCGCTCGCATCACAGAATCCTAACAATCTGTAGGTTCCCGTGAATGGAGACAAAAGACGAGGAATTTTTAGCTGCGATAATATTGTAACTTGGTTACAAAATCTTGCCATTCAGAACACCAATTACGGTCGGGGACATCATCCCAACCTAATTGTTGTAACCAAAGCCGTTGTAACAGGTGTTTGACTATAAAATTACCGGGGTTAACCAACCTAACGGGTCGAATATACGAGCCATATAAGAAAGTACGGCGCGTTTATTAAACGGGCCTTCAAAGGAATTACGTTATAAGTGAATACGTCTAATAAAGGATTCCAAACTAAACCTAATATTTTTATACCGCTCACTTGATCAGAGAAAGTAATAAGAGTTTCTAATTCCGATTTTTCAAAATCTTGTAAAAATTCGACGGCATTGCTTGACCATTTACGCAAATGAAATTGTCCGAGAGAGAGAAGCTTAATAAGCTCGTGCTGTAGCTGTCTCGCTTCTGTGACACTACAGGCACCAAAAATTACATCGTCCATGTATGTGTGATGCATAATAGCTTCGGAAGCCATAGGGTAAGATTTACCCTCGTCAATTACTAATTATTGAAGTACTCTTTGAGCCAGAAATGCGGAGGGCGCTAACCCATACGTGAGAGTTTTGAGTTCATATTCACAAATATTTTCTTGAGAAGTAGATCGCCAAAAAATGTGCTGGAATTGACGATCCGAGGAACAAACCAGAATCTGACGGTACATCCTTTGGATGTCCGCACAAACAGCAATTTTGTGACAACGAAATGCGGATATTATTTCGGGTAGATTTCCTTGTAGTTTAGGGCCAGAATATAACCTGTCATTAAGAGAAATTCCTAATGAATCAGTAGCAGAACCATTGAAAACAACGCGTAGCTTCGTAGTGCTACTTGTTATTTTAGAAACTGCATGATGCGATAGTACATAATCGGAGGGGGTTTCGGCAACGGACATGTGACCAAGATCAAAATATTCTTGCAAAAAGCCATTATAAGCATTTAGCTTTTCAGGAGAGAGTAAAAGACGCCTTTCTAAATTTAAATAGCAATTATAAGCGGCCCGACGATTTTTACCAAGCGGTTCAATACTATGATTGAAAGGAAGAGCAACCGTGTAACGACCAGAATCGTCACGCGAGTGGGTTGCGAGAAAATGCGTCTCACAAAACACATCTTCTGGGGAGGTTTCCGTGGGAATTTTAATTTCTTCCAATTCCCAGAAATTTCTTATTTCTTTATCTATAGAATCAGATTGAACGAAAAGTGAAGTAGCATTAACCGTAGGGTTAATACACGGAACTCGACCGAGCAGCACGTAACCAAACATGGTTTGAATCGCCAAAGGGCGGCCAGGAATAATAGCAAAATGTTCGGAAAACAGTACTTCGGCACATATCTCGGCACCTAGAAGAATTTCTACGGGCAAGGATTGATGGAAACTTTTATCAGCCATTTGCATATTTTTAAATTTATTATAAACAGAAATGGGCAATGAACTACCCGGTATATTTCCTGTTATTTTAGGAAATATTGAAGCCTTGAATTGAATTCTATTTTGAGAATATTTAGAATAGACTGTGCAACAAACAGTCCCCTTGGACTTTACTAAAGCGTCGGAAATTCCACTAACTTGGCGGGAATCCCTAGTACACTGAAGACCCAAACGTTGAACACATGTACTCGTAATTGCGTTTATTTGAGATCCAGAATCAAAAACGCACCTTACGGGTTGTAAATCCTGGTTTATATCTAAAATAAGAGCCTGCACTGTTGCCAACAGCACAGTATAACTTTCGTGAGAATTCGAAACATTACAAGCCGAAACTATTTCGGGTGCTATTGCAGTAGAGGATTTTTCCGAATTATGCACCACCTCGTTGGGTAGGGGTTTATGCAACAAAGTATGGTGATATGAGGAATGGTAAACTTTACATTTACCTTAAGAATTGCAACCTCGAGTATGATTACCAAAGCATTTAAAGCACAAATTTAAAGTTTTAATAGTGGAATAGCGATCGGCAATATTAAGTGCACGAAATGTTGAACAACCATAAATTTTATGAGCTTCACCACAGCACGGGCATGAAACTCGGACAGCTTTAGCCGTAGCGGCATTTTGCGAACTTTTCATTAAGAGGAACTGATTGAAGTTGGATTTGAAACGAGGATGCGCATTAGGTTTAATAACCCTATCTTTTTTCATATCGTCATAAAGCTCAGAGGTTTTGCTTTGCAACGATAAAAAATCGAAGAGCTGAGAACAAGTAGGAACTTCGGAACCTACTTTTAGATCAAAAGCATTTTGCGTTTTGAACTCAAGATTACGGTAACACAACGAAAATAGTATAAAGTCGGCCAAATCTTCGACTTTATCCGCCGCCTTCAATGTGTTAACAGCGTTAAAGTGAATATTGATGAAGTTTGAGAGAGATCCAGATGATTTAAATTGCAATATTTTATTTAAATAATAGCTAGTAATTCTACGGGTGAGTTATAGCGTTCTTCTAGCTTATCAAAAGCTTGTTGGTACAAATCAGCCTCAAGGGCTAGATCCGAAATTAGGGCGAGAGCTTCACCCTTAAGATAGCTACGCAAATAGTGATACTTACGAATTAGCGGGATTTGGTCGTTTTCATGAACCAGACTCTTGTAAAGCGAAATGAAATTTTGCCAGTTTTCTACACATCCATCAAAGGGGGTTATACTTAGAGGTTTTAAATAACTTACAGAAGTTTGAGAGGGATTAGTTGAAGTATCATCAACCGATTTTGATGCATTTTGTTTGATATCTAAATACCGCGTACGAATAACGTCTAACAGATTGTCAAACGAAGAACTTTGAGTTTTAATCTCCTCCTTTTCGTCAACAACCGAATTATAGGTTAAAATTTTATCGTAGACAACATCTAGTTGTCGTTCAATACTTTGGCGGCTCCGTGGCGTAGTGGTATGTGTGTGACTACTACGCCCAAGGTCCCGGGTTCGAATCCCGACACGGTCCGCTTGAAAAATGTTAGGCGAGCATTTTTACAAAAATACACCCTCGTTCGGATGAGAGGTAAAATGGAGATCCCGTGTGTGAGTGTTGTCACGCACGTTAAAGATCCCTACCTTGCTTGGAACAGCAAGGGTTCGGCAAAATTCTAAATTTTCCAGGTAAAAAAAACTCGCTTCCTGGCCAATGTAGTACCTTCGGGTGGAGCATTGGAAAATCAAATGTAATGTCGTTCAATACTTTGCATACGTAGATATCTCGCTTCTACGGCAGCTAAACGGGTTGCGGTACGAACATAATCGGCAATTTCGGTTAAGCGCGCGAAATAGTCTTCAAGTTTTTTCATTAAAATATCCCCTTCCGCCATAATTAGGAACTTTATGAATAAATTAACAATAGTTAAGTAAACTAACGTACGTATTAAAGGACGGTTTGTTTGTAAACAAACAAATTCTGAATGGAGTGCAATGATCTTGATATTGGAATATGGTAACAATAATATAATTGCAATGAACTTGAACTCGAAAGAATGCACGTGCGATTTAACAACAAATTGAAACGTACAGATAACACTTTCAAATCGTTTCTATTATCAAGTACTAAATTATTTACGAATTTGTAAATTAATAAAGACCTACGTTTGCATGTCTTTGAATCGATGAGGCGAGAAAGAGAGAACGATATGAACGTAGTTCTAGATCCGGCTCGAAGGACCAAATTTTGTTATCGAATACCCGTTCTCCGTAACGGGATACAAATAGAACCACCTTGAGTGCAAAAAGCCGTAAACAAGGGATTCCGAGATAGAGCGTGGACTGTAATTATTAAGGGTTGAGGGTGAGAACAGTTTATAGGAGTAGAATCATACAAAAGCATAAAAACACTTACTGAAAGTTCCTTGGGCACTTGAGAGGCACTAGACACTGTAACTACCGCTTTTGGCCAAGGGTTGAAGGAAAGGGTGGAGACAGGAAAGGAAGAGTCCAATGCCGGATTAGAAGAAAAGAGCAGACTTATTTTTACTAGTTGTGGCTATCACGAGACTTGACGACCGACTCTCTTTAACTAGCGCGAACCATTCGGACCCGCTCGCGCGGAGAGAGGGAATGCCCCGAACGGGGACAGATATGGCGCGTACAGAATTTATTTGAAGTGCTTATTCGTTTCATACAATGCATGTAGCTATACGGCAGAGAAGAAAGTTGAAAGCTTTAGAAGTAACTACTTCAAACAGCAGATTGCCAAATTCTTAGAAAGTAATTACATAACGTTCAACTGTCATTGTTGTTTCCTTGGAGGAATAATAAGTTTTTGAAGTGAATTAAACAAAGTAATACGTATTTAGGGAGTTAGAGTTTCCCAAAAGACATAGAGAATCATGTTTGTTTAAGGTATATAAAAGGAAATCATCAAAAGTAAGTAACATTTATTAGTTAATTAACTAGTACATAAAACGCGTATTCAAGTAAAATATTTCATCTGTTTACGTACCTTTTATACGCTTATTCAGAAAATCATGATACGACGTCTTGAATATTTTAGCAGCTTATTATACGATTTTTAATAAAATCAGAATCTTAATCTTATTATAGGTTAGTTATGCGACACAAAAATGTTCCTTCAAATATAAGCTTTACTTCCACGAAATTATGTAACCTACATTTTGTGAGGAAAATTCTGGCTTCTTTTAATTTATGGGTATCACATAGCCATAGTATTATTGTAAAACTACAGTTTGTGTATAATTTAGATCAAACTGAATTGTTAAGATCTTTTAATAAGTTTCTCATTTTATGTATAATGTGTACACCTTACCAATCTTTTAAGTCGGTTCAGTTAAACCTTATTGAACGAGGGGAGGTTTATATTTCAAGTCCCAAGAACGCGGTAAAAAATCTTGCAGCAGGTGTTATAAAATTACATGCTTGTGTTTTTGTTTTATTTATTCATACTACAGTATTGCCCGAAATAAACAGTACTGAAATTGTAATTGTTTTGTATATTTAAAAAATACATATTATTGACACTTTATTATATGTTCTAAATGTGCACCTCCTCGTTCGAGACAGACTTCATAACGATGTTCTAAGTTTCTGGTCATGTTATTGAATAAGGGTTGTCTCAGGGCTGCGAAGAACACTCTAACGGCATCCTTTAATTCATCGATGGTTTGTGGTGCCCGTTTGAAAACGGCATTTTTAGCCATGCCCCAAATGTATGCGTCTGGAGGTGTGAGGTCTGGAGAATGTGAAGGATAAGGGAAGTCAGTAAATCGTGATATGAATTTGCTTGGAAAATGTTCTTGAAGAAATTGACGAATTGCGGCAGCAGTATGGCAAGTTGCCCCGTCCTGCTGAAAAATTGGTTTCGAAATGCCGTTACGTGCACGACAGAATTGACGTAGATCAGGGATAAATCGTGTTAAAATTTGTCTGTACCTCTGTTGATTAAGTGTGACTTGCCTACCATTCTCTTCGATAAAGTACGGACCAATGATTCCGTGTCCGGAAACAGCACACCAGACACTCACTTTTTCACTATGTAAAGGAACCTCTTGAACCTCATCGGGTCTGGCAAAGCCCAGAAATCGATTTGTGCGACGATTCACATAGCCTGACAAGTGAAAATGTGCTTCGTCTGAAAACCAAACATTTTTCAAAAATTCAGGATTTTCATACTGTAACGCGAGAATTCTGGCGCAATATTCCACTCTACTGCGATAATCCCGAGGATGTAGTTGTTGATGTACCTGAATCACATACGAAAATGTACCCAGCTCCTTCAGGATTCTTTGAAAGGAAGTTCTTTTTAAATCAAGTTGTAACGCTGTCCTTGCCTGGCTGACTTTCGGATTTTCTAAGATTTGCTCAAAAACACGTTCATGGTTATTGTTGTTGTTAACTGTCCTGGGACGCCCCGAGTTTCCTTTTCGTTGGCACAATACACTACCTTCAAAATTACAGCATTACTTGGAGAACGTTTATTAAACCTTTGTGTGAATTGATCAGACACGTATAGCAAACTTACACCATTACGTCGGCCGATTCCGTATGAACGAAAATAATGCTCTACCAGAAACACTTTCTCCTCTGTACTTAACACCATTTTTAACAATTAGGCCCTACTAATTACTTGTTTGAGGTTTACTTGACAGGTCTATACTAGCTAACTTGAGTGTGGCAGCGCACGCATAAAAACACCGCCAACTTAGTTTCAGTACTGTTTATTTCGGGCAATACTGTATTAAACGAAATACAGTGTAAAATATTTGTAGATCTTTGATCGAAGTATAGGTTCCTATTTGTTATTAGTTTTAATACTTATAATTTACAAGTAAGGTAACAGACAATCCTTTGCAGGTTTCTGTTTTGAAGTTCGCTTTGTAGTCGGATACTTTCCGAATCCTAAACACTTCAAAAACTTTCAGGTTGTTTTTGACTATTTATGTTAGGTATAATTTTACATACACGTAAAAGCATAAGGTAAATGCTTGTTTAAATGTTCATTAAATAGCATAGAATCTTTCTTTCTCACCACTCCATCTGTAGGTATTGCCTTCTTACAAGTTAATGGAGCCCAGACTAGGTTTAATTTTCTCTCCTTTTATTAAACAATAATCTCTTCAGATGAGCATTTGTTTAAATAATGTGTTTTATTTGAAGTTGAAACTAATTTAAGTTTTATGCAAAAATTGTAATTATCAAGTGACTCGTGTTATGTATCTCCCAATTGATATATGTATAAAGAAATAGAATAATTAGGAAACTATTAGAAAGTGTTAAGTAAAGTGCAACATTGTAAATACAAGGACAAGTTATAAAGTTTATTAACGTTCATGAGAACGGATGCGCTACTTTGTAATGCAGACGATAGTGACACTGCAGATGTCAGGTCACAGACGGTCAGGTACCGTAATTACTTAGAAATTAAGATTACAACATTGTAATAATGAATAGTATTAAGAATAAGCAGACATGAGATCTGCAAGTTCCCACAGCCATGTGAGGGGGTAGGAACATCATAAAAAGCCCGGGAGCTCAAGGACCCGGCAGTCAGTCAAAATATTCAACTTTAACATTGCAGTTGCTTAGGCTACCCACAATAGTACATTTATTAGTTGTTTTCGAACTTAGAGTAATTTAAATCAAGTTTTGTAAAATTCTATAATTAATGTCTCTTTAAAAATTAAATTTGTTAAAAAGTTTTGGAACTGGTTTTTAAAAAGGCAGCTTCCAAGACCCGAACCTTAACTCGCGTTATGACTTTTTTTGGCTTTATTAATGTAATAGGCTGTATTTATTATATTGTGCCTTGTGCATGCAAATTTCTTAATTAAAATTTTTATGTACAATACCTCGGATATTTCGCCTTTAATTAAATGCCAGACCATTACTTTAATTTTGCGCTTGAAAAATTGTGTATGATTATTTACAATTATATTTAATTATACACGATATTAGCTAATAGAATCAACGATCCGTTCAAATCGTACCTACTACCAATTAAGTTTGCAATATACGTTTGCGTATCAAATCAAAATGCGAAATATAATTTTGGTTTCATTATCATCATTAGGTCATCCGTCTTGGAACTGGTTGGACGGATATATCTATTGTTTTCTATTCTGAGCTTATCTGCACATTTCTCTGGAAATTCCACAACCTACATCTTTCACTATCTGTGTGCAATAGTCCAATCTAGATCTACTTCTACCTCTCTTTTTTCCTTTCTCTACTTATAGTATATTACGCACTGTTCCCTCATGCTTTAGAACGTGTGCTATCATCCTATCTCTCCTATTTTTACAGTTTTCCACATATTTCTTTTTCTTCTACTATTTCTAGAACCACTTTGATCTTAAGCTTGTGTATCCTCGATATCTTCTTTGTACGGCTATATCATGGCATTTCCACTTCTTCTACTGTACACATTTCACAGCCCTACAGTGCCGTGCTCCAAACATATGCTTCCCACCATTTTTTCCATGTTTCACTGTTAGTTTTTGTCTTTGAACAGCAGCTGCTTTTTCTTGTTAAATACAGCACGGTTTTGTGCTGATCTATTTTTCTGTATCTTTTGCACTTTTTCTCTTTTGTGTTGCTTCGTTTCCTAGACAGCAGAACACTTTACCCGTTTGTAAATTCGCGATTCTTATTTCTTATTCTGCATTTCAACTTATTTTTCCCTTCTCTACATACTAGCACTTCAATTTTATTTTTGTTGATTTTCATACCGTATCTCTCTGTTAATACTGTTTCCATTTCATTAAGAGCTGCTTCTAACTATTCCTTGCTAGATATTAATACCGCCATGTCATCTGCAAATCAAAGCATATAAATCGTTTGCCCTTACATAATAATTCCAAATATCTTCCTGCATTTGACGGTATTCTCGTTTCTTCGATATACAAGTTAAAAAGTAATGGGGATAACGCAAATCTCTCCCACATCTTTTCTGACATTTTTTTCTCTACATTCCTACTCTAATTTTATTTCAGCTGTTTGCTCTTTGTATAAGCTATGTACTAATCCGTCTATCTCTAGAACTCATTCCAATCTATTTTTTCACATTTTTCCTTGTTAACTGCTTTTTCCCTACCGACAAACCTCACCTATACACGCTTTTTCCTTTTTCTATTGCTTTCTAAAAATATATTCCGTTTTACCGACATTCATTCAAAGGCAGCGAAGAGGTGTAAGTAACCTGACGACAACCAAAATACCACACCACTTAGAATATGCCGAATGAATAGTTTTCCAATTACTGCTTTCACACAATTAACTTTTGTTGAGACTATTGGAAAACCAACACCTGTAGTTGTTTATGATAATCATCAGGTTTTAAATACAATTACTCTTTTCGTCAGTATGTTTCCATCCTAAAACTGGTTGGACGCGTACCTCCATTGTTTTCTATTCTGATTTACCCTACACATTGCCCTGAAATTCCTACAACCCACATCTTTCACTATCTGTGCGCAATTGTATTATCTAGGTGTACCTCTGCCTCTCATTTTTCATGTTTTTGCTTCTAATATATTCCACACTATTTTCTCATGCCTTATTATATACATTATAATCATATCTCTAAACAATTTTTAATGTTTCCCACATTTTCCTTTCTTCCTCTACCATTTCCAGTACCTCTTAACTTTGTATATACATGATATATTCATCATACGTCTGTAGCACCACATTTTAAAGGTTTCTATCTTTTTCGTGTGCGCTTCTCTTACTCTACACGTTTCACAGCGGTGCAGTGATTTGTTCCACACATACACTTTCAGCAATCTTTTCCTTGTTTGTATGTTTATTGTCTTTGAACACATGCTTTTTCTTGTTAAATGTAGCACGACCTTGTGCTAATCTTTGTTTTATATCTTTTGTGCTTTTCACGTCTTGCGTTATTTGGCTTCCTGGGTAGCACAAATCCCGAACTTTGTACCAGGCCGAATCCTGGCATATATTAATTAACTATAATCTCGTTTATTTGCCATATGCTTCTAGTGTAATCTGCGCCGAAGGGAACGTTGTATTATTCAGATATATATATATATATATATATATATATATATATATATATTGTAGTGGTTTTAAAAGGTTAAATTAACTATAAACAAAGCAATTTGAAACACTCTGTATAGAGGAATTTACGTGCGAAATTTATTTCATTTAGTTCAGTTTAATGTAACAAGTATTAACAAAAAGTTACAATTAAAGAATAAAATTTAATTAGGTTCGTAAAGAAAATAAATTTTAGAAGCCAATGCAATTTATTTATTAATTTAATGGAGTTTAATTACGTCTAATACGCATAAAAGCATGAAAAATCAATAAATCCAAGGCGAATTGTTAAACAAACAAATAAATCGGTTGAGTTGAAATACCATGAAAAGAAGCTCCTAGAAATGTTGTGTTAAAACGTCGGTTAATTAAACACCTGCATGTTTCTAAATGTCAGGTTTCCCTTATTTTTATAGATAACAAACAAGTTTCAAAGAATATCGGGTAAACGGTTGGAGGGTTCGCGTAAATGTTAACTAAAAATTTCCTTAAAGTGCAGAAAGGACAGACGGTCAATGAAATGCTTCGGACGGAGACAGGCAGAGTAACAGTACATTTCAAAAAGCACGTATTCAGTCCACATGGGGTAAATAGAACGCGGACAGGAATATCGATTCTCTACCACTCAAACAAGGTTAGAAGGAAACATATAATATGCATAAGAAAGGGACAGCGTTAAGGTAGGCGGGATTTTAAGACGTCAATGCATACACTATTGGTCGATATCGTTAGTTTTAAAACAGACAAACACGGGGATATTTGAAGTCGGGTTTATTGGAAAATATCGTAACGACGCGCTAAATTTCGGAGATTTCGAAAACGGTTGAAACAAAATTTGAGGAAGTGTTATTTTAAATTAGATTTTTCACGGTAAGAGGGTCTGGAGAGGTTACAGACGAAGCATTTAAATACTCGAGGCAAATTAGCACGGCTCTCTCTTTTTAACTTCGTTTTCTTAGTACTTTGTTCGCTTCAGAACGAGCTTTGTAAGTATATAAAATTATTGTTAATTAAATAGTATAGCGTTGGTCACATAATTTGATACGCGAATAAGTGGCGAGTCTAAATTTTAATTTGAGGTACAACATTTATTTTAAACAAGCTCGGGAAGTGACGTGAAGTAACGTAAATTTAAATTAAATTAAACGAAAGTATGCAAGTATGAAAGAAGTGTAATTAATTGGATACACCGTGAAGGCAGCGCAAGCAGTACAACTTAAATGGGGTTCTTCTACGAATAGCTAGAAGTGGACAGCAGAGCAGAGCGAAACAACTTTACCGCATCGTCAACGGAGTGGAGGTCTTCAAAAAATTCCAGGTAACGCTTTAAAATTGTTGTTGTTATAAACTATGAAACTATGAAAATTGTGTGACGTGTGAGAGTAAATTTTGAAGGGATTGTGCATTATTTTGCGTATTGAAAATAATACGTATGACTAACTTTATTAAGGTATTTAAATAGAAATCTAAAGGTGTATATAAAGCTTCTTAACGTTCCATCAGGAATTTAAAATTTTTATTGTGAAGAGTACATGGGTTTGTTTTTTGTTGGTTGTAAGAGTATGCGAAGTACAAAAGCATACAGTATTCATAATTAACTGGGTTATCATGAGCTCACCATACTCCAGAATATACAAATTCAAAATAAATTATAAATAAAGAACGAAAATAAGGTATTATTCAGGGCCCATTTACTCCGGGTATATTCAATGTGTTTGATTAAAATCGAGGACAGTACAAAAATAGGATTTATTGAGGTGTAACTTGATCTCTGAAATGTGGATAATCGTGAATTTTATTTGTAAATAGTGTTAAATAAATATTGTATGATGGTTGTATTATTTTGTGGTTTTATTGAGAGTGTGCGTGAACGATACAGAGTATAATAGTGAATCTAGGTATCCAAGAGGAGACCCAACTGAGCTAGCCTGGGAACTGAAGAAAAATTAAGGTGATGAAGAGAGGAATCTGGGTAAGAGATTATTTTTATTAAATTTTTCTATTATGTGAAAGCAATTTTCGATTTTGGAAAATAAATAAAAGTTTCGAATATTTTTGTTAATGAGGCGATTTAAAGAGGTTACACGGCAATTTATGACGGCCCAACGTTGGGGCTCGATTGTTTTTTTTTACTCTGTCGATTATTTAGAGGGGTTACACGGCAATATATATATATATATATATATATATTGCTGTGGATCGAGGTGTCAGTCTCTGGATCTCCCTAGAACCTATTCAAAGTCTAACGTTGGGCCGTCATAAGATTGCTGTGATCGGACTTATGGGTTTGACATCGCCCGTGTCAACACTGATTTTCAAAAAAACAATAAAAAATTTTATAAAAATATTCTTACCCGTTTATTCTGCTGCAACAATCTTCAGCTGCTTCCCTGGCTAGCTCAGCTATGCCTCTTCTCGGATACCTAAATTTACAATCATTCTTCCATTCCACTCACATATTATTCAATAAAATCACCAAATAATACAAAAATCATACAATCTTTATTTACCGCTATTTACAAACAATTATTCACAGATATATACAGTTTGGTACACTAATTACAACTCAATAAGTGATATTTTTGTAAAGTCCGTGTTTTAAATTTTTAATTTGTAAACATATTTAATACAACAGGAGTAAATGGGCCCCAAATAATACCCTATATTTATTGCACACTGGAGTATGGTGAGCTCATAATAACCCAGTTTATTAATGTATGCCTTTTGCTTTGCATAAAATTACTACAAAACTAATAAACCCATATACCCTTAACAATCCAATTTAAATTCGTAATGAAATTTAGTAAGCTTTAGATACATCTTTTATTCAATATTTAAAATACCCTAATAATTGTCAAGTACACGTATTCTTCTTAATCTTCTTTGGGAATTTAACCACTCATAGTTTTTAAATTCATCTTTATTTACGTTTCATCCATGACTTAGGATCGTTGTCAAAATAATAAAAACTTCAAGTTTGACATTAATGACATAAATTGAAGGTGACTTTGATTTATTGATGTTTGAAATATTTGGTTTGAGTATACTAGGCAAAAATTTTAAAGTTTAAAAGAATGATTGCCTTCAATTTGTGTTGCGACCTGGGATCGACTTTCTTTAGGTAGCCAATACGCTTAACGTGAAATCAGCTGATTAATTTTTATTGGTGAATTTTATATAAATTCAATAACTTGAAAATTGGAAAACAAACATACAGGGAGTATTTACAAGTACACGTATCTTTTCCAATACGTTAAATAACCATAAATAACCCCCCAAAGTTCACTCACACATCACAAATGATTCCAACAGTTTATCAAATAACAGCAAATTCAAATGAGTTACCCGGAAAATGCTTCAAGTCTCCAATTCCTTCGATGATGCTCTATCCTCCAGAACCCCTTGGCTTTGTGACTATGCGCTCTGATCCACCAGATATTTATAGATGATAACCTTAGCATACGCCGAGCTTCTTGCTACCAATTACCATTCCATCCCAGCATCCAAATTCACGTATATTATACTTTTGTTTATTGCTTTATTAGCTTGTCATGGTATTAGTTGGACCTCGGTTAATTTAATTCACTCGACACTACTCACGTTCATAACTATAAGGCCTCTACTTACCACGTTATAAGTGCTAATACTACTTTTACTGAATTATAACTTTTTTTCAATACTCACAAGCCTCTACTCTCACGTCTAAAGCAATGGAAAATACAAAGAGAGCGATGCGAATACAAAAAGAGAGCGATGCTAATTCCCTTAAAGTATTTATACTGTTAAAATGCCACCTCTCGGCCACTCTTCACGCGAAAAACTTATTTTAAAATAATATTTCTGCAAATTTTGATATAACCGCCTTAAAGCTTCCAGAAATTCACCTCATGGACGCGCTATACAATCCGAAAAATCGCTTCCACCTGTCGCGTGTTCGTCCGTTGTAAAACTAGCAGTTTCAACCAATGATACTGTTCTGTGTCATCATAAAACTCCGCTTGTAATATTTTTATCCCTGTCTTATGCATATTTGTTGTCGCGTTCCAAACCCCACTTGAGTTATAGAAAATCGATATTGCTGACCGCGTCTCATGACTCTACGTGGATTGAATACGTGCGTTTTGAAACCAATGCTTTTATACCCGTTTTTATCTGTAGCATATTATTGATTGTGCATCCCTTCTGCTCTTTAAGAAACTTTGTTACCTTGTTATTTGAAGCAACTGACGGTTGGAAATATTTTCTTTGAAGCCCGCTTTATTATGTTGATAAATTCGAAGAAGGTAACCTTTTAAATATGCAGGTGTTCTTAATTATTGACCGTTTAGAAAAACAATTCTTGGAGTTTATATTTCACAGTATTTGATACAACTGACGTTCTTGTTTGCTACAACGAATATTTTGCCTTGGGATTATTGATTTTCTTTACCCCGGTGTGTTTTCTAATGCTATTACACGTTGAATTACACTAAATTAAATTAATTATGCGTTTTCTATTTGATTTTAAAATTGGTTTTCTTTATGAACCTATTATTTTTCAATCATTAATTATAAAATTTACGTCAATACATGTCCGTTTAAATTAAATAAATGAAATAAATTTTGCGCGTAAATAAATTGTTCGTTTCTCTATACAGGGTGTTTGAAATTGCATTGCTTACCCCAAATTTAACCCTTTGAATCCATAACAATATATATATTTTACTATTAACGCAGGTATAAAAGGTTTTGCGATGGGCGCTACAGGACGGTTTTGAACTGCAAAAATGTGAGGGAAGACTGACTCCGACCGTGGTGGTGGATAGGCGTATTTCAATTATTCAGGAATAACATACAGGTGAACTTATAAAAAAAAGTACAATGTAATGAAAGTGTTGGTGGCACGAAATCACATCTGCAGGCAGGTTTGTTATAAATTACCTTAAGGTACCTTAAGTTACCTTGTTGAAGCGAAAGCATACAGAACAAAAAGCACCATAAATTGTCGTGAATTGTACTTTATTAGTTGCATACAAAGACGGCAGTTGAAGCAACAAAACGAGTCGTTTTGCTACTTTAAACAGAGAGGTTTTACCTGGTATTGCAGAATATTTATGTAATTCCGCATTAGAAGCAGGTGTTGACATACGATTAACAAGACTTTTTAGTGGCGTGACAGCAAAGTGAATAACACTTCCGTAATCCTGTTGCTGACAGTTGGTTTACTTACCTGGAGATCAATTACGTTTATTTTATGATACCTTTTGAGTTAAAGTTTATTAAACTTCCTTATTATTTCCTTTAATGTTTTACCTAAAATTTATTACACTAAATTTCAGTTAGTTTGGCAATTGCTCACGTGAATACTGAAATCATGTCATTATGGTTTATTTTATTGATATTGGTTAGTTTTCATTAAAATTAATGAATCAAGAACCCTGTTTGTTGCAACTTGTCTTTAAGATTACACTCCTAACCCAAACCCACCCTGTATAAAAAGAGCGCGTTTTTGCCTGTTTAACTTTTTGTAAGTTCTCGTTTCCTATTAGCATTCTGGTTTTTGACTTATTTTCCCCCTCCTTTACATACTAGTACTTTAGTTTTATTTTTGTTAATTTGCGTACTCTATCTCTCTGTTAGTACTGCTTCATTTCATTAAAAGCTGTTTCTAACTTTTCCTTGTTAGATGATGATACCACTATATCATCTGCAGTTCTAAGCATATCAATCACTTGTCCCTGCATAATAATTCCAAATGTCTCTCTGCATTTGATAGTATTCATTGTATCTTTGATATACAAGTTATAAATTAACGGGGATAGCGTACGCCCTGTTTCATTCCTTTTCTAACACTTTCGTTTCAACGTTCCTGCTCTAACTTTATTACAGCTGTTTACTCTCTGTATAAGCTATGTACTATCCGTTTATCCCTAGAATTCATTCCAATTCTTTTGAATATTTCAAACATTATTTCCGATGTTACATTGTCGAATGCTTTTTCCAGATCTATAAACCGTATTTACACGCTTTCTCTTTTTTTCTGTTGTATCCTCCATCATCGTCCTTAACGCTAAAATGACCTTCCGTAAGCCCCTATTTCGCCTAAACCCAAATTGATCCTATCCTAGTATTTCTTCAACCCATTTTTCCATTCGTTTTTGTACAAATCTGTACGGGCGCAACTCTTGATACATGAAGTTTTAAATATTATGCCTAAGACTGATAGCGCCATCTTATGCTGTTAATACAAGAAGCGCTTTATGCGAAGTATCGTTATGTGCAATACCGACTTTTTCATGTTGGAACGTCGTGGAATAAAGAGTGTGAAGATGACTGCCGGATAAATTATGGGTATGTTTTTATATGTATGATGATTACCTGCATTGTTTTATCTTCATGTCACCTTTCATCGTATAAATGTTGGGAGCTAATCAGTAAAAACTTTGGACTATTTATCTTACATGTTTCGTTTTGCTAGCACGGTCGTTTCACCTACGAAGAATGCGTAAGTACCGGTTACTGCATTATTATACGATTATAGTTTTAAAGTTAGTAATAGGAACTCATGTATTAAATTCTCTACAGTTATTTCTTCCAGTAAACTAAATTTAATTGCTCAGTTCCTTTTTACAATTCAGAATAGGTTCTGACAAACAAGTAGTGCCCGATCCTGAAGCCCGCTTACGCCTGAGCTAGATTGTATTTGTTATATCTCTCTATCTATGGAAAATCTAATTCTCTCTATCTTAGGGTACGTTATAGGTGTTACTTTTGAAATCTTAAGTATCTCTACCTTCTCAAACATATAATTTAAAAGTTGGTAAAGACTTCTGTTACAGTTTGTCCAGCGGTTTTTAGAGTTTCTGCTTGCACCTTATCTATACCCGCTGGCTTATTATTTTTCAAACTCTTTAATGTTAATTCAAACTCACCTATAAGTTATGTAAACAAGCTTGTCTGCATAGTATGCTTCAAATTCCTACAGGTATTTTAAAAACCATTTATCATTCACTGATTCACTTGTAATAGTACAAATTTATGTGTTCAATTTCCTATCGATGATAATCCCATAACACTCACAACAGACCATAACAAAATAAGCACTGACTTTCACTTTATCATATTTTTTATTAAATACCAATATACAACATTTTTCCTCTTATCTAAACGATTACTGGACAATTTGATTCCTATGATAGTAGACCATTTAGTGACGAACCACCGCCTCATTTCCTCCAGAATCCTTCATTTCCTCACTCGTCTGAACCTATTTACATGTAAATTCCCATAAGGAGGAAATGAGGGAGATGAATCTCCTCCTGCTCTCTCCTTGCTCTCCTCCTTGCTCGGACACCCCCCCAACCATTTTGATTACGTCACACCCGCATTCTTTCCACCCGCGAGATAAATCTTTCTCCACATTTCCACCCACGAGATAAACCTATCTTGTTTAGTATTAATTAATATTAGATTTTTCTCAGCTACCCGAACTTCTAGGAATTTTTTAGATAACATCACCCTCCAGGGAGCTACCCTCATTTTAAGATTTTTTTACCAGCAGCAGCGATTTCCGACCGTCCGCATAAATTTTTTTATACATGCGATACATTAAATTAGTCAAAAATTTTACGCAGAATCCGAATCTGCAAACAGATTTGAAATCGGACCACGCCCTGCAAAATTATACCCCTTTAAAGTCCTGATCCTCTAAATTTTGCTCTTTGCTCTATAAGCAAACCTAACAAAAAGTTTTCTTTGACTAGCCATTGCATCTTTCGAGATAAACCTATCTTGTTTGGCATCAATTAATATTAGAATTTTCTCAGCTACCCGAAACTCTTTAAATTTTTTTAGATAGCGCCATCCCCCAGAGAGCTACCATCATTTTAAGATTTTTTGCTGGTAGCGATTTCTGACCGTCCTTATAAATTTTTTTATACATGCGATACATCAAATTAGTCTAAAATTTTACGCAAAATCCGAATCTGTAAATAGATTTAAAATCGAAGCACCCCTTACCATTTTACACACGCCCTCCAAATTATAAATTTCCGGCAGCTCATACCTAAAAGAAAATCTAAAAACCATTCTTAAAACTTTTTATTACAGACAATTTTTACTGATACAGTTTAAATTTTGTAAATCACATTTCTAAATACATATTCACAATTTTTTATTCTCAACCTAGAATTTCTCATATCGGCTTATACTTATTAATATTTATTTCTAAATAGAGCACCTTTTCGAAAGACCAACCCGACCCACATGTTTCAAATTCCTCTGATTTTGTTCGCATGGTTTCGCTTAAGACCTCGTACATATTTTCCAGATTACTAGAAGACGTTATAACAACATTTTTTGTGTTAAAGGATTTCACATCGGTAGTCTCTTCCCCCATTTTGGTGTAAACGCCGTAGAGTTCGCAATAGACTTTTACTGCTGTATGTTGTATTCTTTTTTCATTAATTAATCGAATAAATCGCTCTTTCTGCTTCTAAAGAAATTCGGGCACTCCATCGTCGACACTGGCATTCTTTATGCGATAGCTAGCCATACGGTTGTTAAACGCTGTGCTAACCATTTCTACACAATAGTCGCTAGTAGTAATGACTGATGCATTTTTATGTCTGTTGCTTCTTAAGTGTGCGGCATAGGTAGTCCCTTCCATTTCGAAATCGCATACTTTACACATAATTCGTGGTTGTTTCGTACAATGCCCTTTAACAGCTGGTGGAGCTGAACGTTTACGGCTTAATGACATACCGTGCTGTTTTTCCTTGTGTCGCTGTAAGCTCTCCATTTTAGTACAAAACAAAATCCGCACTATAAAACTTTGGTTAAATTTGTAAGCGAACTAACTTATAACTAAAAGGTATACTCTTGCGTACCTGCTTTATGTACCCTATAGAATGCAAACCGAAGGTTTCCGAAGACACCCGAACGAAGTTGAGGATTCAGCGGGAAACTAAATGACGTCATCTTTTGCCAATCCTTGCTGCTCGTCTAGTACATTTAGCGCCTATGCATGCGCCCGGTTGCGCTTCGTCCATGCTGCGAATGCCGTTAGTAGAAACACCGGAAACGTCTTCCATGTTATACGGATCGCGTTCATATTAAAAATCCAAATGGGTGGTAGCACACGCACACAAATTGGTTGCAAGTCGTGCTGTAGAAGATGCAGTGCTACTATAAACAAAAACTTAATAAAACACTTTAAACCTTTACTAAGGGAATACCAAACTTGTTGTCTACAAAATACTTACTAATAAAGCAATTTAATTTTAAATAACTTCTACGTCATATTTTAGGAAATGGTAGGCTTGAATATTTTCTAAATGAATTACCAAGCGAAAGTATATGCTTAGCGGTATTAAAATTAACCATTAATTTCCCATTTTTCCTTTTATCTAACCTAAGTCCACACAAGTCCAACTAACCTAACACAATTCCGGACAACACTAGCTAACCTAACTTTCCAAACAAGATAGGTTTATCTCGAAAGATGGCTAGTCAAAGAAAACTTTTTGTTATGTTTGCTTATAGAGCAAAGAGCAAAATTTAGAGGATCAGGACTTTAAAGGGGTATAACTTTGCAGGGCGTGGTCCGATTTCAAATCTGTTTGCCGATTCGGATTCTGCGTAAAATTTTAGACTAATTTAATGTATCGCATGTATAAAAAATGTATGCGGACGGTCGGAAATCGCTGGTGCTGGTAAAAAAAATCTTAAAATGAGGGTAGCTCCCTAGAGGGTGATGCTATCTAAAAAATTCCTAGAAATTCCGGTAGCTGAGAAAAATCTAATATTAATTGATACCCAACAAGATAGGTTTACCTCGTGGGTGGAAATGTGGAGAAAGATTTATCTCGCGGGTGGAAAGAATGCGGGCGTGACGTAATCAAAATGGTTGTGGGGGTGTCCGAGCAAGGAGGAGAGCAAGGAGAGAGCAGGAGGAGATTCATCTCCCTCATTTCTTCCTTATGGGAATTTACATGTAAATTGGTCCAGATGAGTGAGGAAATGAGGGATTCTGGAGGAAATGAAGCGGTGGTTCATCACTAAATGGTCTACTTATGATATTATATTTAATTGTACTAACTTACATCTAGCTGAAAAACAGATTAGTGGTGCTGTTTTAGCGACAGCTTGCTTAGTATTTGGCGATACAAGTTAATCTAACTTAATCTAGTAGCGTCTTTTTCGGTATTCTGTACTTGGTGGGTGTGTCTTCGTTGTAGTTTACGGCGGTACTTTGTGTTGGGTCGATCCATCGAAGGTCTTCGTTGCGGCCTTTTTGATGTGTTTCTTAGTCGTTGCAATGTTGATGTCTGAGCTAAACACTAGCGCAGGTAACGCCGTTAGTTTTATACAGTTCGATCATTCAACTCCATTTTCGCAAGCACAATCCCTTAAGACAAAAACCCAATTCTACTGGATATACCCCTCACAGCTTGTAACTAGCACTCGAAACTAACGAAAACATTCTGGTATTGTATCGAGCGCGCCATTCTTAGTAAATACTCCTTGCTCGAACAACGTTTCTATTCGTTTACAAAAATAAAAGTATGAGAACGGGAGTAGTAATACTTTTATAGTCTTAGATAGCAATTCGAAATAAAAACCATCAACAGCAAAAGCATTTGTGGAAGTGAAGATTTGCAAGATTTGTCGCCCTCTCCCCCCCCCCTCCCCGATTTACCAGCTCTTAAAGCCGGTCCTGTTTCACGATAAATCTTAAATGTATTAACAATTTTACACTACATCCCAACAGATAAAGGTGACTGAAAGCGTAATTTTAATCTAAAGTTAGAAATAATTTAAAAATTTGGATTTACGTCTTGTATGGTGAATAAATGCCTTATTTCCAAATACTCTAACACTTTTATAAAACCACGACTATCATTATGAAGCATAATTGCTTGCAATATAATAACAAATTATATTTACAATGTCTGGTTTTTAGTAACTTCTCTTTTAAAAATGATTTACAAAAATTAATTCGTTTTTGTGTCTGCAAACAAATTCGCGTCAGCTGCAAAGTTCTTTGCCTTATCTATAAGTTTTGAAGAATAAAATTTTTCTACGCTGCTATAATAAAAGTTGCTACTAGAAAACTGCTCTGGAGATGATATTTCGTTGAGAATTAAGAAATTCATATAAATTTAGATGACAGCATGGTTTTGCCAAAAACCCGTAAAGATATCATTAGGTTGATTAGTGTTTATTATTTTCTACCGTAAAAGTAGCTACGCAGTAAAGGAAAAAGTAGAAATTTTAGAAATTAGGCCTCTGAAGTAGCAGGTTGCAAAATTTTTAGCAAGTAATTAAATTACATGAAATATTCTTGTGATTTTTCTTTAAGAGAATAACTAATTTTAAAAGTTAATTATACATACAAATATTTCGGCGCTTTTATAAAGATATCTAGTACTTTGTCTTCGTTCAAGGAGTCACAAATGAAAATCATCCAGACTAGAAAAACTGCTTGATTTACAAAATAGGAATACTCTCTATTTGCTTTTTCAGTAGTGTTTAATCTGATAATATAATTCTTATATGTTCATTAATAATATTAAATTAATACAAGTAAAATATTTTAAAAGCTCATTACAAGATTTCTAATAAAATCAGAATTTTAATTTCACGAAGTTTATACGCGACGCGAAAATTATTTTCCTAATATGAGTTTTATCTTTCCCAGATTTATGTAGCGTAGGTTCATTTCAGGATAATACTCATTCCCTTTAATTAATTTATATAAAGCTATTTCCCCGTCATAATATTTTTATAAAATTAGTCTTTCTTGCATCTGGGTCAGACGAGATATTAAAATACTTTAGTAAGTCTTTCATTTAGGTATAATAACATGTGCACTATATTAACGCATGAGGTTGTAATGTAATTTAATTTTTTTTACAAAAGGAGAGGTTTATATTGCACCTAGAAAAACATCGTGACGTATTTTCCTGTAGGTGGTATAAAATTTACACATATTAGATGCTTTTGATTAAAGAGCATTTTTGTTTTACTTATATTTAAAGTATTAAATTAAATTAAATTAAATTAAATTTAATTTAAAGGTATGCAAAGCTTGGGCTATAGTTTACTTTTAGGATTATTGATTAGTATAGGGATTTTGATTAGAAAAAGTTAAATTTTCAAATTTGCATATCAAATGTGTTCTATTTTTCGACTTACTTACATTTTGCTAACTTTATTTTTACACCTAAACGTCTGGCTCGTCGTGGTGCTTATTAAGCTGTATTGAATACTACATCTATGAATATACTTTGGTCGTGTTCTGCACGTCAAACAATGAGCTGTTTTCTAATTTCTCCACATTATCTTGTAACACTTTAAGCCTTCACTGGGCATTACATCATAACCCCTAAAGGGCTCAGGTGTATAGGATGTAAAACTCGTTCTTTTATGTTAGATCCCTAAAACATAAATTAGCTCACAGTAGTTGGGAGGAGGGTAAATTAACACCAAAACGACATCTTGCAGAAGATTGTCAGTAGATGTAAGATATCCGTTAAAATTAGCAAACCTGTAACTTCTGGTCTAGCTCGAAAATGACTCGCGGAGTTCGATGAAACTATCAGGGTGGGTCGACTAACAACGGATTGCCAGGCGTCACTACACTGGATAACATAAAGGCAGACCAATTTTAAAAGGTAAGTGCTAAAACACACACTAAACTAGATCTCACAATTTACCACAAGCTAGATTTTTGAAGCTGAAATGGAACATTGTTATTAATTATATGTTGACACACCAATTTGTGCCCAAAGTGTATTTGAAACAAAATATAACAAAAGTATACCCAACACGGCTCGACTTTAGAAGTCAAAATACTCTTAATAAGTACACTAATCATTACCAATACACTAAGGTATTTAAATGTTTACCCAAAGTTTAACTTCTGGTAGCTGATCACCAATCGATATATTTAGATAGTAAATTCGAATCTTTTGACGAAATCACTTTATCTAATCTCTTTGATTAACTGTGGTCGCTTTAGTCAATATACAATTATTCATTTATTTACAATTTGTTACAACTTTTTGAAACATATAGAAATTCAGAGTTACAAATAGTTCTTTTATCAAATTTGAAAATAGTAAATTAGTAAAGAGCATAAATGAACCTCTAATCAAACTGACACTTCACACTATTATGCCAAATAATGAAAATTCAATTAATTGTTGAATATTATTGTCCACTTTTTCACCATCAATAACCAGTATTTATTTTATTTGAGCATCTTCACTTTTTAAGAAAACGTAAAAATAAGATTCGGGCGTTATCCTCACACTTTTACGCCAATTAAAAAGATCCAATTTAATTGTTGCATAAGATTGACTTCTTTTTCACTAGTAAAGACCAGTTTTTATTTTATTGAACCATCTTTACTTATTGAAAAAATCGAAAAAAGAAGATATTGAGGTTTCTTCACAATTTAGGCCAATTAAAAAAAAAATCTAATTTCATTGTTGCATATGACTGACCACTTTTTGACCACTAGTGATCAGTATTTATTTTATTTGACCACCTTTTTACTTATTGAAAAAATCGCAAAACAAATCCTGAGGTTTCTTCACACTTTTACACCAATAAAAAGATATCCAATTTAATTGTTGCATATGATTGACCATTTTTACCAAGAATGACCAGTATTTATTTTATCTGACCACTGTTACTTATAAACAAAATCGTAATAACCAGATCTAGAGTGTATCTTCACACATTCACGCCAAATTAAAAAAAAATCTATAACGTATGCATTTTTTGACTTATGTCAGTTATAGACAAGAAGCAATGCTCAAAATTATAATCCAAGACCTTATATTTTCCATCTTTCAGTTACTAGCTCAATTTGAAATGATCATTTGGGCTTTGCATAAAAGTCTAGGTTATTATTTCATCTTATTAACTGTAATATATATATATATATATATATATATATATATGCTATATATATATAAATATATATATATATATATATATAATATATATATATATATATAATATATATATATATATATATAATATATATACATTGCTATGTTCGTCCCCGTTTGTGTTCTGCGTCTCTAAATCCTATACCTCTTTTTATATCTACCTCGGCTAGCTCAGTCTAATCAACACAGAGTGCCTGACGACACGACAATAAAAAATATTTAACCCCCGTTATATCTAGCTCCAATCTGTTAGAATAATGAAAACAAAAGTAACCAACATTTGTATAATAATCGAGAATATAAACACTTTTTATTTAAATAACTTTTTACTTTGATTTTGTATTCAAAAACTAACCCCTGAATGAAATATTGATATTTATCTGATTACACCAAAATCATACTCCCTTAAAGCCAGAAAAAATATTACTGTAATTTACTTAAGACACTTGTGAACGTTCAAATGACCTTCTTTCTATTTGCATAAATTCTCAAAAGATTTTTGATGACCCATACAAATACTTCGAAATATATAATAGCAAATGTTAAAAATTGTAATACAGTCTTATGTTAATAAAGGATAATATATCACTGAACTGCGTTTTTCCTGCTTGTTTCTTAAAACTGTTTCTATATGTGGATTGTCAGCACCCCTGGATTGTTTTTCAATTTGATTCTCTGGTACACCTTCTCCCTGTCAGTTTGATTCTTAGCGTAGTTGCCTCAAGTCGTTGACCAGAATGATTAATTAAGTTTTGCTTGAATTTTTCACTTCGGATTTATCTTAGATTTTGTTTAGCTTTATTTTAATTATTAGAATTACTAATTACTACTACTACTACTACTACTACTAATTACTACGAATGACTTCGAGTTATTTAAAGTTCCTTAAAGTTACTGGGAGCCCTAAATCCTTAAATATTAGAATTAGATTTAATTAATAATTTACCTTACGTTTTTGAAAGTAAACGGCCACTTTTGTTGCATTTATTGGCACTTGAATTTTCACTTTTATATCACTAAATTATTTATTTTGACTAAGTTCACTTTGCGCAATATTCTACTTTTAACTGACGTGGTTAGTGTCTTGGTCACAGAGATACTACTTGCTTAAGAGGTCCGCATTATTTATAAAGATTGCACCTCCTATTTGTCTCATTGGTTTTACTCGCGTGTTTGTTGATTAAGGCGTTTCACTTTGCGCTATCATTGGAGGCCTTGGATTTTCTACAAATTTCCCGTCAAGACTCTTGTTAAATCGTTTCATTTTACACGTAGGCGTTTATTTTGTATAGCATATTCTTCAGAAAATACAAGATTATATTCCATTTAAGTCACGTCCGCATGAATGTGTTTGCTATTATTCAAATTTTTATCATGTTGCCGAACGTGTGTTGTTTGTTATTTAAAAATCCAAATATGTGGGATTTTATGTGGGTTTACAAAGTTGCAGATCACGTAGCCTCTTATCTATTATGACGTAATTGAATGCGTTTATGCGTTAATATTTTAAATGAGATTATATTCTAGCTAGCATGCCAGGTTATTTACCTTCACTAATTGCGTGTTTATTTTAATAAAACTCATTGCGTTAAAAACGTTATTTTTGCATCTTTCTTTTCAATCTTAGACTTGTATATTTAATTTGAAACGTATTATACGATGTACACGTTATTATTCTTGCTAAATTAGAACTGGTTATTTAAGAATGAGCTTCCTTTTATGAATTAAAGTTAGTTATGATTTATATACAGTGTGCTCGCCATTGACTTTATGCAAAATTGTCGATTTACTCCCATTTAATGATGGAATTGTTTGGTTTTTTAAACGTTAATAATATTTACATGTATCTTACGACCCCTATGACTTAATATACCCTTAAATTACCTTCTTATCATAGCAATATATATATATATATATATATATATATATATTGTAGTGGTTTTTAAGGGTTAAGTTTGGTGGTCAACAATGCAATTTTAAACATCCTGTATAGAGGAAGGAACATAATATTTACGGGCAAAATTAATTATATTTATTTAATTTAATAAATGAGTATTGACATAATTGTATAATTACGGATTAAAAGTTAATAGGTTCATAAAGAAAATTAGCTTTATAAGCCAATAGAAATTAATTATTAATTTAATGTAGTTTAATTTAAGGGCTTATAACGTCAGAAAATGCAGCAGAGCATGTAAAATCAATAAATCCAAGGCGAGTAGCTTTCGTTGTAAAAAAACAAATATATCGGTTGGGTTGAATACCATGAAACGTAAACTCCGAGAATTGTTATTTTAAACGTTCGTTAATTGAACACCTGCATGTTTTGAAAAGTCGACTTCTATGTATTTTGGAGCATAACAAGACAAGTTTCAAAGAATATTGTTCAACCGACAGTCGCAAAACACGTACTCATCCACGTGGACGCGGGCAGCTATATCGATTTTCTACCACTTAACCAAGGTTAGAATGCGACATAAAATATGCATAAAATGGGAATAGAGATATCACAGGCGGGGTTTTAAGACGTCACTGAAATGTATGATTGGTCGAAATAGTTAGTTTGAGAATACACGAGCACGCTACAGGTGGATGTGATAGTCTTGTTGAGATAGCGTGTGACGCGAGAATATTTCTAGAAGAGTAAAACGGTTAGACAAAATTTGGAGAAATATTATTTAACAATTAGGTATTTCGGGCAAAGTGTGGCCAAAGGGGCCTAGCTGGATGATATAAATACGGGAACGAAATTAATAGGGCTCTTTTTATTCTTTAATCTTGCATCGCATAACGACATACAAAAAGCAACTGACGAAACTTGTAAGTATTAAAATTATTAAAGATCAGTAATAAATTGGTTGTGACCTTATAGTTTGAGACGCGGTTAGTGTCGAGTTTATTTAAATTTAATTGAGGTCCAACGAATACTTTAACAAGCTCGTAAATTAAAAATGCGATAATAAACAAGTGTAATATACATGGATTTGAATATTAAAACTGATATTGGATGGGCAGCAGGAAGCGCAACTTAGATTGTGGTAATCTTTAAAACATTTTGTGGAGCCGCACGCAAAACCAATTGGCCGAGGGGTTTAGGAACATAATAAACACATCGTCAACGGAGATGGAATCTTCAAGTTTTTCCAGGTAACGCATTTGAATTTGCTGTTTTTTGTTATTAACTGTTAAAATTGTGATGTGTGAGATTGAGCCTTAATGGATATTTTACAGTATTTTACGTATTGAAAAGGATACATAGGTGACTATTAATATGGTATTTTGAATATAAAACAAAAGGTCCACGTAAAGCTTATTGAATTGCTTGATGAATTTAAATTTAATTGTTAAGAGTACATGGGTTTTTTTTAAGTTTGTAGTAATAGTGTGCAAAGTGGAAAGCAAACATTTATCAACTGGGTTACTATGAGCTCACCATATTCCAGTGTAGTAATAAACAAAGAGAAGGTATTATTTAGGGCCCATTTACTCCTGTTGCTTTAAATGTGTTAGAAATTTCAATTTAAAAAAACAAGGACTTGACAAAAATAGCATTTATTGAGGTGTAACTTGAGCACCGAACTGTCAATAACTATGGATATTATTATTTGTAAGTAATAGTTAATAAATATTGTATGATTGTTGTATTATTTTGTGATTTTATCTGAATGGTGTGTGAATGATTAAGAGAATGATAATAAATTTACGTATTCGAGAAGAAGCACAGCTGAGCTAGCCAGGGAAGCGGGGGAAAAAATTAATTTGATAGAGCAGAAAGCGGGTAAAGAAAATTTTGTGAAAGTTTTATATTTTTTAAAATTAAAATTTTTGTAAACTGGCGAGGTACTAGAGCATGAGCTCGAACGATTTTTAGGAAGTTCCAGAGGCTTATAGAGGTTCCACGGCAGTTTATGACGGCCCAACGTTGGGGCTCGAATGATCTGTAGAAAGTACTAGTTCCTGTGACCAAAAGGCAAAATACACGGCAATATATATATATATATATATATGGAACTTGAATAAAATCCTCACCAACAAAAATATATTCGAAAATTTTATTAAATTTTCAAATTCGAATATAGAAAAATTTCCAAAAATTTAAATAAGTCAAAAAAAATATTTCTTACCCGTTTCCTCTCTTCCTCGGTTGAATGGCCTTCAACTGCTTCCGGCCTTTTGGATAGCTATATTCATTCATAAATCCTATCATTCAAGCACACTCCCAAATAAAACCACAAAATACAACAAACATACAATCTTTTATTTATTCCTATTTACAAATGCAAGTCATTATTATTTTATTGTTCACGTAAATTTTATTTTGTAATGTCCTGTATTTAATTTTAAAATCCTGAAACACATAAAATGTACTCGGAGTAAATGGACCTTGAATAATATCTTCTCTAAAATTTCTTCTTTATAATTTATTTATTTATTTTAATAATCTAAGTAAACTGTGGGATATGGTGAGCTCATAATAACCCAACTAATGTATGCCCTTCTACTTTGCATACTCTAAAACCAAAAAAAAAAACAAAGCCATGTACTCTTCACAAAATTTCACGTTCTGATGGAACGTATAAAAGCTTTCTAGACACCTTCAATTTCTAGTTGAATACCGTAATAAAATTATTTACACATATTCTGTTCAATACGTAAATAATTCACACTACCTTGAAAAACATTCTCATACGCCACCCCAATATTTACAGTTTATAGAAATCACAATTTTAAATCGTTACCTGGAATTTCTAGAAGATCTTCGCTCTGTAGATGATGCCATGGAAATTTCTATCTGGTCAGCAGGTCGTTTTTCGCAATTACTAGACGACCTCCCTCTAAGTTGATCCGCCAACGCCGCCTTCTCGGTGTAACCAAATTCCAAATTTCATTTCAATTATACTTCTTTCACAGTAATCTACGTTATTTAATGTCCCGACACGAGTTGATAAAAATTATAGGTGATACCTCAATTAAAATAAGTAACATCGGCACACTAACCGCGTTTTAATTAATTTAGAGGCTACCACTAAGCAATACAATTTAAATGATTTTATAATACTTACAACTCGTGTTAACTTTCATACATGCTTTTGGGACGATCGAAATAATAAGGGCTTTAATAATATTCTCCTAAACTATTTATATCTTTCACTTGCCACCTCCTGGCCACGGTTATTCGAAATCTCCTGCACACAACACACATTCACACAATTTTCCACTCAACCCCGATTTTCAAACCCGCGAATTTCCGTACCTCGTTATAAAATTTTAAAAAAATCACGCCTCGTGTCTATATCAAGTCGAACTAACATATCGACCAATCGTAGACTAAATGACGTTTCTCAAATCCCTCCTATACTATTGTGGTCTCATGCTTATACGTTTTCTACGTCTCATTCTAACCTTGCTTGAGTGGTTAAAAATCAATATCCTTGTCTGTGTGCTGTCTACCTCACGTGGACTCTCTACGTGAGTTAAATAACCCCCTAATTAGCATTTCCCGTGAATATAAGCGACGGTTTATCCGACATTCTCTGTAACCATTTGTTATCTACAAAATTTAAGCAGAACTTGACCTTTTAGAAAATACGCAGGTGTTCAATCGTAACATTTTAAATAACACTTCTACGAGTTGGATATTCCATGTATTTCAAACCCTACTGATATATTTGTACGTTAGCAATTCGTCTCACTTTGGTATTATTGGGTTTTTTAACGCTTTTATGCATATTAACATCAATAATCGTTCAATTAAATTCAAATTAATTAATAAATTAATGGCATTGGCTTCTACCATTTAATTTCTTTGCAAACCTACTTAAATTTCATTAATTATTTATAAAATTTCGTTAATACCTGATACTTAAAAATGAATTAACTAATATAACTTACGCACGTAATTTCTGGTTGTACCTTTATACAGGGTGTTTTGAAATTGCTTTGTTTATATTTATTTTTGATCTTTTAAAACCACTATAATATATATATATATATATATATATATATATATATATATATATTACTCATATTTAGACCAGGGTAGAAAATTAAATAATCACATCAAATAATTTTATCACCGTGTAGAAGCTTTGGGAAAAGGTACACGTTATTAAAAAAAAAACCGTGAAGCATAAAAATTCATTCGTTTCATTAAACATAAGAGATTTAAATCATCTACAAGACGCGTGCTATTAAAAAGGAAGCAGTATTAAAAAGCTCTACATGTAATTTAATTATTCCTAGTAAAGAAACAAAGAGAAATTACGTGCAAAATTTATATTAATTAACTCAATTTTAAGTAACCGGTATTAAACAAAATGTACTGATAATAATTGAATATTTAATTAGGATTCACTAAAAATTAAAGGGTATTAATTTTAATTGAAGTTAATTGAACCATTAGTAACATATAATATCTATAAAAACTTGAAAAAACCCAATAAAATGCAAATCGTAGAAGTGTTATTATGTTTGAACACCTGCGTATTTTTAAAAAGCTCATTCTGCGTAAATTTTGCAGATAATTAATGGTTACAGAGAATGTTGGAGAAACCGTCGCATAATAGTTACGAGAAATGCTAATAAGGTGGGTTATTTCACAGTCCACATGGACTGAAATAATCGATAATAAAGAATATCAATTTGCACCAATAAGAACAGGTTAGAATTTAGAATTTTTTTAGAATTTAGAATTTATTCACCATTATGGTACATAACATTGTACATAATATGGAAAGTCAATGGATAATATGTAATACAGTTTTATATATCTAAAGCTAAATATATGATCACATTGTGACTAGTTAAAATTTATTGTTAAAACTTAAAAATAATATATTTTAGTTATATAATAGAGTATTTAGTATATAAAATAACATTATTAATATCACTTAAAATTAGTAGAAAGATGTATCTATTGTAGTTTAAAGAGCAATTACTGAAAAGTTCCCAAATCGTGATTTAAATAATCTACAACTTTATAGAAGGCATTAACAATTAAAAACTTTTTAACTTTAGACTTGAACATTTTATATTCAGTTATTTTTTTCAGCTTTATCGGTAATGCATTATATAAAATAATACAATTATAAAATGGAGAAGTTTTGAATAAACTAGTGTTGTGTGAAGGAATAAGTAGACATCCTCTGTGTCTTGTATTGTGTGTATGTTGGCTACCAACAGTTGAAAAGAATGAGAGATTTTTCTTTACAAATAATAGATTGTCTAAGATATATACCGAAGGAAAAGTTAGAATCTGATTATTTATAAATGTGCTCTTGCATGATTCTCTACTTTTCAGGTTAAAGATAAGTCTTAAAATACGCTTTTGAGAAACAAAGATTCTATGTGTTTTTGCTGCCTTACCCCAGATAAGAACACCATAAGCAATGAATGAGTAAGCTAATCCATAGTAGATATTCATTAAACCTGATCGGTCAAGACAATCACGCAACTGTAAAATTACATAAAATGCTTTATTTAATTGCTTGCAAACAAATTCAATATGGTCCGTCCATGATAAAGTGCTATCTAGATGAAAGCCTAAAAACTTAACTTTGTTTTGAAAAGGTATGGTTTGATGTGTGTTTAATTGATGGTGATTTGACCTTATATTGTAAAAGTTAATAATTGTAGTTTTGAATTGTTTAGGACTAATCTGTTTCTATGGCACCAAGAGGTCATTTCGTCTATGACTGCTTTAATTTTAATTTCCAAGTCATTAATATTAGAAGCAGAGACTGTTATAGTGGTATCATCTGCATACAAAACAGTTTGTCCATTTGCAATATGATTAGGCAAGTCATTGATAAATAGTACGAACAGCAATGGCCCTAATATAGATCCTTGTCCAACTCCAAGATCCACATTGTAAGAAGACGACAATAGATGCTGATATTTAACTTGAAGTTTCCGATCACTCAAGTAGGAATATATCCAATTTTGTAGTTTACCACGGATACCGATAGCGGCCAGTTTACCATCTAAAATATTTTTATCTACTATGTCAAAAGCTTTTGTTAGGTCAAATAATAAAGTGACGACAAAATTGCCTTTATCTAATTCTTGGTGAATGTATTTAACCAACTGAAAAGCAGCAGTAGCTGTTGATTTACTTTTAACAAACCCATGTTGTGAACTATGAATAATACCATATTTATCAAGAAATGTAACTATGCGTCTACTGATTATTTTTTCCATGATTTTTGAAATAACACTAATGATGGATATCGGACGGTAATTACTTACATCTTTAGCATTACCCTTCTTAAAAATGGGTGTAACCTTACTAATTTTTTAAGCAATTTGGAAATATCCCATTTTGAAATGAGCTATTTATTAAAACTTTAAGTGGGTTAATTATTTCCATTACAATGTGTTTTACAATGAAGCTAGTTAAGTCATCAGTACCTGCAGTTTTAGTATTTTTTAACTCTTGAATGACATTAATTAACTCTATCTCATCTGTTTCATAAAAAAAAAGAATGAGGTACTAACATTTCCAACAAAAGTTGTCGGAGGAAGAGAAAGGTTTGATCCAAGATCGTTAAGAACAGTTAGATTTGCTATATCAGCAAAATATCTTGCAAATGTATTGGCTATCATTTCTCCATTATTATGATCAACACCTTTAACATTAAGGGTTAAATTTATGTCATTGTTTTTAAGTTTGCCTAGTTTAGTATTAACAATCATCCAAGTTGCCTTGGTTATATTGTTTGCAGTTTTAATTATTGAAGTAAAATATTTTATTTTAGTATCCTTAACTTTTTGTTTATATGTTTTAAGTCTAGATTTATAAAGCAACCTTGATTCATTAGTGTTGATTCTTCTGTTTAACCAAAACTCTTTTTTTCTCTTCTGTTAATTCTGGAGTCACCCACTGCTTATTCCTACATTTTATATTTTGTTTTTTTTTAAAAAACACTTTACATGGCAAATGGATATTTAATTGATGTAAAAGGATTTGTATAAAATTTTCGAAAGCTTCATTAATATCACGTCTTTCAAAATCTGGCCAGGTTACATTACTCAGAGTATGCTTAAATTTAATTAGATTTTTGTCAGACGTTATCCTAACGTTAAATTGTTGAATGTATTCTTTGGTGTTGGATTGTTCATATTTTATAGATATTATGTGTGCAAAATGATCCGACAGGAGGGGATTGACTAACTGTATACTGTACAGTTCTTCTGGTAATGAGGTTACCATATAATCTATACATGTCGAACTCATCATGTCATTTTTATCGACACATACCCTTGTGGGTAAATTAATAGTATTGGAAAATAATGAGAAAGACTCGAATATATCCAAAAGTGATTTTTTTGATGCTATTATTATTAAAGTAGTTAATATTTAGATCCCCACATAGAATAATATTTGTGGTTTTTTCTTGAAATACGCTGTAAGGCCAAGACCAATCTATTAAAGAATAATGTTGTATCACCACTTGGAGGACGATAGGTAGAGAGCAATATAACTTTAAGTTTGTTAATGTAAAGAGAGTGGCAAGCCATTTCTATGTGGCCCTCCACTGATAAGTCTTCAACAATTCTGGTGTTTATCACAACTATAGATTTTCTTGTCATTATTAAAGACCCACCGTGTTTACCAGATTTGCGAGCAAAGTAACTAGTGATTTTAAAACATTCAAGATTGAAATTAGAAATTGTCTGCTCTTGTAACCAATGTTCTGTTAAGCAAAGTATATCAATATCATGTTCATTAATGAACAATTCAATTTCACTAATCTTACTGAATGCACTTCTAATATTGATATGAGCTATTTTAAGTGTATTTAAATTTAAATAGCAGTTCTGCTTTACTATGTAGTTACTATTTGAAGGTGGTTGTGACGAAAATTTCCCGACTTACTGATAACAGTAACTGAACTGCTAGTTGATAAGTCTAGAATAGAATCAGAATTAAAACTAACAATGCTACTATCTAACTCTAAGTTGGTTCTACTAATTTCAGTAATTACACAGGAATTTCCAAAATAAGCATTTTTCTTTAACAAACAACTTCCAATAAAATTACATAATTCGTAGGTGCCTTTATCATTAAGATAACGTCCATTAGCATTGTATGACTTTTGATTTAAAATACAATTAATATCTGCTATCGCTATATGAGAATATATTCGCTTAAGCCTGTTTACTTCATTACACAATTTACTATTAATTGAAAATATATAATCATTATGTTTATTAGAGTTAGTCGCATAAGAATAAGGAACAGTCATAAACAGGACATTAACATTACTAACTATTTCACATACATTTCTAATATCTATATGACCAAATGAACAACCATTTAATATATTATTATGACCACCAATAATAACTATAAAATCATTTTTAGTCAAATCTTTTGTCAAATTTTTAATATCACACACAATCTCCTGGAATGTAGCATTTGGTTTAAACAAACATTGAAAATCAAACATTTTACCAAAATAATTTGAAAATACATTATACAGGTGTCTACCATAATTATCTGCTAAAATTAAAACCTTATGTTTTCCATTTCTGCTTATCTGAGACTGATTTGGAATAGGTATCTGTTTATTTTCACTTAGTTTAATTGCAATTTGACTCTTTTTTTCATTATTTGTAGGAGCTATCTTTGAATAATGTTTCTCTGGCTGATTTTCTAACATCTGTGTCCTCTTAAGTATCAATTCATCATTTGTTAAATTAATATGTGAGGTTTTAGTGTTATCTCTAAGTATTGAAGTTATTAATGTATTTAACTGCTTACTTAATTTATCAACTTGTTTTTGAAGGATTGATATTTTATCAGCTACTATAGCATCAACAATACTAGAAAACTCAGAGCTCTTTAGAAATTCACTAATTTCTGTACTAATAATCTTATAATTTAGCAGCTTATCTGTAGATGTTTGAACAAATGTAGTATCACTTTGAACCAGTTTTAAGTTATAATCCTCCTTATTTACAGTTTTGATAGTGTTCTTAGTATTTCCAGTTCTTAGCAAACATTTATCACAATTATATACCTTTTTACCATTAATTATTAATATTAGATAGAGACAGATAATATGCGCAAGACCGAGACACATATAGTAAAAGGCGTGAGTGGAGCAACGTCATTGGGTTGCGATTGGTTGAAAATAAAAGGCAAAATTGAGAGGTAAAAATAACATTTCTGTATAAAATTCAATTAGTTATTTCCAGAAGTTGCGAGCCGTGTCGAAATTTCTGAGATTTAACTGGGCCGAGTGCAAAATTCGTAAAAATCGCATGCCGGGCTGCGGAATGGGAACCTAGCATGCGAAATTCTTTAGAATTGTCCGTTTTGGGGACTAGACCGACAGACAGGCTAACCTCTATATATACCCAGGTGAATATGAACAAGCTCTCTTAGATCTTCGACTTGATTCAATGCGTTAAACAGTGCTTTTTAGTTTTCCGGTTTTGATTAAATAATTTAAACAGTTTGCTCGAATATTTTTGTGATTTAAAACAGCTTGTTCTTTACGTGCTACAATGAATGTACTTTAGTGCACTTAGAAAAGAAGATACAAGGTAATAAAGTTAGTATCACTGTACTAATTAGTCAAAATTTGCAACGACAAATGAATACACAAAAGTAGGCAGTTTTGGCGTATATTGGTGAAAGAAGTATGAATTTCTTTGTTATTTTTCGGGGGTGTTAATAATTAAATGGTTCGTAAACATGACTGGATCCACAAAACAAGGTTCAGATATACACAGATGAGTTCCGGAAAAGCCCTGAAACAACTTTAGATGAATGATAGAAATGAGAAAATTTTAAAAGCGTTGAGAATCAGAAGCCGTAAATATAACCCAGTTGGAATGGTGTGATTAACAAAAGGGACGATGTACATTGAAGCTACGAGTGCAGTAACCTTCAGGTAAATTATACTATTTTGTTTGAACTTTGATGTTTTCGTGTGTGTTGAATAACTTTATAATTTATTTACTTAAAATGGACAGTAATGAAGCTGTACTAACAACAAATTTTTAATTTTAAGGTGAAATTTTCTTGTTTAAGTCGAAAGGAGTATTTAGTATTTATGTTCTTGATGAAAATTTGGGTATGTCTTTGAGCTCAATTAGACGAACCTGGTTAATTAACGTAAAGGTGTGGTAGATGCTCCCTTTGTACTCAGACTCAGGTCTGCATATATTGTTATATTAATTAGTAGGCATCCTACAAGGACTTTAATTTTGGATGCACATTAAAATGATAACAAATTGAAATCTTGAAATTTTCTGATACTGAAATTTATGCTGAATTTTTAATTTTGAAATTTTAATGTATTGCGAATATTGATGTAAATAGAGTTAACGTTGATGTTTGTGGTAGGAATGTGGTTGTTTTTTTTTATGAATGAGGATGAAGGTTTATCTAGGGGAGCAGCCGAGGCGATGAACGGAAGAAAGTCAACGGACCAGTTAAGTTAATTTAGGAGGTTTCACAGCATACATGACGCCCAATTCGTGAGGCTCGAATCTAATACAGGGATACACAGCAATATATATATATATATATATATATATATATATATATACGTTTACAGAAATGAAGGAATAATGTTATCGTAAAATAGATGTAGGTGACGTAGGCAGTTGATATTTCTTGTTTTAATTACTTAAACATGCCAAAGGAACTCTATTTCGTCTGAGGGTAAAGTAATTAAAATCGCCAGATGTACTTGTCGTGTAGGGGATTCTTACTAACTAGACTAGACTAGACTAGACGAGTTGACGCCAATAATTTGACATAGTTGAAAGCCTTCCTAGGTATGTGTTATTGGTCAGGTAGCTGGAGATTATACCAAATGAATGGTTAAATTTTTCTATTATTTTTTATTGTTTCCATATGGACTCATTCCCGCCACTATAGCTTGCACCCTTAATTTTTACGAAATTTCCGCCCCCTTTGGTTTAATCGCAATTTAAGAATTTAAAAATTTAAAAATTTATGAAAAACCTATTGTTTGTATTAGTTGCTACATCCCTTTTATAAATCAACACCAACCTATGGCATAATGTCAATAACCTTTACGGGGAGGGGAGTCTTCTTTATTCAGCGATATCCAGTCTAACTCCTCCAGGAAAGATTTTTGGAGTGAAAAAGTTTCTCTCGGGATAAAACCACCAGCAGAGATAAAATTGCCTTAAAAAGAGCCCAAACGCTATTAGATTATTGCAAAAAGCAAAAAGTTGCTTTTTTAGAAATAAATATTTCAGATAAATGAATGCGAATTAGTCCTGGACAAGGTATCGGATCCGGAAAGGTAAGGAAGGCTCAAATAACTTGTTCTTAGTATACTTGGAAGTACGCATACGTGCTGTTGTTATACATTTCCTACACGTTGTAACGCTCCGGCGTTACGTTAAATGGAAACCGAAGACAAAAAAAAGAGAATTAATCTTACATTTTAGTTTTATTAAAAGTAATAAACTTAAAAATTGTAAAAGCCACGTTTAATTTTTGTTGAATACATATTGGACCGGAACTTAGGTTCATAAATTATTTTAAAATTACAAAAGAGATAAACAACATGTTTGTTATAGTAAATTATCGTCGCGGGATCATATCATTTTAAAGACGCTTTTAAAATAAAGAAGTAAATAACTGAGAATTATTAATAGGCAGGTTCTACATCATAATTATCCCAAATGTAAGAGCATTTTACAAATTTTAGCTAAATAAAGTAGAGTTAATGCATAATTACAATGTTAAGTAAACCCCAGATCATGTCAAAATTTATTCATTCAGCGCAGTAATTATTTAATGGCCATTTGCTTGGATAATAAAATTCACAAATATACAGTTGCAATAAAATTAATCATTTCATACAATACAATGTATTCATTTATATTGTAGAAGATATGTACACAAAACGCTAACTTAAGTAAACTTTATGGCACCATGCTTGATTCAAGTGCCATAAGATGTTACACAATGACATTACCACCCCCCCCCTTCGACCACATAAGAGTGGGAGAAATACATACGCTAGACAGGCGCCGGAATCAATGAATTAATTACTCACTAACCAGTGAAGAATAGGTATGTAAAAGGATATTATAGATAAGAATAATCGACGAACCCCACTATCTAGTAAGTAGCAACCGGATGTTTAACGTACTAACCCACGAATAATCTACAAAACCCGAGATCAAATTAAGACAGGACAGTTCATACCACTTTGGTGGGAAATTAAAAACAATCTTTTTTGCAATGTGGATTCCAGCTGATGAAATGGATGGCCTTAATTAAATTGGCACTCAGTTATACGGCTAGTGTACAAACTATATGAATTGTTTTGTGGTGGCTTGTATTAATGAAACCGATTTAGCTAGACATGAAAAGTGTAAAACATCTACCTGTATTGTACGTTATATTGCTTACTTTATTAGATTTACAAAGTCTGCGGATTGAAATTAATGTATTAAAGGGTTGCAGGAAGATTGCTATGCTACATGAATTGAATTGGATGTAGGTAACTTCAAAATTTTGTGTGTTTGTATTCAGGAGTATTATTATACAACTTATGTTGAAATTTAATTAGGTTTCCTGACAAATTTTATCTCTACTTATTATATGAGATTGTATTACAAATAGATTTAGTTGAAGCCGTGAGATTATTGTGAAATAAACTCCATTCTACTAATGGGTTAATGTAATTGAAATCCCTGGGGATTACCTGTCGTCCACAAAATTATTAGACCAGACGAGTGGCGCCCATAAATTTGACAAAGTAAGTGTTATTGGTAACGCAACTTGAAACTGCACATAGTCATTTAGTAAATTATTTGATTTTTGTTCCAATTCATTGTATATGTATGGAACCAATTCCACACCACTGTAGTTAGCCGGTACTCCCTTAATTTTGTTACGGGATTTCCGCTCAATCTGGGCAGTTCCAAATTTAAGAATTTAACGTTTCATTCAACCGTAACAACGTTTTTAAAGTCTGAAAATAAGAAAAATTTAAATTAATGTTTTGCTTTGTGTGCGAATTCTTAGGTAAGTTTTTCAATTTGGACATATTTGTTTAATACATTAGATGCTATAAATCGAATTATGTGGCTAAAATAATATTTTAGCGGTTTTACGAGTCGAAAGTATCAGTTTTATATAAAATAATATATAAAATCGCTAAGATTATAGTCAAATGTTTGCACTTTTAATAACTAGTTTAACTGAAAATCTCTTTTTTTTCAAACTGTACATTTCCACAACTTTGAACAAGAAGGCATCGTTAGCGCAAAATAAAGTGAATAATAAAGTTATTGGTATCGTTTTGCTCTTGTATTGTTTGCTCAATATTATCTCGTGGTGTGTGTAATACTGTAACGAAAACTATTTACACAAACAACAGTTCTTTATTTTCAAACACGTAGTTACAACGGAATTTGCTTAAAGCTCTCCTAACAACTTATTTTCAGCTAATCCCTAACAGCCCAAGTTTTATCTTCTTAACTCTTCGATGCTATCTTTTTAATTACTATTGAAGCACTTCAATTAACTATTCAAGCACAAACTATTAATTTATATAATTACTACAACAATTTATAACAATAGTAATTATATGTCATTCTTCATAACTTTAAACTAGAACATATCGTAATCATAGTTTTAATCGGAACTAAACCGCAGAACCCCTTAACGGTAATTTATACCTAATCTAATTGCTCTAGATTTTCCTACAACATACCAAAATTTGCTAATAAAATCTGGAATGTATCTATTGAAATCTTTTAAACGCAAAGTTTTGTACCTGTTAATCAAGAGATCTTGCACCGCAGGGTCTATCAATCATCTTTTGTGCACAAACCCATTCTTTACGTTCTAATGTACTTAGCAAACCAATCGGCGCTGCATCCTACAATTTTCATCCAGTCTATTGCAATTGACCGAATTATTAAAATCTGTCTCTTGTGACCAAATGTCTTAAACAGCGTTCTTCACGATTTTTAGTTACCGGGGTTCGTCCAGATCCAGGACGGTGTTGTTCAACCCATTTATCGGTCCATCACTTCCAACATCCTGCCACCGTTGCAGCATCACGATTTACACGGCCAGCAATATCTATAAACACAAGTCCGGCCTCATTCATATCGATGATACGACCACGTTCAAAATCCATTAGTTGCCGATAATTTGTACATTGGCGAACTCTTGACATTCTGAAATTTCACAAAGCAATAGTGGACAAACTAATCGAAAACTTGACAGTTATTACACGCCAATATCTTGTTTACAATTAATTAATACTAAATGACAACAAAGAAATGAAACAAAACCAAAGAAAGAATGCCTAGACTTGATTTGAATTTTAATCATTACTTTGATTCGTCAAAATAGGCATGTTTTGATAATTTCATTAAAATTGATCAACAACTTCTGTGTGTTGCGTTTTTTATTAAATTCAGTATATGTTGTAAATGCTGTCCGCATGCTTAGATCGTGAGATGCGAATGATGATTTCTGGAACTGAATCCTCACAAGTCCACTTTTGCTGTTTTCTGTCGATCCTTTTTGGTTTCACCACTTGTCTGCTTTCCTCTTGGACTGTTTTTATTTGAACTGTATATGCCCAAGCTCCCGATAATTCTAGCATCTGAGTTTATTCCGTTTTGATTGATGTTCACGAAGTACCAGTCGAATTGCCCTCTCTGTGCTTTCTTGGGCCTGCTCCTCTACGGAACACCTTACTTTGCGACTACTACGATGCAAAGCTTGCTTTGCCGCTTCAAATTCCGAAGCTTGATCTAGCGCATCATCTAGGGTTTTTGATCGAGCCAGCCGTAGTGCGTACTGAATTTCTCCGCCGCGTATCCCGTATCTGTGCTGTCAGCTGTTTTAGAAAGCTATCCGGTGCTGTTGTATAGGCTGGTCTCACCAAGCGAGCAATATCTGTTCAAACTTCTGCAAATTTGGTAACGGTTTTCACTTGAGCGTGGTACACTTGTTGTAGATGAGAGTCGCCGTACCTCATTTCGAACCTTGATGTTAAGGCTCCGTAGCTTCTTTGGTCAAGGACTGGTATGGTCTGCAGAATACTAAAGGCCTCACCTTGGAACGCGACAACCAATGCGATTGCCCCTTCACCAACGTTCCAGGCATTAGCTCTTGCGGAAGCATCGAATTGTTTAAAATATGTCTGTGAAGGTAGCTTCCAACCAAAGGTGAATGGTTTTACTCTGAACCTTGACGTCAGTTCGCATTCCCCGACATTCTTAAATTCCGTTGCTTGCTGTCAATCAAGAGATCTTGCACCGCATGGCCTATCAATTATCATTTGTACACAAACCCTTCGTTTACGTTCTAATATTGGTATTCTGGTCGAAAGCAGACCAATCGGCGCTACAATACTATAGTTTTAAATACACTATATGCGTATTTAAGTACAAGTCTTTGGACACCATGCATATTTTAATGAGTTGAGCCGTTCTAGAATTTTTCACAAGAAAAAGTCTTATGACTAGCACATTCTTTCGAGAGCTGTATCTCTGCAATTAAGGGCTTGAGACCATTCAACAAAAATTGTATTTGAGGTATGTTCATCGACATACGGATACTCATTCTATTCAATTGGAAGATGCGATTTATTTATAGTCAACGGGTGTATAAACCTGTGCATTTCAAGATTGTAATTTGGTTAGATATTGAGTGTGAACTGTTTAGCCTTTAAATAAGAGCACGTTACAACCTAACAGAAGGCAATGAAAGAAAATTGCAACTTCCATAATCTTCAAACAAAATGGGCAAGCTAACTTTCAGGTTAACTATTTAATTATTATCAATACAAAAATTTTTTTAAAAGCATTGATTCGTTTTATTTGTGGTACTACAAGTGAACATTATTAAGAATAAAAACAATAGTTATTCTTTGAAACTTTCGAACTGCTTTTATCTGCTTAGTTGTTGAGGAGATGAAATGTGCTTTCAAGTCAAAACGCTTAATTTATTTATGCGCCTTTCCGCAAAATTTAGATAAAACGTCTTGAATATTTTACGAGCCCATTACAGGATTTTTAATAAATCTGAATTCTAATCTCTTTTTATGTTTATTGCGTGATATAAATTATCCTCCTAAAATAGGCTTCACCTTAGCAAAAATTATCAAGACTACATTTTGTTAGAAATATCTTGGTTTCCCTTAGTTTAATTTTTATAAGGGCGTCGTTTTGTTATAATACCCTTGGAAAATGTCAAAACTACCTTGCATTTAGGTCAGACTCGTATATTAACGTATAATTAGGTTTCTCGTTATATGGATAATATTTACACTTCATTAAGCTTGTTACACATGCGTAAAGTTATGTAATTTGATTAAAAGAGCGACGGTTTATTATGAGGTTTAAGCACCTTGAACTGAAGATATTTTTTTAATATCTTTCTTAAAAGTTATAACGAGTATGTCCAAAATAAACTGTAATCCTCGATCAAACATACATACTTTCCTTTTAAGAATAATCATCATGTTATCCCACAAGCCCTTTTATTTATTAAAACTACATCCACCAATGATTTAAAATTTATAGAATCCATTAGGTTTTTAAGTCGCCAACAATATCAAATATCAATATAAAGTACAAAAATTGAATTTAAATAACAAATTCCTTCATTAGTCCGTTCGTAAGAGGGCTTCATCATCATCATTAAGTCTTCAGTCCTAGAAGTGTTGGACGCGTACCCTCATTGTTTCCTAGTCTGAACCAACATACACATTTCCCAGAATTTAGCAGTCTGCATCTATCACTATCCACGTGCGAAAGTCTGATCTCGGTCTACCTCTACCTATCTTTTCCTATCTCTGCTTGTAATATATCCCGTACTACTTCCCAGAAATGCCTTAGAAAGTATTCTGTCCTTCTATTTCTCCTATTTTTGTCGTTTTCTACAGATATCTTTACTCCTCTACTACTTCTACAACCTATTTGTTATTAACTTTGTCTGTCCATGCATCATCCTCATATATCTGAAGCACAACATTCCAGAAGGCTTCTATCTCTTTCTGTATGCTTTTCTTACTGCCCCTATTTCATAGACGTACTGTGCTGTGCTCCACACATATGCTTTGAACAATTTTCTTCTTGTATCCTATGTTCGTTGTCTTTGAACATAGCTGCTGTTCTTTCTTGCTTGATGCAGTTCGGTCACCTTCTATTGTTTTACAGTTATATACCCTATTCCCCGATATTCAGTGGTATCTGAAGGGGAGGTCCCGGGTTCGTATCCCCACACGGTCCGCTTGAAAAATGTTACGCGAGCATTTTTCACATAAAATACTCCCGCGTTCGGATGAGAGATAAAATGGAGGTCCCGTGTGCAAGTGTTGTCACGCACATGTAAGGTATGTGAAGGGGGTAAGCAGTCTTTGGCTACCAAGTTCCCCCAGCACTTGAACCTTTGAACCGAACTAATAGTTTTTCCAATTATCCTTTCACACAATCAACTTTAGTTGAAAATATTTCACAACCAACACCTGTAGTTGTTATAATAATCATCAGATTTAAGAGCACTTATTTTTTCGTCATTAGGTTTTACGTCTTCAAACTGGTTGGACTTGTACCTCAGCTTATTTATGTTGTTAGCTGGCCTACACAGTTCCTTGAAATTCTCACAACAGCCTATATACAGCTCTCTTCCCCTTCTATTGTTTTCCAATTATATGACCTATATTTCGCCGAGATTCAGTGGTGTGTGAAGTGGGGTTAAGCAGCCTGTGGCTGCCAAAGATTTCTCAACACTTAGACATTTGCCGCATTAATAGTTTTTCCGTAAATGCTTTCGCACAATTAACATTAGTTGAGAATATTGCAAAACCAATATCTGTGTTTATAGTAATCACCATGTTTAAGTACAGTTATTATTTTTGTCATTAGTTTTTCCATCTTGTGACTGGTTGGAAGCGTAAAAATGTTTGCCTAATAATTTTCAAGCGGTCCGTGTTGGGAAGCGAACCTCGGATCTTGAGATCAGCAGTCATAGGCTAACCTGTTTGATTTACGGAATCACCTGCTTTAAATACACTACATTTGATTTGCCAATGCTCCACTCGAAGGTACTACATTGGCCAGGAGGCGGGGTTTTTTACCTAGAAATTTTATATTTTGCTGAACCCTTGTTATTTCAAACAAGCTAGTGATCTTTACCGCGCGTGACAACACTCACGCACGTGACCTGCACTTTACCTCTTATTCGAACGAGGACGAATTTTTGCGAAAAATGCTCGCACAATAATTTTCAAGCGGCCCGTATTGGGAATCGAACTTGGAACCTTGAGATTAGAAATAATAAGCGAGACGTCCGCTGCTTTGAATACCCTACATTTGACTTTCCAATGCTCCATTCGAAACTACTACATTGGACAGGAAACGAGTTTTTTATTTTAATTTTTGCCGAATCCTGGCTAATCCAAGCAAAGTAGAGATCTTTAACGTGCGTAACAACACCCACACACGGAACTTACATTTTACCTCTCATTCAAATGAAGGCGTATTTTTGCGAAAAATGCTTGCATAACATTTTTCATACGGCTCATGTAGGGACTGGACCCGGAACTTTAGAATCAGCAGTCATACGCGAACCTGTCTGATTCACGAAGCCGCCTGCTTTGAATACCCTGCATTTGATTTTGTAATGCTCAACCCTGCAGTACTACATTGACCAAGAAGCGAGTTTTTACCTTGCAATATTGAATTTTGCCGTGCCCATGCTATTTCAAACAAAGTAAGAATCTTTGAGGTGCGTGATAATACTCACACACGAAACCTACATTATAGTTTCATCCGAACGAGAGCTATTTTTGCGAAAAATGCTAGCCTAACATTTTTCAAGCGGACCGTGTTGTGAATCGAATCCAGGACTTGGGATCAGCAGTCATACGCGAACCGCCTATTGCTTTGAACACTCCACATTCGACTTTCTACTGCCCCACCCGAGGAAACTACATTGGCCAGGAATTCACTTCTTTACCTGGAGATTTTTAACTTTGCCAAACCCTTGCTATTCCAAGGGGTCTTTAGCATGCGTGACAACACTCACACAGAGAACCTACATTTTACCTTTCATCCGAACGAGGGCGTTTTTGGTAAAACTACTTGCCAAACATTTTTCAAGCTGCTCGTGTAGGGAATCAAACCTGGGACCTTGGGATCAGCAGTCATACGCGAATCTGCCTGATACACGAAGCTGCCTACTTTGAACACCCTATATTTGGTTTTCCAATGTTCCACCCGAAGGTACTATATTGGTCAGGAAGTAAGTTTTTATACCTGGAAATTTTGAGTTTTGCCGCACCCTTGCTATTCCAAGCAAGGTAGGAATCTTTAACGTGCATCATAATATTCACACGCGACCTACATTTTACCTCTCATCCAAACGAGGGCGTATTTTTTGCGAAACCGCTCGTCTAACGGTTTTCAAGCGATCCTTGTAGTGAATCGAACCTGGGACCTTGGAATCAGCAGTCATACGCGAACCCGTCTGATCCACGATGCCATCTGCTTTGAACACTCTGCATTTGATTTTACAATGCTCCACCTAAAGGTACTACACTGGCCAGGAAGCAAGTTCTTTATACTTGAAAATTTTGAATAATGCCGTACCCTTGCTATTCCAAGCAAACTAGGGATCTTAAACGTGTGTCACAATACTCACACACGGAACCCGCATTTTATCTCTCACACGAACGATGGCATGTTTTTGCGATAAATGCTCGCCCAACATTTTTCAAGCGATCCGTGTAGGGAGTCGAACGCGGAACCTAGGACTTAGTAGCTAAACGCGAACCAACAGGCTACGAAGCCGCTTCTTGCTTTGAACATCCCAGAATAAACTCTTCGCCACACAGACGTGTGATCTTCACAGTACAATGATAAACCACTTTGTGCTATGGAAATTATTAACTTGCGAAGTTAGGAAAATTTCTTGGGATAAGCAAAACACAATTCATTAATTTTATGTTAAAACGGTTAGTTTTAACTTGTGACCCTCAGGAGGGTTTGTAAACAACCTCTAGTGCTTTTTAAATTGTTGCAAATGATAATGGCCAGTTAATGGTGTAAATACACATTTAGATTAAAATAGTGTATTGTAAAGAAATTTTTATTATATTTGATTTAAATCGCGCCACAAAGTTTTAATGGCTATTTATAAAATTGGGTTATAAATTATAATAATAAATAAATAATAAAAGAAGAATATCTTGGTACTTTTATTTTCACAATAATAAAGTTATTACAATGTCAATTTAATTAAAATACGTCAAGCGCTTTCGACCATTAAGTCATTATCAAGTCTAACAGAAAACTAAAATTGAGCTAAAATATGTATAGAAGCTAATCACATGTAGAGAGGGATAAACTGGTTACAATCTTGAAGTAAAGTCAATAATCGGAGACGCATTTATAAATGTAATATCATTAACAATATTTGCCCAAATGCCAACACCTTCTTAATTTCTATATTTTCTAAACTGTCCAGCTTCTTACCTTTATTTAAATTGTGAAGGATTTCAAAATTTGAATTAAAATCACAAGTATAATCATTGTCATTTAAGTGTCTAGCGAATGCACTAGAAACCATATCTTTACCAATATCTCGTTTGTATTGGTCAAATCGTAGTTTAAAGCTGGTGCCAGTTTGTCCAATATAAAAACTATTACAATTATTACATTTTAATTTATATACCCCAGTTGATGGAGTTTGTCCATTTTTGACTTACAATTTTTAATCAGCCATCCTATTGACGAACTAGTGTAAAATGTAGGTTTTTTGTCTTTACATTTATTAAATATCTTATTCGAAATAGCCATGGATAATTTACCTACACATAGCAGTTTACAATATTTCATTTCTAAAGTTGGTACAACCTTAGGATAGATCAAGTTCCTACCCCAATTGTTCTCATGTTTTCTTAGGGGTTTAGTAATTAATTCATGTTTATATACGTTATTCAAAGCTATTTTAGTTATTGTATCTAGCTCTCTCGTAAAATTATGGGCGTTCACAGGTATATTAACAAGTCTGTGAAGCATCGAGTTAAAAGATGGAAGTTTATGACTAATGGGATGTCTAGATGAAAAGGATATAATAGCGTCCGTATAGGTAGGTTTTCGAAATATTTTAAGAGTGCTTATTGTGTACATTACTGATATTCAAAACTAAAAAATTAATATTATGATCTTCCTCTAGCTCCATCGTGAATTGTATTGATACGTGTCGAGAGTTTAAGTATGTTAGAAATTGTGTCAATTGCATAATTTGTTCCACCACACACACACACACACACACACACACACATACACCCCCCACCCCCACCCCATAAACATAATATATCTCGTCAACGTATCTATACCAATATAAAATGTGGGTTACCAAGGTATTACCTGATTTCATTAAATCTTTCTCGAAGCGATCCATATAAATCTCTGCCAACAAAGGACTTAGGGGCGAACCCATAGCCAGACCCTCTGTATGTTTGTAGAACTTACCGTTCGTTGTAAAGTAGTTTTGTAGTTTTGTTGTATACAAATATGTAATGTATATACTCTTTAATAATATTCTGATCCAATTTATTATCCATCAGTTTCATGTACGATATTAATTACTTCAAGCGTAGGAATGCAGGTAAATAGTGAAGTGATATCAAATGACACATACTTCGTGTTGTTAGGCATAATCGCATCTTTTACTTTGTTTACGAGTTGTACCGAATTCTGTATTGCTAATTTAGGACTAAAATTTGTAATAGCTCTATATTCTTTATTCCAATGTACCGCTATTTTAGATTAGGTGCATTAATGCATACTACCACTGGTCTAATAGGTGCCGTAGGTTTATGGATTTTTAAAAGGCCATACTGTAGCGCACTACTACTACCGCGTTTCACTGATTTAAAACTAGTAATAACAAGAGTCTTTATTACTCACTGTTCACAAGTCTAATTAACAGTATATGCCGTATTCAAAAATGTTTTCAGTTCAATTAACAATGAAGCACTATCACATTAATGAATTTACAATCACTAATATCTTCTTAAACTAGTTCCTTAACTATAAGTCTTTTTAGCAACACTAAACACTACTATAATTTATTTATTACACTTTTGTCTATTTATGTATTCTACAAGCTGCATGTACATTAGGTACGTTCACATCATATAACATTTATGTTTACTCTTGGACTTCCAAAAGCTCAACTATGTAACTTTACACGATATAAATTATATTCGACATTCTGATATAGACTATCTCTGTACTTCATCATCGGTCTTATTTATACTCTGAATTAAAAAGGATGATTCATCCTCCAGTAATTGCAAGAAAATCTCGGCCCCTGAAGAATATACAGTGCTTAGGGCGCTTGTGTGTTTGACGGGTTGCCTAATAGTAGCTCGCAATAATACATAAGTGGGCGTTGGATTCATTACGCGGAAATTATTAACATTTTTCCCAAAATTGTTTTACACTCGTTAATAGTGGTTTTAACGTTCGTTTGATATAATTATGAATTCGCCCCTAAGTCCTTTGTTGGCAGAGATTTATATGGATCGCTTCGAGAAAGATTTAATGAAGTCAGGTAATATCTTGGTAACCCACATTTTATATTGATATAGATATGTTGACGATGTATTATGTTTATTGGGGGGGGGGGGGTACAAATAGGCAATTGACACAATTTCTAACATACTTAAACTCTCGACACGTATCAATACAGTTCACGATGGAGATGGAAGAAGATCATAATATTAATTTTTTAGATTTGAATATCAGTAATGTACACAATAAGCACTCTTTTAAAATATTTTGAAAACCTGCCTATACGGACGCTATTATACCCTTTTCATCTAGACATCCCATTAGTCATAAACTTCCATCTTTTAACTCGATGCTTCACAGACTTGTTAATATACCTGTGAACGCCCATAATTTTACGTTAGAGCTAGATACAATATCTAAAATAGCTTTGAATAACGTATATAAACCTGAATTAATCACTAAATTCCTAAGAAAACATGAGAACAATAGGGTTAGAGACTTGATTTATCCTAAGGTTGTACCCATAATAGTAATGAGATATTGTAAACTGCTATGTGTAGGTAAATTATCCATGGCTATTTCGAATAAGATATTTAATAAATGTAAAGACAAAAAGCCTACATTTTACACTAGTTCGTCAATAGAATCGCCGATAAAAAATTGTAAGCCAATGATGGACAAACTCCATCAAACTGGGGTATATAAATTAAAATGTAATAATTGTAATAGTTTTTATATTGGACAAACTGGCACCAGCTTTAAACTACGATTTAACCAACACAAACGTGATATTGGTAAAGATATGGTTCCTAATGCATTCGCTAGACACTTAAATGACTATGATCATACTTGTGATTTTAATTCAAATTTTGAAATCCTTCACAATTTAAATAAAGGTAAGAAGCTGGACAGTTTAGAAAATATAGAAATTAAGATGGCGTTGGCACTTGGGCAAAATATTGTTATTGATATTACATTTATAAATGCGTCTCCAATAATTGACTTTACTTCAAGATTGTAACCTGTTTATCCCCTCTACGTGTGATTAGCTTATATATATATATATATATATATATATATATATATATATTCTAATATATCCCCCTTTTCGAATTGGTAATTATAATATATGAGCAAATTAGCAATGCACCAAATTGCCCTATAATTTCCTGTCTTTAATTAATTTGTTAACTTTTCTATTGAGTCTTTAAATCTGCGCCTCGACCAATGAAACTCTTATCTCAGGTTAATTTTGTAAAAAAAATCTATATCTGCATACAGCGTGAGTTCTGAACCGTATACAGATGTATGTGACACTGCCAGTCAAATGACCTCTATTTAATTCTACTAAAGCAATTTCTAAAAATGACAGTGTAAACAATTACTTGAAAAATACGCACAGTAAAACAGTTTATATTAGTTAATAATTTAAGATTTCAATCGAGTATAATGGATTAAGTGTTTAAATTATGACAGTGAAAATAATACAACCTGAACTTCCACTGAAACGTCTTGCTGCTGAACAATGAAGTTCTACTGCCTACAGTGACGTTTTGAACTTGATTTGGGTTCTTAATACCTGTGGATAAGTACGTTTTAAAAATTTGTATTACCGAATTTACGCCTTTTATTTTAGGGTTTTAGGTACGCCAAAAGTTCTTTAGAGACACTTATACTTATCGTCGTTGGTCTTATCAGGAAACTCAGCTCCGTGAAAACAACACCGTGTTCGACACCAAAAGTTCAGCAATTCCAGCGTTCTGATAGCACCACTTTGGAACTCCTCTGTCTACACAAAAATACTCCCAGAAATCAATGGTCAATAATAAGACAATGACAAGGACTCTTGCATTTATCACTTTTTAATATCAACAGTTCCTTTATACTTTGAATATCACAATTACAATTTTCATATGTTGAACTTTATGTAGGAGATTACAACAATAAAAGGTATACAATTCGTAACTGTTCAGTTCTTTTTAAATCAGTTTTTTCTCTTAATTTTTATTTCAACTACTCCCTTTTTAATTTTTTTAACAACTCCCTTTTAAAAATTCTTTAACAACCCTTTTTATTATTAATTAATTTTACAACTGTCCTTTTTTTAATTAATTTAACAACTGTCACTTCTCTATGGAGATGCCCCTTAAAACATTAAAACAGCCTACTCTTTTACAATTCTTTTCCAACTAACATTCTATGATCCAACTTTTTATTAATAGATCTTATTGCTCTTGTCTAATTCTAATTTGGAGTAAACTAATACACAAATGTCATTGGCCGAAAATTTATAAATTGATATTTTAATCCTAACAACAAGTGAAATTCAAATGATATAATAAGACTTACAACTATATACTGAAAAGTAAATAAAACTTCTACATCTTATAACTAACTTAAATCTAATAAAAACATACTACTTGACTTTTTAGGCTTTACGTACATATTCACATGGCAGTGAAGTTTCTTTTTAAATATTTTAACACAATTTTTATGATATACAAACAACAGCAGTTCACTTCATTGGCACAAACTTTTCAAAATTACTTTATGAAATCACCATCACCCAATTTGAAATCTTAAAACTTCCTTTTCTCTTAAATTATCATTTTAAATATCTTTAACAAGTAACTGCCCTCACCATCTCCTTCATCAATCATTTTACGAACTAGAAGCCTATATCTGAGTGGTACTTCAGTGCGCCAAGGTTCAAATCTCATACATATCACAAAATATCACATAAGATATATATATATATATATATATATATATATATATATATATATTAGCTCAATTTTAGTTTTCTGTTAGACTTGATAATGACTTAATGGTCGAAAGCGCTCGTCGTATTTTAATTAAATTGACATTGTAATAACTTTATTATTGTGAAGATAAAAGTACTAAGATATTCTTCTTTTATTATTTATTTATTATTATTATGGATCTTCACCAAGTCAGCGCTGATTCTGCTTAATAATAATACACGTGTAATTGAAGCTAAGCTTTATAATTGAAATTCTTTTATATTTGTAAAACGAGGATACACTGCGATAAATTTATAAAATGGTTTGAGTCGCGTATCCTGCAAGGCAAACCTTAAAAACATTCTATATAATTGAAAAACGTCCTACGGTGGAGACATTTATTATTCTCGGAAGTTTACGGATTACCTATAAGCTTCATGGTGCAATAGCTAGAGAAAGTATATACCCAAGTGGAAACATTTAATCCGTTTATAGAGTGTATTTAACTTTAAAACCAGGATAAAACTTTTTGAATGTTTTAGAAACCAATTATAAGATTGTTAATATAATCCTCATTTTAGTAGTCCTTTTATGGTTGCTCAGCTCCACAAATTGTTTTCCTAATATAAATTTTGCTTTGCCTTGAATTCGGTAACATATATTTTAGGTAGGATAAACCTGAATCGCTTAATTTAAATCTAAATATTTTATAAGATTTCAACAAGTTCTCTATATTTAAGGAAAGTGGAAATGCTAAAAATTATATTTTCTTTTTTAATATTATAGTATCAGAATTTAAAAGTACTTTGTAATATTTTGAATTTTAATCAGGGATAGAACTGTGTTCACCTTTTGCTTAAACTTGAAAGCCGTGAAATATGTACGATATGTTTTATTATTGTAACGAAAACTCTGCACAAACAACAGTTCTGTATTTTTAAACTGATTATACAATCATTTTCAACAATAGAATTTGCTAAAAGCTCTTCGGGCAATTTATTTTCAGCTAACGCAAGCAGTATAAGTACTATTTACTTAATACTACGATGTTATCTTTTAAATTACTATCGAAGCACTATAATGAACTATCCAAGCACTAATTATTAACTTATTAAATCACTACAGTAATTTATATCAACAGAGAGTAATTTATATCGACAACAATTTATGTCACATATGTACCACAACTTATTTCGTATCACAACTATCAAAGCTTTAAGCTAGAACATATCGTACGAGGAATGTCTTATATGTTGTAGGTTTTTGTATTACAGCGCACGGCAGTAAATTTAATATTTTTCCTTCGATAAATTAGTGGACCAGTCGTGCATTGTTACGACAAAATCCTAACGGAAAATACGTAAATGGTTGAACAGTTTATAGCAGAAAAACGTAAACAAAAGTCAGACTTACCGATGGTGGTAGCAACAGCGGTCTAGTAGCATCACTTGAAACTGTAAGAAGATATTTGGAAAGAAAGGAAAGAAAACAAAAACAACTCGCAATAAACATTAGACGGTTCGAAAGCACTTCCGCCGGATTCGCGAAGTTGACGTCTCGACAGGTACTTTCAAACTCGACTGTTCCTATTAAAAGCTCGACTGTCCCGTTCAAAGGCTCGACGGTCACCAATAACACACGCGAGGATTGTTCTGTTTTCGACCGCGCGTGCGTTCAGTTAATTTGAAATAAATGATAAAGCCAATTTTAATTGAATATCGCACTTGTTGCGCAAGCATGGCCGCCCCCAAAAACACGTTGTGTTTTCCTAACCCGAAAAACTTAAAATTAGAAAATGAAAATTTATGTAACTAATGTAACAAAAGAAATACTCTGTAAAAAACAAAGTTAAACTAAGCGCAAGGCAAAGGGCATAGTTTAACTACTGGTCGTCTATAAACAACCGTGGCAGTCTTGACAGTAACTACACGTACGTTCCCGTCGTCTCCCGGGTGCAGCTCCATAACTCTACCTATGTGCCACTTAAAAGAAGACTGTAAGTCACTTCGAACAAAGACTAGAGTATTAATCTGTAAATTTGTGTTAGGGGCGCCGTGAAAATTTGTGGCATTGTCTGAATAACAATCAGACACTGTGCCGCGACGGGATTCCAAACGGCGAAAGGCTGCAATAAAACTGTCTGTAGACAACTCCATTGCGAATTCAAGGTGTTATGCTTTTAGTGATTTTGAGTAGTAGGGTAGCTAAGCCGGTTTGGCAACAGAGATCCACAGCAAGATATGTATACGCCGGTTCGAGAACAATATGAACAGCTAAGCCGCTTTGGGAAACAAAACGTGCAGCAAGATATGTATACGCCGCTTTGAGAACAAAATTGTCTTTGTGTGTAAATTTGTTGCGTCGGGGGTTCGTTAGGTCTTTGGGGTGTGCGTTCGGCGGGGTCGTTAGATTTTTGTCGTGGGGTGGTGCGCGTGCGCTGGGGTGGAGATATTTTCTTAAGAAATTTTTAGCAGCGTTCCCGACGTTAAATATTAAATATTAAATTTTAAAAAATGTTGTGTGTAGAAAATGGAGTTCACGTGTTGGTTCGTATTTTTCTGGGGTAGGTTAAGCTAAAAATTAAAACGCCGCTGTGAAGAATTTTTAATATTAGGCAAACGCGTGCAAGTGGTAAAGAGTGTTTTAGCTCTCCTCATAAGCTGCGTTTTGTACGAAGTAGCAAATAAAATTAAGAAAATATACGAAATGTTATATGATGGAGGTCAAATTTTAAACGTTTGCAGGTAAAATCTTGTAAAAAGAAGTCGTTCACATCTCGCAGTTTCAATGTCACGATAAAATACTAAGAATTTGCATGCAGTCGAATATAACCTCGTGCTTTTATCTGGTAATATATATGTAAATCACGTCGACATTCGACTTTTAATATAATGTATTTAATTAACATAAGGTGTGTTGCAAAAACCTTTCAAGACAGGTATGCCGTATATTTCCTTATTGGTATGCAAATTATACCACCTTGCATCACGATTTATTTGACTTTTAAATAAAAATTAATTTAATCTTATATCAAGGATGTCTTGCTTACAAAGAAGTCGTTCACTTCTCGCGATTTCAATGTCACGATAAAATAACAAGAATTCGCAGTCGAATATAACCTCGAGTTTGGAATTATAGCTCTCTGGTAATATATATGCAAATTATTCAACTTTTAATATAATGGATTTAATTAACATAAGGTGTGTTTGCAAAAACATGTTAAGACTATTTCCTTCTTGGTATGCAAAATATACCACCTTTCATAACGATTTATTTGACTCTCAAATAAAAAATTAATTTAATCTTATATCAAGGATCTCTTGCTTACATTTTAGCAATTTGAATATATTTAAATATTTAAATGTAATTATACATTTAATTTATGTGGCAAGAAAAATTCTTTTACTTTTAGCGGTTTGGTGATTGTATGTAGATGACGTATTAGACATTGTATATATATAACTCGTTTAATTGCACAAACGTGATAAAAATTTATAGGTTATGCAAAACGTGCATGTAGTGAAGAATTTAGCGGTGATCTTTAGAGCTTCGTCATTGTTTTTATTCTCGTTGCTTTAGTTAATTAAAGAGATTTTTAGGTTAAGCAAAAATAGGAAATGTGGTAGATGACATAATCACTCTCAAAATGATGAATGGTGGGGAAGGAGCTTCTAAACGTGCCCTAAACGGGGCTCTGCCCCATTATTTTTGTATTAAATATCAAAAGAATAGGAGAAATTATTCGACTCGTATTTTATAATGGTTTTAATTTAAAATATTGGTGTGTGTGCAAAAAACATGTTAAGACAGGTCACTCGTCATTTTATTCATGATTGCACCACCAAAATAATTTATACAACCACACTGAACTCGTACCCGGATCTAAAATTTAACCTTTAAATGTATGCAAATAATGTCGTTATTTAAAACGTGGTGAAGAATTTGGATAGTGATGTAATCATTCTCAAATGCGGAATGGTACTCCATAAATTCTAAAAATATATGCATATCTATGGCAGGCAACCCAGCATACACCAATTATATATTCTTAGTGTAAAATTTTATTGTTAGGTGAATAACCAGCAATTTATTATGTAATATTTATTGCTACAAGCATGGTAATAATAATTTGCAATGTGCAAAATACCTCTTTTGTTGTTAAAAGACCGATTTAATTAAACTCTATAAAAGATTGTGAATTATTTATTCTAGTTAAATTTTACAGTGCTAGAGACACTAATTATTATTAGTACTAGATATAGGTATAACAAAATTTGTATTCCAGATGATAGTATGTTCAAAGGATATTATTATTTAAAAGACTCTGTAAACATGATTAGTGAAATTATTAAAGTTAAGGAATGTAAAGCAAAAATTTGTCCATAAAAGCAAATATGTTTTCTAAAAGATATGCATAACTTACGGATCTAAACGTTTCAACATCTCGCAAACTGAGATAAATATTACTTATTTCTTTGCAAAAACGTTCATATAACGCCCTTTAACAACCGCGTTCAGTAAAGTGCATGGTAGTTAATGACCTCGGCGATTGGGCTATTTATAGTATAAATATAACAACATATCTCCATATGTAAATTATATGGTTCTGGTTTATACCTAAAACAACTATTTTGCATTATATTTTGTTGATCCTGGTAGAATAAATTACAAGTATAGCTACATTGTCAATACATTTTATTTTCAAACTCGTTTTAATTATTGTAGAATTTAGTGCTTATAAATAACTTACTTTAATTCAATAAGTTATTCTTAAATTAATAATTATTGTCAAGAGAAATATATACACATATGGTAAATAATTGCAAGAATGTCTATAATATATCTGAGTTTTAATTCTGTTAAATGGAACATATGGCAACAAGGTAACTTCAAAACATTTTAGCATAATTGTCAATTACCAAAATTCACAATTTTCATCTTATATCAACAAATGTTATTAAATTGATGCTAAACAATAAAAATAATACCGTTATATTTCAAATCATTTTAATAGAATTACGCAATGTTAAGTCGTTATTAAAAATTAATTTAAACAGAGTTTTTATTGTTATCTGTTGTTGTCTGTTGAAGAATCGTAGCAGAATCTGAACTATATCGCTTTTACAAAGCATGTATTCAAGATCACATTTAGTTAGTTTCAAAAAACTTTTCATCATTGTATACGACTTGTTTTAACTTGCAGTAGGTATCAATGACCGAATCAACATTACCACCCGAACATGGTTGACAACTTTAAATTTTATTTTCCTATTACTTTCAAGGTATTAATCATTGGTATATATATATATATATATATATATATATATATATATAGATTTAGCGACATCAGACAACCTTTTTCTTAATCTTCGTTGGGAATTAAACCACTCATAGTTTTTAAAATCATCTTTCTTTACGTTTCGATCCATGACCTAGGATCGTTGTCAAAATTGTCAAAACCACAACAATCATACAGGAGTATTTATCAGGCAACATATTTCTCGCATGGCTATGACAGCTTTTTGTGCTCTATGTAGAGTAATGATTAACGTTATACTCTTTTGATTAATTTGCAATTTACCGGGCATGCATCCTTCGTTAAAAGTAAAGGATATTCCCATAGATAATTTGAATAACAATCTATCACCATCAAAACACCTCTAATTGGATTTTCCTTAAATATATTGCTCAAATTCAACAGAGTCGCCTTGCCAGAGATCATCTCAAGGTTGTTGATTTATTAATGCTGTTACAAAAACTAGTGGGGGGTTTATCAGACGAATAACTAGGTGATGCTCAGTATCACAACACTTTAGCATTACCTATTTTGATGAATGTGCCATAAAAGCTAGGTACTTGGATAGATCTCGCAGTGAGTGGAACAACAACGATAGTGGTGCGAAGTTTTCAAGTTAACATGGACAATGTACTGTACGATTTGTTCGAGAGTGAACAACGCATTTTACACCAACATCTGAAACATGCCATAGTATTGAATGATGTAGACAAAATCAAACGTATACTGTTCAGAGTAGGTGTTCATGTTCCCTTTAAAGCCTTCAAATGGCTAACGCTGACCAATGATACATCCATTGATGTAATGGACATGCTGTTTAAACAACAGAGTAGGTGCGATCAATTTGTATCAAACTTCATTGATGCTTGCAACGGCAAAACAGAGTTAAAATGTCATCAGGTGCGCGGTGTACTAGACGCAATAGAGAGTAATTATAGTTTGAGCGATGTATATTTCCTTGAAGAATTACTAACCAACCGAGCTGTATTGAGTACGAAGGCATTTCCTATCATGAATATAAATGCAACTATAAATCACTGGTCACAGCGATTGACGATATGATTGTAGATGTTGTATATTTCGCACAACCTATGGTATTAAAAAGTATTGAAGTTAATTTTAAAGTATAAGGTAAATTATAAGTACCAACCTAATGTAGTTGGCCCTCATAGAACAACATATAACTGGCTCCTCAAGAATTTGGCAATGGAGGGCTCAAAACAGCAACCAGGATGGACGTGTGGTCCGGATTCGGGAAAATGGCCATCAAATAGTATAGATGATTATAAAAAGTGTATATGCTATTAAAGTTATTGTTTTAGTTTAATACTATTTTTGTATGTAAATTATGTCATCTTGGTAATCCTACCTGATGCGCTATAGATAGCACTTATTAGATATAATGGAGGATGCTATTGTACGTGTCGCATACCTTTTACAATAAATATATATACCTCGAGTGTTGGTCAAGTACGGGAGAAATTGTTAGCTGAGAAGGTAATGTGTTTTACCTGCTTGTTATTTACACATATTCACGGACATCAAAATACTCAAGTTCAACCAAAACAGCGAAAATCAACCTACATCAACGTTTTGCGCTTCGGGCATGAGGAATTATAAACAACTTTCTTGACGTAGAACTAGTGTAGTAATTAGTAGTACATAGATGTAATTTGTGTGTGTGTGTGTGTGTCGCTATAATAAAGCATATAACAGTAAAAAATTTTTATTGATGAATGACATATGATGGTAAACAAACACGTAACAGCAAATCTACAAAATATGATTTTGGATATCCAACTATTATGGCTAGAATCTAAATTTAACCATTTCACATATACTTGATTTTTAACTCTCTTCAATACTTTTTCCACTAAATATACATCCGGATAGTGTGTTCGTTGAAGTTCTTCTGCATAGAAGCCGCCTAATATTGGTTGTCCTCGACTATCGCGCAACAGGTACGTTAAAGGATTAGTCAAATGCACTTTGTACACCGTAAAATTTCGTTAGACCAATTTGGTGTGTATCCCTTGGTAAATTGACTCTATGTTTACTAATGCGAACATGATCTCCAACAGAAAATTTTTACTCTTTAAGTTAACTGTTTTGATCGTACTGTACACTGTATTGAAGAGTTTGCGTTCATTGCGTTTTGACACATCTACAGGTCGCATGCCGATTGTTCGATGTTTGGTGTTGTTATATGCAGTCACGAGTGAGGATAGTATATTCAGCCATCGATACGAACCATTCAAACTAAATTGTTTCCACATTTTTGACTTTAAGGTACGATTAACGCGTTCTACTACGCAAGCTTTTTATTGCTGTACACACTATAATGTGTAATCTCATATTTTTCCATTAAAGCCTTAAATGTTGAATTATAAAATTCTTTTCCCAAATCCGTTTGAATGTACCATGGAATACGATGGTCTTTGTTGAAAATTGATTGAAAAGCGTTTGAAACAGCCTTACCGTCTTGCGCTTAACCGGTACGGCCCATAAGTATTTAGAAAATACATCGATAACAACTAGAATGTATCTAAATCCTTTATTTATCTTTGCATATGGGATCATTTCCACCAAATCGGCTTGAAACAGCTCGTTTAATCCTTTTGTGATTACATGTCTTCTAGGAAAGTTAATGCGAGCAGGCTTATGTAACTCGTGGACGATTTGCTCCTTTACAGACATATTGCTAATATATGTGTGTGTGTATGGTTGACGGCTATATGCGTGCGTTTTAAGTTTCTCTTGCAACTGTTGAATATCTGCTTGAATTCGTGCAATGTCTATTCTAAATTGTGCTTTCACTTGTTGAATAGCAGCGTCTAATGTCTTATATATGCTATTCATAGAATCATCTATCCGTTTGGTTACGATTTGTGCAACATTAGCGTTCACAGTGGCTGGAACAAGGTTACGCATCATCTCTTCAAAATGGTTAAAGTCTGATCTTGTAACATACTCGCTCGAGAATTGTGTTATCATACTGTTTGTTGTCTCCTTCACAAGCGTGTCTATATACTGCTGAATAGTGGAACCACTTCCAAGCGTTGGTTCGCCCTCTTGCTGGTGTAGCGTTGCTAACCGCGATTCTAAGTACGCTTTCGTGACTGCATCATCATCTTCTTGTGGTGTAGCGACGCGCGCTAATCTCATGTTGTCAAAATCGTAGTAATCATCATAAGAAATATATGAAGCACAGTCAGACGCATGTCCAAACTTGTCGATAACCATCGTGATAATGAATAACAAGTCGCACAATCTACGCTATTATACGCAATTCGCGTAATTCTTCCATAATCGATGTAATTTCGTTTGTGTGACCGGTGTTACCTGCATCTTGCGAGGCGACCAGAAGCTTGAGCCGTTCGCACAGTTCGTTGGGATCATCAAAGTATACATACTCTAGTGGCTTCTCGTTATAATCCATGAGTAGACCACGACCACTCGGGTTTATAGTTTGCTGTCGTAAGCTATACATTGCATTACTTCTTTTTAATGTCCGCATAATCGTTAATTTCTTTAAGTGAGAATTTACCCAAAGGATTGAGAAGGAACAGTTGCTCGTACAACCCTTTGCTACCGTTGTAGCAAAATCGTTCTACACACCTTTTCACCAATCCCGAAGATAATGTCCGAATCACCAATCATTAATTTTCCTGTCTCCGGATTAAAACGTACTTTATCCCTGCGCAAGTGCTCCGTGTCATTGTTATAAATACCAGTAAAGTTGGAAAACAGATTATCGACATAGTATCTTACCGATGGTAAGAATCGTTGTAAGTAGGCCTGATGTTCTTCGCTGTTTAGGTACCGTTCGTACTCTGTATGGGTCTCTGGAGTGTTGCCGCTACTCTCCGATTCTTCGAAGGTGGACTCCACAGACTGGACTGGGCTATGAGGATTGTGTTCCCATGCCTCCTCTATTGGTGGTGCGGCGATTGGTGTTGAACTGCGCACCTGATCGAGAAATTTAGGGCGTCTTTTAGGAGTAGATTGTACGTCATGTTGTTGTGGTAACCAGTGCTGGCTTTCGATCTTGGACTCCTGTTTAATATCTTTCAGCAGACCGGTCTGAAGTGTTTGTAAACGTTTTGTAATAGGTGCATAGACTTTACTTAATGCAAGCTCCTTTTCAACCACACCTGCTTTTAGCGCTTGTAATTTCCTCTTGACTGCCTTTCGTACTTTTATGAGTTCTTGTTTGGTTTTCACGTCGTCTGCCATCGTCTAGAAACGGGTAGGAAGTGATATGCTATTTATGTGCTTTATAAGTATATATAGGTGTCAAAACCTTTTCGGTAACGACCGCTCTGCAAATCGCCATCTTTATTGATCACCAGGAACCCATACCGATCTCGCCAGCATACGCCGCACAATTCTTTAAACCGGTTAAACGACATATCCGTGTTTACATGGTCAGCGTATACGTGTTTTAAATTGAGTTCGTCTTGTTTGAATAGCACTAGGACATTAGCATTGTCTCTAATCAATTGTTTAGGTATTTTGGAATAGGTCTGACATAGATAAAACAATCAATGGCCTTATGTCGACCTAAAGAAAAATATTCTCGCATTACATTTTGTTTATCGCACGACACGTCATCGAAAATAAATATCGAATTAGGTTTTGCATCCGCTGGAGTAACAATTGCATCCCATTTGTTAAACGCAAAATATCCTATTTCTTTTATTGGTTGTAATAACCTCTCTAGGTACTGATACTTTGGTTGATACAAGGATTTTGAGTAGAGATAAACGTTTTCAAAGCGTACACCATTCGGATGTTTCAAGAGACCGATGACTACATTAGTTTTACCACAATTGGATGGACCTGTAATGATACACCGTATTGTTGATGGTAATAGTAGTCCATGCTTTTGCACGTTAGTGTTGTTGCTGCAGTTGTGGTCCGTAATTGGCAACGCCAATTGTTGCTTTACCAGACGCATTCTATCCATATACTAAAACGTAATTGCAGTATGGTAAGCATTTAAGCGAGTAATTCTACACGCATGACCAGTCTCCTTTAAACCTTTCGACTGACAAGATTAATGAAATCCTATCGTGGCTACGGGTTACTCAATAGTGCTATCAATCGTTTACCGGTAGAATTACATTTACCAGGCTATCGCTTCTGTGGACCGGGTACTAAGCTTCAGAAACGCCTCGAGCGTGGTGATATAGGTCGTAATCCCTTAGACGAAGCCTGCAAACTACACGACATCGCCTACGATCTTTCTACAGACTTAACAACCCGACACCAAGCTGATCGACGTCTTGCCGAAACAGCACAAAACGTCGTACTGCACCCGACGCTTCGTTAGGTGAAAACTTGCTGCGTTTGCTGTTGGTTCTGCAATGAATGCCAAAGTTAAATTTGGTATGGGTTGTCGCAAAAAACGATAAGGTGTAAAGGAAAACGATGTGGTCAGCGTCTACGTACAGGAAGTGGTATACCATTCAAGCGTTTAATTCGCACCATTTGGGAACGCATTAAAACGTTCGTCCGACTGATCTTATTAAAACTGCTAAACTTGCAGTGGCACCGATTAAAGAAATAACAGATGAAATTCGTGGCATCCCACGTGTAATCCCTGTACCCAAAACTGGTGGTTTCCTACCTTTGATACCTATTTTTGCAGCCCTTTCCGCAATTGGAGCGTTGTCGGGTGGAGCAGCTGGGATTGCAAAAGCTGTCAACGATGCTAAACTTGGACAACAACAATTAGATGAAGCGAAACGACATAATATGGCACAAGAGGCAGTGACACTTGGAAAGGGTCTCTATTTGAAACCTTATCGCCGTGGACATGGACTGTACCTAAAGCCTTTTCTTACACACGGGCAAGGTTTGCGTAAACAAAGACAACAAAAAAACTCAACGCATTCGTTAAATCTACCTATGCGAGCGTTGACCAATGTTGACTTGAACAAATACATAAAACGTTTACCAATATCCCACTTTCGTGGAATATTCATGCGCAATTCACTTCCAAACACAATTCGTTGGCGAGAATGTGGTATTCTTAATCATGATACTACACGTGGTGTGGGAACTCATTGGACCGCGTACAAAAAGATGGTTCAAGGGCAGTCTATTATGATAGCATTGGTAATCTACGACCTCCGAGGAACTTGTCAAATACTTAACCTCATCAGGACCATGCACTCTCTATTATAATTATGAACAATTTCAACCGCTTAACACTGTTACCTGTGGACACTTCGTATTGAAATTTTTACTGCAAAATAGTCCTCCGCTAAGTTTCTAACAACGTTATATATTATTTGATTTTAGTGTATTTTTAACTGTTTTGTATAAAAGTGTTTAATTAAAACCATATATTGCAAGTGTTTCAGGAATTTGCTTTTATTACCCCATCCCAACTACGAATACGACTAGTTGTTAGTTTATCGTCAACCACCGAACATGTACACATTTACTTTAACTGGAACTGAATCTACGCTCACCGCAATCATCAACCCACCAATTGTTCTCGATGATGACCATGAATACGTTATTGGTCTTACAAACTTTGATACATATTTTCAATTCCCAATGTAACGGAAGCGAACAATAAATTTTACATTGATGACATCGTGCTTACTTTACCAGAAGGAACTTATGAAGTGGCAGATATTAATAAGTTCGTACGACGTAATCTGAACGATCCCCGTGAACGCACTTCATCCAAACGTTATCTTATTGATATTCGAGCCAATAATAACAGTTTACATACAGAAATCAAAGCATCAGGTATAGTGGACTTTACACAACCAAATTCACTTGCTTCGTTGCTGGGTTTTGAGAAACGTAAACTACCAGCTCTCACTACTGCTATTTCGGACCATCCGGCACAAGTCTTTCCAATCAATTCAATATGTATTGAATGTAATCTTGTGGTCGGATCGTATCGGAATAGCAAACCTGTACACATTTTGCATCAATTCTTTCCTGCAGTTGCTGCAGGGTACAAGATTATTGAAAACCCCGTGAACGTCACCTATATGCCACTTAATACACGAATCATCGATCGCATCATTGTTAAAATAGTTGATCAAAACGGTAATCTCATCACTTTTCGTCGGGAAACCATCACGATTAGACTTTATCTAAAGCGTCTTTAAACAATGGTTTTGCGCTATGAGCATAAACCACCAAAACCTATTAATAGATGCATTATCAGCACCTTTACCAGTTACAAGACACCAGTGCACCGATTAACACCGGAAAACGTTAAATTTCTGCAAACATTAGGACTCAAAGTGCTACATAGCTAAAATGGATAGTAATATTTTAAATGTTACGCAACGTGCTATATTTGATACAACCATCATCAATGCCGACAAACATATGCATCTCCGTACTCCAATACCACGTATGAGAAGAACGATGTTATACGGATTCCAATAGAAAACGAAGATGTCTATACACTACCATGGGACAGCGTAATTTATATTGAGGGTACAATGAATAAGTCAGATGGTGGCGTTTCGCTTACCGCCGATTTTGTCAACAACGGAGTTTTATTTTTATTTGATGAAATTCGTTATGAACTTGGTGGAAAGACTATTGACCGCGTTCGTAATCCAGGTATAACTACGACTATTAAAAATTTCCTATCCTACGATTATAGCGAAAGTCGTCGCTTTAGAAACGCCGGTTGGTCCCCATCGATAAGCTTGATCTCGTTGATGCTAATGGTCATTTCAACGTATGCATTCCCTTGCGCATGGTTTTAGGATTTGCGGAGGACTACCGAAAAATTCTTTTGAATATCAAACAAGAGCTTATTCTTATTAGAAGTAGTGCTGACGATGCAGCTATATCGAATTCTGATACCAAAGAGTCAATCAAAATTACTATTACACATATATCATGGCGGATTCCACATATAACCGTTGCAGATGCAGAGCGCTTAAAACTACTCAAACATATTCAACGCAATGCCACCATGGACATAAGCTTTCGCAGTTGGGAACTACACGAATATCCAGAATTACATACAACACACACGCATACGTGGGCCGTGAAGACGGCTTCTCAAGTGGAGAAACCACGTTTTGTTATTGTCTGCTTTCAAACCGATACATCGCGCAAAAGGGCGCAGTCAGTTCGACCACTGTAAGTTGACCAATATGAAATTACATCTGGGTTCATCTATGTATCCTTACGATAATCTTAACATTGATTTCGATACCAATCGCTATTCTATACTATATGAGATGTATGCACAGTTTCAACAATCGTACTACGGGGTATCAGCGAGCCGATATTAACACCCAATGAATTTCAAACGCACGCTCCACTTGTAGTCATCGATTGTTCCCATCAAAACGAAATAGTGAAAGTGGGAGCGGTTGACGTACGATTAGAATTTCAAATGAAAGAAGCGCTTAAAGCTCACACTACAGCGTACTGCCTCATTCTACACGATCGTTTGGTCCGCTACAATCCTGCAACCAATATTGTGAGTGAAGTCTAAAATTAATAGTCCATTAGTTGTCGACGTTCAAAGTTTAAAATTGCACATAATAACTTTGTGTTTAAAGAAATGGCTGTTTTACAACTATCCCTATCGAATGGAGTTGCAATAACATATGTGCTGAAACCACCATATTCTTGGAACTGTCTATCAGCTCGCTTCAAATACCAAAAGATATGGTTAAGCAACTTTCACGGTATATCTTGAGATGATGGCAATTTACAATGAATTTCCACACCTAAATGTTATTAACCTAGAAGATTTAGGGTGTACTCCTCTACATAAATTAAAGTATTACACCAATTCACACAAGTGTTTCTAGCATACCACACAACATTCGTCATTCAATTGCGCAACCACAGATGTAATTGTACTCAAAACTGGTTTGTACATATAACCAATTATTCATTTTAATAAAGAATAATGTTTACATTAAGTAGTGTTTTTATTTGTATATTTTATACCTACATACATACATATTCCTTGAGACTAGTAAGATATGTTTCAAAAATGTCTTGAAATAAGTTTAATTGTAAAACTTACTAACGAATCTGTAAGTATCATATTGAAAAATTCCTCTTAACGGATATGTATTTTGCATTTTTATGCAAACTTTATGTTACAATAATACAATTAAAAATTATATTCTACTACCGAGGTATTAAATTTTAAAGTATGTTATAGTTGTGTAAACATAAAATGCATTGCATAGGTTTTTATCATCAAAGTAGTACATTTTATTTAATCCCACCTGTAAAATGATTAATTTCTTAAACCTAAGTTTCATAAAATTTATTCTCCAAAGATCAACCAACTATAAACCAGAACTATTAAATTTACATAAATTTCGGTGTTATTTTAATTTAAACTATGCTCATAAAAAGTCGTTTATATATATAGCACCAACATTGTTACTACCTATGAATATCAAATCTTTAAAGGAATTTATAGTCATGATTAATTAATAAGTGGTCTTTTCATTTGTACACATTTTGTATATGTTGTTTTAGTTCCATTGACGACCTATTATTAGTAATCTGTTTATTATTTTATTGACGATATAAATTTTAAGATTGGAAGGGAACGATAAGAAATCTTCCTCTGACATTTATATGCACTCCGCATAGTTGTTTAAGGTAGCAAATATAAATAAGCTGTTTAATGTGTTGTAGAAGAATTTTTACCATTGTATTATCGGTATGTATAAACTTACTTACTTAATGTGTTTTTAACGGAAGTAGAAATTATGAATTTTGGTAATTAACAATTATGCTAAAATGATTTGAAGTTATGCAGTTTCCATATATAATTTACATATATCGGATATGTTGTTATAAATATCACAACCTCGAGGTCATTAACTACCATGCACTTTACTAAACTATAATTAATAAAATCCCCGTACATTTAACTAAGATACATTTTTCTTAATGTGGAAGTCTTATCTATATTTTATTCAAATAAGAATCTGCTACCGCCACCTACAAAAAGATAGGGACAATTAAAGAATGTAAGTTTTTGTAAATAAAACATTAAAATATTGTGTGTTTCTTTTTAATATTATATATTTAATACAAAATAATTTTTGAAATTCTCGGGAGATTCGTCAACACGTGCATGTTTTTGCTTAACCTAAAAATCTCCGAAGTATTCAATCACCTAATGCGTGCAAAGCCTCCGTTCAGAACGCCTTATGGAGTACCATTCCGCATTTGAGAATGAGTACATCCCCATCCAAATTCTTCACCACCTTTTAAATAACGACATTATTTGCATACATTTAAAGGTTAAATTTTAGATCCGGGTACGAGTTTAGTGTGGTTGTATAAATTATTTTGGTGATGCAATCATGAATAAAATAACGAGTGACCTGTCTTAACATGTTTTTACATATACACACATATTAAATATATATTGAAATTGCTAAATGTAAGCAAGAACACCTTGATATAAGATCAAATTAATTTTTTATTTGAGAGTCAAATAAATCGTGATGAAAGGTGGTATAATTTGCATACCAAGAAGGAAATAGTCTTAACATGTTTTTGCAAACACACCTTATGTTAATTAAATCCATTATATTAAAAGTTGAATAATTTGCATATATATTACCAGAGAGCTATAATTTCAATAAAAACACGAGGTTATATTCGACTGCGAATTCTTGTTATTTTATCTTGGTAATGAAATCGTGAACAACATGTTTTTACATGCAGACTTTATAATTTGATCCATTATATCACATTTCGTATATTTTCTAAATGTTATTCGCTACTTCATACAAAATACAGCTTTTGAGGAAAGCTAAAAAATTCTTTACCACTTGCACGTTTTTACTTAACATAACAAAATTCTTCATATAGGTAAAATCACCACTTCGCTATGCTCTCGGCTACCTAGTTTCGGCTACTTTTCCAAGGTCGTTGTGACGTCATAGCCTTTTATAAATAAAGAACAATGTAATACTATTTTAAAATTTTTATTCTGGCATTATACATAACAAAATTTAAAAATATTTAATGCCAAGCATGGAGCCATTTAAACTTAATTTTAATATAAATTCGATTGTTTAACATGGCTAACAACCAATGCAAGAATTAAGATATACAACAAATTTGTGTGTCAGATAACAAATCCTGATGTTAATAAACAACTTGGAAATTATATACTAGATTTTTACGTTGTCCAGATGCACATTTAAGAGCAACATTCGCTAATCCCTTAAAAGACTGTTTAACCTTATTGGAAGATAGTAAGTTATACTTCCTAAAGGCGCCAATGTACTCGGTATCGCTAAAATGTGGAGTAAGTTATCGGACAAGCTTCAAAATAGCTGCTGTTTAGTGTATAATAACCTGCTACAGTACATGTATTGGGGGAACGGCAATACAAAGAAATTGACGGGCTTGCAAATTAAGTTGTCAGAAAAACCAGAGAAAAGGGAAAAATTGATAAAGTATGTGCTTTCAGCTTTTAGTTTTAACTATTTACCTGTAAATTATTTGGAGATAGTAGAGTAGGAAAACAGCCAAGATAAAATAAAATCTTACACAAGTGCTACATTAAAGCAGGTAACATATTTTACACAATCTGTAACACCATATTCTACAATTCCAAAAGAAATAACCATTTCGGTATCGGGGTTGATAAGTACGCCTAACATTCGCCCAGAGGTTGTACGACAACGCGTAAATATTGGCAGTAAACTCTCTCCGTTGACGCTGCAGGAAATTGCCCAATTATGCACGCCATACTCTGTAAGTGGAAGAAAAAGACAGCTGGAATTAGAGGAAATGCATGCAAAAAGGCGAAAGTTGGACTAAATAGAAGACACTGCGACAATACGCGAACAATACAAAGATGTGTTAGACAAAGAACATCTTATTAGAGAAAGAGGAAAGGATTAAAAGATTATTTTATGTGCCGATGGACTGACTTGGATACATCCGCGTTCTACAAGCTGTATGTATTTGTGGTTAGTAAGAAAGACTCTTTTTTAGAATTTTAGAATAGTATTACATTGCTCTATATTTATAAAAGGCTATGACGTCACAACGACCTTGGAAAAGTAGCCGGAACTAGGTAGCCGAGAGCATAGCAACGTGGTGATTTTACCTATATGAAAATGAAAATAAAGAACTTTTAAATTTTTTTGAATAAATTTTGGTAGGAAATATTTAATAAATAAGTATATGTTAATGAAACACATATTTTCTAAATGATATTGGTGCTAAGGAAAGCTATTTTTATTAAGTTCTATAGTTTGAGAGTGACGTAAAAACCTTGATGCTACACCTTGAGTTGTAAAAGTTAATACATAAGCCTTGATATAAGATCAAATCAAATAATTTGAGAGTCAAATAAATCGTGATGAAAGGTGGTATAATTTGCATATATTTTAAATTCATACGGGTATAATTAAAAGATTATAAGTTAGATCCGACTGCAAGTTCAGTGTACTTGTATAAATTATTTTGGGATGATGTAACCAAAGGCAATATACGACATACCTGTCTTGAATGGTTTTGCAACACACCTTATGTTAATTAAATACATTATATTAAAAGTTGAATAATTTGCATATATATTACCAGATAAAAACACGAGGTTATATTCGACTGCATGCAAATTCTTAGTATTTTGTCGTGACATTGAAATTGCGAGAAGTGAACGACTTCTTTTTACAAGATTTTACCTGCAGACGTTTAAAATTTGACCTCCATCATATAACATTTCGTATATTTTCTCAATTTTATTTTCTACTTCGTACAAAACGCAGCTTATGAGAGCTAAAACACTCTTTACCACTTGCACGCGTTTGCCTAATATTAAAAAATTCTTCACCTCGGCGTTTTAATTTTTAGCTTAACCTACCCCAGAAAAATACGAACCAACATTTTTTAAAATTTAATATTTAATAGTTAACGTCGTGAACGCTGCTAAAAATTTCTTAAGAAAATATCTCCACCCCAGCGCACGCGCACCACCCCACAACAAAATCTAACGACCCCGCCGAACGCACACCCCAAAGACCTAACGACCCCCGACGCAACAAATTTACACACAAAGACAATTTTGTTCTCAAAGCGGCGTATACATATCTTGCTGCACGTTTTGTTTCCCAAAGCGGCTTAGCTGTTCATATTGTTCTCGAACCGGCGTATACATATCTTGCTGTGGATCTCTGTTGCCAAACCGGCTTAGCTACCCTACTTTGAGTATCTTGTACGATGAAAAATAACGTAAAATGGGCCGCAAAAATCTATTGCGACATGAACAAAAGGTTTAAGTGCCCGAATTCTATAGGCGGGTAAATCTCCCATGATTGGAGCGGCGCAAGGACGAGGCCTAGCGCGAAAGAATTTGTGACATCCTGCAAGTGTCTTGTGAATAGTCTTTCTGGCAGACAATATCCAGAATTGTTGACGTAAAAGATAGTGTAAACTTTTCAAACCGGGAAGCAAATATTTATAGTGCGTGTTTTCGACGATAAGACTAATAAACCTATGTTGACTTGATAAAAGTAGGGGGAGCTTACCTATGTAAGCCAATTCAGAATTTCTAATACGACCTCCTACTCTTAAAAGTCCACCTGAATCGATAAATAAAGAAAGGCCCCAAAAGGTTTTGGCAGTAATTTACTTTTTTTTATCTGATCAATTAGCTCCGTAAAAGCCGTTGTTTGCACGTATTTAACAAAAATTAGAAGACTGTTTTGAATCTCACAGGGGGTTGGGATTCCGTAAATTTTCTAAGAATGTCTTCGAAAATTGTTTTTAATGCGTAAACAGTAGCTTAAAATTCTGAGAATTTTATCTAAGGACGAAAATCGTTCAAGCGAGAAATCTAAAAAATTAATTTTCGTACTTGCAGTAAATACGTGTTGTCTTTTTTCCAGGTCTGCCTCGGAATTGATAACAGGCGGAAAGTGTAAATAAGTTTCCCACAAGTTTTGGGGGAGTGAAAGAAGCTCTGAACCGTTCCACCAGAGACGATTAGTAAGCAATTCCGATGGGGTATTCCCGCGGGACCCGACATCTGCGGCGTTGAAAGCAGACGGCACGTAGGTCAGGAAGGGGGGACTATGTCCTGTATATGACTCACTCGATTAGCGACAAACGTCTTCCATCTACTGGCTAAGGCGTTTAGCCACGCTAGAACGATTTGTGAATCAGTCCAGGTAAATATATTTTGAAATGTAACTTTTTCAGAAAGGGTATATTTTACGGCAGAAATTAAATCGGCTAATAAAACCGCGCCTAACAATTCCAAACGAGCCAGACGCAAAGTTTTGAGAGGAGCGACTTTATTTTTAGCACATAGTAAAGTGCCTGTGATTTTGTCACTGTTTTCGACACGTAAAAATATTGCTGCTGAATCATATAAGCGTCACAAAACCCGTGTAGATCACATCTAAGACCATCATTCAAGTTAATGTACCGCGGAAGTTTGAAATTAGCTAACGATTACAATTCGTTTTTCAAGCATGTCCAAGAATCTACAATAGCCTGCGGAGGTTGATCGTCACAATCTATATTAGATTTCCACAAACATTGCATAATATACTTGGCTTGAATTAGCACTGGACTTAATAGACCAAGTGGGTCGAAAATCCGTCCTATATCGGAAAGAATAGTACGTTTTGTACAGGTTCGACTTATGGGTATAAATTTAAATAAAAAGTGTTACAGCATCAGTCTCGTTGTTGTATAGAAACACCTCGTACATGTTCATAGCAATATTTTGCATACCTTAGAAATAACATGACAAATATAAAAGCTGATTAACAGATTTTCTTATCATTTCAACACTAACAAATCCAATCTCTTGTATAATCCGGTTCCGTAATTTCGTATATTTTCAGGTCTGTTTGCATAAACTTTTGTTTCAAATAACACCACTACCAAAACATTTCATAAAGTCCCTTGGACCAATCCATCCGTTAGAAAACACTTGATCTAAATAATAGCTAACGATTCTAGTATAATGGACTTGCCTTGCCTCATTCTGTCGAAATCATATTTGTACATGTTTGTGATCACTTGGAAACATTTGTTTCGCTAGTGGAATTACGATTGTTTGTAACATGTGTAAATAGCTGCGAGCTTGTAGTATGGACCGATTGTAGAGTTATTAATATTTCCTCACTTCTCGTGAATATTGAATATGTGTTTCCTAATCCAATGAGGATCTCGTTGAATCCGAAATCTTTAATCTTTTTTGCTGACATTTTTTACACGAAAAGTTGCTTCATCATAGAATAAGACGTATTTATCAAATAGTGTTTTCTCATCCTACTTCTTAGACAGTTCTTTGCAAAATTGTAGACGTCACCTTTGTGAAGCTCCTAATAATAGATGAAGCTTTTCAGTTGCCATATAGGTCTAATTTACGTCTTTATTAATTTTTTGACGTACACCTGATTTCTCATTATTGGCAACATTTACAGTTTTCTAAGCTTTCTTTCCATATTACTTACAGAGGGATGTATGTCTAACTTGATATTTTTAATCGAATAGTGCAACAATTTTTTTGACAATCATAAATGCCTATAAATTTAATTATAAAATACACTAAATTGTTTATTTAAATAAACAATTAATTCTTACGATATTAATAAATTTTCAGATCAGGACCGTAAAGTCCAATCATAAGGCGTATATTATTTAATAATACAGAATACAGGTATAGTTTCTATTTATAAACGTTGGTCGTTTGAATTGCATCTACAATGTGAGGCGATTTTTATATGTTGTGCGCATCTCGTCGACAGGGCAACCAGTCTGACCAGACCACTTGTAGAGCTACAAGCACCATGGAAGTCCATAAGGTCCATGCCAGCAATCTACGTGTGGCAATAGGCGTGGCGGCTTAGTCGAGTGCAAAATGCACTTGGTTTTTGTTTATTTCTAATAATGGTAAGCAAAATAAATAATTTGTAAGGCGAACTAAATGAATTTATAGTAGCGCTCAATACCTTTACGAATTACAGTTCAATAACTTTACGAATTACAGCTCGATACTTTTGCGAATTAAAGCTGTGCACTCCACGAATTTAACCTACAATCTCGCTAAATTACCACGTCTTATTTTTATTCAAATTTATATAGTTAAAGAAGCCTTGGAAATGAGGTACTTTGTATAGCTCGTTTTATGGATTGGTTTATATTTCGATCTACTTCAATGGATTGCACCGCAAATTTATGGGATGGTTCCCGGTAGTGGTCCAATGTAATACGCCGTTATAATATAATTCGTCATGAATTCAGAAAAGAAGCTCAAATTTGCGTCTTGAAAAATGCAGGTGTAGGAAGTTCGCTGACGCCACTTGTTTGTCCAAGAACCGTAGGCGTGCACGTGCGGCAACGATAAGGTACTTGTTACATTGAAGTCACAAAGTCCAACTTGTTGCAAGATAAACGATAACATTAACACTTGAGCTGACTCCAGCTGTCCCGAATTATATGACAATTAAGCGGGTACTTTTATAAGTTTTGTTTAACGAAGCCGTGAGATCCCTCATTGGTTGGATTTCGTTATGGTACAAATTATTGCTTATTTTATATGTAAATGCGAATACTTAAAATCATGAAACCTTTTATTTATTACAGTAAAGTACTACATTCAAGTTCAGTATCACTCGAAATTATTACGAATACTAATTTTGCTTAACCTCAAATATATTATTCATATTTGTAAACCAAGGTAACAGATCTGTGTATTTTGGGTAATCAATTTACGTACTTCACGGTCACGTTTATTACATTATTAACATTCAGATTTATAGTAGAAATATTTAAATATCTGGTCTAAAAGAATAGATCACATTTTTGTTGTATATTTTGTATATAAAATTTTGACTGAAAGAAAGATAAATTTAATTAAAGAACAATCATTAAATTCCATTGAGTAGCTGTTTTATTTTGGACAAGTGAGTATTTGAGTTAAAAGATAAATATATATACACGCCCCTTTTATTAAAGTAAAGTTTTTAGCTGTGCACTGATAAAGAAGTACTAACAACGCTTTCAAGGAATTTAATATTTAACTTTCCTCTTATGATTATATTTAAATTATTGATATTAATAACTACGCTTTTTCTTTATGTATAAGGTAGCAAGAGTGTGTCTCTTGTGTCCCTCATTACATTACATTACATTATTAACACTATTTTTTACAGTTCCTGCTTTTGCGGTAAAAGCAATTTTTTCTCTAAGGATTTGCAAGTTCTCCCTTAGGGTAAACCCGTGCTAAAAAATTCTAGGACTTGGTGGCGCCCCCTTTGCACCCCTATTTGGTATTTTAGAGTCAGTAAGTAAATAATGTTTTGTTGTAAAACCCACGACCACTCCTCATAAGCTCTACCCGAGGAATAGACCCCTAGCTTAGTCGGAAGACTGTCGATCTCCCTTCATTATAAGGAGATCGAAACAAAGAACGATTGTAAAATTAAATTGAGTTAGTTTTACAAAAACCCAAGAACACCCTTATATTGTTTCAATATATTACACACTTATCTTTGGGTTTGATTCCAGGACTAGTGGTGGTATCTAGGTCCACTTACCTATTCCAATAGTCTTTACTCTACTTTCTTCAAACGCCTCGGCTACTCTACAGCGGAGAATACATGGACGTGTCCCAGGGTGGATAGGCCTAGAATTCTGAAACCGATACTGGTGAGTTAACTTACCCAAAAGTTTACAAAGTATCTATACCTCAATGCATTTCAACAAACCCCTTTTACTACAAATATATATAGAGCGTCCCAAAAGTAACGGATATATTCGATTAAATGATTATTAACAATTTCTGAGTAAAAAGCTCTGACACGTCGATTTTTATTTTTAAATTATCATTTAATTATGTAATTTTTAACCCCCACCCTTCAACCCCTAAGCTCTAGCATTCCCTACTTAAAAATTTTAAATAGCAATGTACTCCTTGTGATACCTCAATTAACAAAATTTTTTATGCAGAAATAGAATTTTACAAAACATTCTAAATCCGATGATAAACAACTGTTTTATTCAATAAAAACTTATTCACTTAAAATGCCAATTATCGGGTATGCCTTGACAAACAAAATGTTTGTAAAGTGTCAAATAAGTTTAGTGAAAGACGTTAGTTAAGTGCGTGTTGCTTGTTTAATAATAAGTCAGCAAAAATGAGACTTAACGAAGCCGAAAGGATTGTAATTTAAATGATGATTGGCTTTGGAGATAGTATTCGAACGCACAAAGAAGTTCGAATTTTATTCAATGAAATTCATCCCGACCTCCCCCCCAATCTCGTAATCAACGATAAGCCGAATTAAAAATAAATTTCGGAATATTGGACACGTACAAGATAAATCTAAAGAGGGACGTCCATCAGCTTTAGATGAAGATTCAGAATTGGATGTCTTGCTATTTGTGCAGGAAAATCCACATTCAAGCGTTGCGGGAGTCGCTTCACAGTTAAATGCATCAAAAAGTGCAGTCTATAGATTTTGTCGTAAGCAAAAATTTCACTCTTACAAAGTGCAATTAGTGCAAAAGTTATCAGATGATGATTTTGATAGGCGAGCGCAATTTTGTGAGACAATGATGGAACTGTGCAATGAAAATCTTGGGTTGAAAGGAAATATTATGTTTTCTGATGAGGCAACATTTTATTTAAATGGTACCGTTAATAAGCAGAATTGCCGTTATTGGGCTGATGAAAATCCGCATTGGATGATGAAAGCAAATACACAATTTCCACAAAAGATTATTGTTTGGGCGGGGATAGTGGGTAATAAAGTTATTGGACCGTACTTCTTTGAGAGAACACTCAATGGGGAACCATATCTAAATTTTCTCCAATTTGAATGAATTCTGACTTTACCGGTACTACATCCGAATGCAGAAGATCCTGATTCACCCGATCCCAGTATTTGGCTACAGCAAGATGGTGCGCCTCCCCACTATGCACGTCCAGTACGGGAATATCTCGACCAAGTATTTCCTATGAGATGGATTGGTAGACGAGGACAAACTGAATGGCCTGCAAGGTCTCCCGACTTAAACCTTTTGGATTATTTTCTCTAGGGTTATTTAAAATCTAAAGTGTAGTAAACAAAGTTCAACAACAGTTTGTCTCTAGATTAGGACACTGCCTAGCCGCTAACGGGCAGCAGTTTGAACATTTAATTGAAATTGGGTTTGTTTTTTGCTTTTTATTTAAGTATTGTTTATTGAATGAAACAGTTATTTATCAACCGATTTAGAATTTTTTGTAAAATTCTATTTCTGCATGAAAAATGCTATTAATTGAGGTATCACAAGGGGTGCATTGCTATTTAAAATTTTTAAGTAAGGGATGCTAGCGCTTAAGGGTTGAAGGGTGGGTGAGGGGTTAAAATTACATAATTAAATGACAATTTAAAAATAAAATCGACGTGTCAGAGCTATTTACTCAGAAATTGTCAATAATCATTTAATCGAATATATCCGTTACTTTTGGGAAGCACTATATATATATATATATATATATATATATATATATATATATATATATAGATCTCAACATTTGTATTAAGTACTGAATTTAATAACCTTTAATATGGTGATATAACTATTTACATTTACTATATTGACATACGTGAATGCAATAAAATCAATATCCCTTATTTAACTAAAAGTTCCCTTAATCCGGGTTGCTAACTATTATACTAAGCACTGCTCCACCCTCTACAATGCCTCCGAGGTAACTTATCCTCACCAGGGTTGACAATGCTTAACACGGGTGTTGATAAATTTTATGCTTGAAACTCTTGATATCTCTCTACTCTTGAACCAATTTGGTTTGGACTTGAACTTCCACAATCCGAACTTCCACAATCAATCAATAATGAACCGTATAGGTGGGGTTAGTTATCACCTTTTCTGCCGCTAATAAGCCGGCGCCTTCAACCATTAATCGCCTATTTAATTCTACTTTAAGAGCGAAACGTATCTGTGCTCTTTATCCACGACTTAAATTCACTATTCTTCCCGTAAGAAACATACTAATTCATTAGCTCTGTTCACTAACCATTGATTAAGTTTACAGCGGCCGTATATCCAATACTGCGACGCGACATTGTCGCCTACTCCACACTAGCTTTGAGCTAGTCAGTTTTCATTTTGTAATATCTTTTGTCTTTGTGTGTCTTGTTGAGTCTTTGTGTGTCGTGTGTTTTAATTTTCTCTATCACTGTATTTATATACCTTCTATCACGTGACTAGCCTAGCCAATCAAAAATCTTACATATTTCACAATTGTACATCATCCCTACATGTGCTTTTAGGTTAATGGTTTAAATCCACTTTTATTATTGCCATTGCTAATTGAAATTACCCTATAATTAAATTTAAGTTATTCTGCAATATACTGAACTATTTCCTTTTAATATTTGTATAGATGTCACGAAAAATAACATTTTATTACGTACTTCCGGTTTTGAATATTCTAGAACAAACTAGCATTTCCTTTGGCGCCTTAATTTAAAATTTTCTAAATTTCACGGGATGTTAGATATCAGCTAAGAGGTTATGTTCATTTAAAGTGTCAATTGTCACCCAAAAGCAAACTAGGATTGGATAACTATCTTAATTCTGGTCAGTGATAGGTCACATTTTAGATAGAATTATTTGTGATTGGCCGAAAATATTATTTGAAAATTAAATTAATTTAAAAATGCTTTTGGGTGTTACACAGGACATATTAAACCTATATTTTTTTAAATAGAACACCCCATATATTATTACATTTTTGGAAAGCCCATAAAAAGAGCTTTAATTTGATATCAAATTGTATCTATCTATTCCTTTTAGTTTTTGAGATATTCAACTGTTTTTAGAAAAAATGACCCTGATTAGATACATTGCCACTGCACTTATGTTAATTTTCAAGATGCAGAAAATTTTACTACATACTATAGTATTTTTCTAAGTATCACACTCTTGAAATTTCTTCACAGTATACAGGGTGTGTCGGGTTTAGCAAAATGCAATTTTTAAAACTTTTTTTAAATGGTACCCTACCAATTTTATTGCTATAATGGATAATGAATAATGGATAGTTCATTAAATGTCCTTTCATTTTTGTTAAGCATTCCCTATACCTAAATCCATTACTTTCTGAGATATTTTTTTCAAATTTTATAAATGTTTTTAATTTGCATAACTAAAAATAACTTGCTATTGGAGAATATTATAAAATCATTAATACATTTTGATTAACAATCAACTACACTTATCCAATAACAATTTTCACTAAAGATATAACAACCTACAATAATACGCTATCAACAGAATTCTGCCAGATCAACAATATGCATTTTATAGAAAATATTCAAACACGAAATCAGGCAGGCTTTGAAAAAATAACAATTACAATTAAAATGTCATTTAGGTTTATTAATTTTAGTGTGTTGCCAGCTTGTGTATATATTGAGCTATATGTTGCAGTAGTGTGTTCTGCTAGATATTGCAATTTTAAACCATAAAAAGTGATATAGAGTTGGCATTCGATTATATATGTATTAGGTAACTCGGTCCTTGTTTCTTTGACTGCTAGATAGGTCAGGGAAGGAGGGCGAAGTGTTACACCTGGAATTATGAAACACCCTGTATGCTTCAAAATATTTTTAAAGTGTGCACTCTAGGTATGCCTTATATGCCTCCAAATTTGGTTTACGTAGCTTTTATAATAACGCGGTTATCGGCCGTTGCGCCACTAAAAACTCACCCTGTATATATATTGCTATGCTACTAGCGGATTATCGAGCCTCTACGTTGAGCTGCATTATTTATTTTGCTATGAATTCTAAATTATTGGACCACCATTTTAATATTCACGATTAAGTGTAATTATCTCCTCCTCCAGCTGTTTCTTAATATTACTATCAACTGGACTTTATCTTTAAACAACTCTATCTACCAATGGCAAAATTCGATACGTTACCGCCTTGCGGGTTATCACTTTCCTATTCAACTTGTGGCTCCGCCTTCGTACTATTTAAATCTTATGACCTCGGCTAGCATTTATTTGCAATTATAAAATTCAGTAAATTTAGATTTTATATAATGAAACCAATATGTTATGTACAGCTTTTGAAATTATTTGTAATACATTTCTTATAAATTTCATTTATTAACAACCATTTAGTATGTACTCAAAAACCCAAAGTCACCAAAGAAAATTTATTATCTTTACCAACAAAGTGTAGAATATTCTAAACCTGTTTTCTTATTACTCATTCAATGCGTATGCAACCTCATTTGTTGACTTCTTCACAAGCATATCATATTTAGCAAATTCAATATTAAAAATAAAATAAAAATTCATATAGAAAAACAAATGTCTTATAACTAAAAATCTGACCTGGTTTTATCTTTTTCACATCGACGCTTCCAATAAAAAAATGATCTTCCCCAATTCTGGATTCCATTCAAATTATTACACTATGGATCACCACCATTAAATTATATCCCCAATTTATTTCAATTCTTCAAACTTATCATTCTTGCCCCAGACAAATTTGTAGTTTGTTTCACCCCTGTACTTCAAGATTGTATTATTCTTCTTTTCTCCTTGACATTTAAATTGCATTACTGTATTTCTTAACATCAGAATCCTAGTCTATTTCCCTCAGACCTCGAAACCCTATTATTTTTATGTCTTAGTTTACAATAAATTCATTAAAAACGTACTTACGTTTAAACGGCAATTGTAATCTTCATTTTCGCACTCATTTTATTTTTCACTTTTATACTTATTACGTAATACTTTGTCTAATGGCTATGCACTTCGGCCTTCATTGAGTTCAAAACTGACTTTCTTATCAAGGTGCTTGCTAATATAATCTCGAATTCCCACTCCATCCGTGGGTTTGGTCTAGAACTCGTCACTTGTCTCTGACCAATCAAATAATTTTATTTGGATCAGTTTCTGATGCAATGCTCCACGCTTTCCCATAATCACCACCTGCCCGCAGCTGTGTTTTATTATCAACATGCTGTATTTTGATAGATTACTTGCTTTTCTATAAACAACTGATGCAACCCGACTTTAAAATTCCATGTTTACATGCGATTCACGCAATTTTTAATCATTTCTCTTATCAAAATGGTTAGATCTTTGTACGCATTTATATTAACTACCTGAAACTCTATTTCTATACCCGTATTAATTTAATCGTCTGGAACTCTTCTTCTTAATGCGTGTCTAATTACACTTTATCATTTATTTCTCAATATACGCGTACTATTTACTTAATACATGTACTTCTCATTCCTACGCCAACCATGCGTTTTCCTATGTTTACCTGCGTCGCCCAAAAACTATCTCTACTCTATATACAGGGTGTTGACTACTTACTATCTACAAACTATGTCTATTTCTTAATTATTTCCTTAAATAAGTGTAGTTTTCTGCTGCCTATTCTAATTACTCCTTCCCAAACGACCTTTACTATAACGTGCACCCTTAAGCAACCCCTTATCACAGCAATATATATATATATATATATATAAAATAAGATGTATCTGTAAACAAACTCTTATGAAAATAATAAGAGCTATTGAAAAATACAAATCGGGCTAGTAGTTATATAGCCATTAACAAAACATTAGCTTTATTACTTCACAGGGGAGAAAACATCCACTAACCGACGGTTTCGGCTTTTATATACAATTTCTTATTGCGGACTGCAAATAACTTGTCTTTTATATATATATATATATATATATATATATATATATATATTATATATATATACATATATATATGTATATATATAATATATATATATATAATATATATACCGGGTGTCCCAACGCATACGAAACGCTCGATTACTGCTTAATGGTAACGTTTAGCGAAAAAACTTTCAAATAAATCTTATGTATATTCGAAATGGCTACAACGTAAAATTAATTAGTATTATACAGGGTGCTCAATAAAAAAGTTATATACCAAAGTTATGATTTTTAAAATGGAACACCCAGTAGAGTAACCTTTATCAGGATTACCTATACCTAAATCTCATAGTTGTTGAGATATTCAAGTTTTTTCAAAATCCCATGATTCATTAAAAATTTTTGTAACACCATGATTTAGATGATGCTGAACATTTAACTTTTGTAGGGGAATAGTATAAACTTGTAGTTAATGGAAACATAACACTAGTTATCAAAATAATATACAGGGTGTCCATTGCATCGTTTATAACTACCTATTCACACCTATCCCTACTTGTTAACTAACTATTTTTATCTATCACTAACTCTTCGCCTCCTATTTTTATTTATTTATATTTATTTTTGTCGAGCATCATCTCTTTCTGCAACTCACTTCTATTCCTCTATACCAATCGTCCTTTATTTCTATTTATTGAAGTTCCTTCTACTTATGTACAACTACTTATATTTACAATTACCTATTTCTATCACTATCTATTTATTACACTAACTATTCATACCTAATTTTATATCTACCTCTAACTATTTCCCTTTATTTATCCTATTCCTAATTCTACTTCTCTATATACACCTATCTCCATCCCTATTTATATAAAACTAACTCTATCTATTAACCTATCTCTATATTTTCTTCTATTAACACGTCTCTTTTTTTAAATCTGACTCTTTTCTTGATCCTCCATGTTTTTCTTCTTACAATTTTGATAAACTTCATCCCCGTCTTTTTTTCTCCTATCTCTATACTTATTATCCCTATTGTTTCACATAAAATAAAACTATCTTTATCATCATGATTCTTACATATTTCTTCCTCTGTCTCTATACTTGTCTGTTTTTCATTCACTATTATTCCCTTTGATGCAGATAAACCAAACGATACTACCTTAACAATTTCATCTTCTCCCTCTATAGAAAATTCCTTGTCTCTTCTAAACTCTTTATGTACTATAATCACCCCGTAAAAATCTCCTAAATTCAACTTATCAAAATTATCATTGCCACTTATCTCCTTTATGCCTACCTTTAAATCTTGTGTGTACTCAAATGCTGCGCTTGACTCTACCCCTACTAGTTCAGACTCTTTGTTCACTATTGATTGTACCTCTTCTGACTTTCCCTCACAATATTTAATAGTGTCTATCTTTTTCATCTTTTCTTCATCTACCTCCATAACATTAATACATAACCCCATGTCATCCTCTGTGATCTCATAACTTGCCATCCATGGCAATATCCTATCCTTAATCCTAACTACCTTCCTCTCCATATCTATAACTACTCCTAACTTCACTATACAATCGACCCCTAATATCCCTTTAAATTTCAATCCAGGTACAATTATGAATTCCTGCTCAGTGCTTACTGAATCTAACTCTACTTTCAAAACAACTACACTTTTCACTACAGCAAATCGCTTTTTATTCGGCGGTACCAGGTGACTTCTTTTTATTGGCATAATCCAGTCACACACCTTTTCTTTAATTTCGTTGACGAATTCCTCCGATACTAAACTCGCCTCAGCTCTTAAATCCAACAACGCTCCCAAATTTTGCTCAAAAATTTTAACATCTACTACTGGCAAACAAAAATTTTCTTTTATTTCCGGCTCAACTTCTTCCTCAATTTTCAAAAATTCTTTTGGATGTTCGTATTTGTACACAATTACATCTAGTGGTTTGTCCTTGTCTAAAAATCCTGTCCAGGTCTATTTTCCCTACTCGGTCCTGGTCTTGTCACTACTTCCGCATATGTCCTTGACGTCTCTACCGTATTTGTCCTGTCATTTTCTCTGTTAGTTGTCGTCTGTGTCCCCCTAATATCCGGTGAACTATTTTGTCTCGGTACTCCAAGTCTTGGTATGGGTTCCCTATCTACGCTGTTGCTCCGAAAGAATGTCCGTCGTGGTTCCCAGTGCTGTAGATTATTAAAATTAAAATTTGTCCCCCGTCTTAGATAACTGTCCCTTCTGTTCTCGAATCTGATCGTATTCACATTTCGTTCCCTAGTCTCACGAGGTTGTCCACTACTCACGTCATCATACCTCTGCAGGTACTCTAAAAACATTTTTCTATCTACGATGTTTTGCAATGCTACGTATAACGCCTTTACAATATTTAATTTTGCCTGTTCATCAAATAAATTACCTACTAAACTTCTAATATTATTTATAAAAATGTGTGGGTTCACCCTACTATTCCCATAAAATTTTATCTGCTGGTCCAGTGACATATTACCTGTTACAAATCTGGGACCATCCCCCATCAAAGTCGACACATTCTGTTTAATGCCACTTACTTTTCTCTCAACCCTTCCTAGCTGATCTCTACATGAATCTGCCACCTCTGTCATTTTTACATTCATCTCATCTTCACAGAAGATTCTAACCTTCGTCCTTAATTGTCTCATTTCCCGACTCAAAACTCTTATATCACGTTCATTTTCCTCAAACGTATTTTCTACTTCCCCCATTTTTACCGTTAAGCTATTTTTAAATTCAGAGAATTATCTGGTTGTCTTATCTATTTTCTCACTAACGTCTCCCTAACTCCAGTTAATGTCTCACTCATTTGTTCAAGTTTTCTATTTGAGTCCTCTCTAACCCCGCCTAGCGTTTCATTCATCCTTTCAAGCATCCTCATTATCATCTCATTTCCTTGGTCTCCGATTCTGTGTTTGATTGATCCCTACTACCTCCGGCTTCCTCCGTTTTTCCTGACTTTTCAAATAACACGCTATCGTCACTTTCAATTTCAACTCCTTGGCTTCTTAACCACTCCTTTCTCTGCATACGTTTAAATCGCTTTCTCACACACTCAAAAATATTTACAAATTTACACTACACACACACTCTCTCTCAGCTCGCCAGTTTCCTGGAATAAAATTTTCAAATTTTATCTGGGAATCAAGCCCTCACGTTCGGGTCGCCATCTAATTGCTGTGGAACTCTAGAGCAATCGGGATCGCCTTCGTTGGGCCTTCATAAAATTTTCTGAAATAAAATTAATAAACAAAATTCTTACAATACCTTTGGAACGCCTCCTTATTTCTGCACACCCTGGCTAGCTCAGAAATCTGCTTCTTCTTGAATACGTACCATCCTAAGTATATTCTTTTCTCACAAACACGTCAAATGAAATTACCACTCAAATAATGCAACAAGACATACAATCTTTATATTTACACATATTAACAAGTTTCCATAAGCACGAAAATATTTACACATTTGTATATACAGTTTGATAAAAAATGTTACCATCTCAATCTTTAAATCTTTTAAAATTTCATGATCTTAATATATTTCAACCATTTTATTTTAGACGAGTAGAAGGGCCCGTCGTGCAACCCTAAATTGATTTTTATTCTGGTTTATTTTGAGCTCAGTATAACCCAGTTACTCTAAATGCTTTTACACATCGCATGTTTGTTTAAAATAAAGCTAAAGACTCGTATACTCTTTACAACAACATTTTTATATCATCAATCAACATTTTTACTCCTTTAAATGAGTTTTTATGGTAATAAAATACACCCCCAATAAGTCAAAACACTCGAGCACCAAATATCAGCACAAATGTTCAAGCAAAAGCATGAAATTAATTTTCTTTACCTGGAGTAAGCTTCGTCCATCGTTACCTCTGAAGATGTGTTTCAAAACCCTTGTCGTTGTGTCCATACACTTCGTGATTATGCCTGGATCTAACTTATGTCCACTAGCTATCCAAATCTCTGCAACCTTTAGTATTTCTACCCGGATAATTGTCTTGACCAAACTTAATCTTCCATAACTACTACACTTCACACATACTAGTTTAAAACTTCTCGATTCGCTTACCCAAATACCATCCTATCGTTAGATTGTATCGTGTAGTAACAGCACCTTTGATAAGCTAGCACCCACTTGTGCAAATCACACTTTTAATACATTTCCGGTATGCTACTAACAGCTTTTTCACACTTTTCAATAGGATGTTGTATAATAATTCAACTAAAAAGCGACAATCAGCACGTAATAGCAAGTAAGTAAGAGATCTCAGCGATATAAGATCTAAGAGATGTAAGAGAGCTTTAATATTTCTCCCAGTGTATTTATACGCTTTTCGATAACCCTCACGTACCCTCTTTTCAACGAAAAGCTTATTTTCCAAACCGATTCTCAAAATTGTGTTCGTAACGAACTTCAACGTCTGAAAAATTCCAAGTTTACCGTGCTGTTACATACAAATTCGCTCAACTCAACCACATCTAACGGACGCGAGCTTCTCAAAACTTCTAGTCTTCGACCAATTATATTTCTTTCCCCCGTCTTAACGTTCAACCCTCTAGCTACCTTTCTTCGTTTCACCCATATTTATTGTCTCTTTTAGAACCTCTCTCAAGCTACAGAAAATCGATATTGTTGTTGGCCTTCAAATCTCCCGTGTATTTTAGACGTGTGTTGTAACCAACGTTTTATTATACGTGTTCTCTGCCTGTTTTACATTATAGATATTTCATTTCACTTTGTCTTCAAAGCGTTTGTTATTTTAACAGCTTGTCGCACTGTCCGTTGCAAACGATTCTCTAAAATTTTGTCCCAACGTATATTTCAGTTCTTTAAACTTGACATTTAACTAACAGGTGTTTCTTTGAAGTAAACTGTCCGTTTAAAATAATAATTCCGAGTTTTCGAGTTTCTTAGAACTTGTATAAGGAACGTTTCGCTTATTTAAATGGAAATATGCGTTTAAATTATTGATTTTTTATACTCAAAAGCTCCGTTTCTTATCCCATGCGCTTGATTTCAAATATTACAGCTAATTATACGTATCCTTGAGTTTTCATGTACTCTAAAGCTTTCTCCCTTTATGCAATTTTAACCTTCTGATTTAAAAATACAAAAATATCTTAATAACCGTCCGTTTTTACTATCTAAACTGATTAATTTGGCGCGTAAATA